>LNAC01000325.1:497772-560811 GCA_002007465.1 Ailurus styani | reverse complement strand
GCGGACCGCCGAGCGGCCGTGAGTACGGGCGGGCCTGGACACTGTTGCGCGGGCGACTACTTTGTGGCGACCCGAGGCTCCTGCGACTGCGGGCGGGGCCCGGAGGCACCTGTTGGGCGTCCGGGCCGGCGGGCGGGGCGCGAGCGGGCCGCACCTGTGGATGTTTTTGTTCTGGTTTGATTTTTTGTTGTTAATTGGGCTCACTCCGCGTTGGAGCAGACCACAAAGCCTAATCTTTGATTTTGCCCCCCTTTCTTCCCTCCCTCCTTCCCTGCCTCCTCCCCACTTCAGCCACGAAGAAATTAATAGAGAGAATGAACTAGATGCCTGATGATAATAGGCTTTTCCCTCTTAAAAAAGAAAAAGAAAATGTTGCGACCGGGAGAGTGAAATGAGGACAAAAGAGGGTTCCTAGGAATGTTTATTAGACGAGGGGAGATGTTTTCAAGCTGCCCACATAAAGATCGTGACTAAAACGAATTGTCTTCCGTATCAGTTCCCCGCTTGTAGCACTAGCCTTTTTTTTTTTTTTTTTTTTAAAGCACAGCTTGCAAGAGCCATAGCTTGGCAAACCTGCTAAGTAGGGTCCCCCTCCCCCAGGCCTGCCTCTGACTGACATCTTTGATGTCCAGATAATGTACTGAGTTCCAGGATGGAAAAAAAAAAAAGGCTGTAATTTCATTTTGCAAAGATAATGGCTTTGGAAGACCTCAGTTTCCCCACCCCCAAGCCTTTTCGTCCAGTTGCATTTCTTCTTCCTCTTTCTAGCCAGAACACACACTTATACCTGTTGTTTCCTTTGCCAAGAATGTTATTCTTTCCACCCACCTCACTCCTAAACTCCTACCCAAGCCTCAGGAGAAGGCTTCCCTCCTCTAGGGAACTCTTCCAGGTGCTTCACCTGAGCAAGCCGGCCCTCTCCCACACCTGCACACCTTCCGGCCTCTGCTCCTTTTTAGTAGATGAGTCCCTGCTCTGTGCCATGAGCTGTGCTGGATGCAGGGGTCAACTTCTTCCCCCCAACCGCTACCCCAGGCTCTTGGGTGAGTCATGGCACACTTGAGGAATGCTAACACTGAAGCTCTCCTGGACCCTTATGCTCCCTCCCCTTGTGTCTCACAGGGTTAGAGTGTCTTCTCCTTGCAGCAACCTCTCAGAGGTAGGACCAGAACAAAATCCTGTCCCCCCACAGACCTGTAGCACAAAGTCTGGCCTCTATTGAGCATTTAAGAAAAAAAAAAAAAACTGAATAATCTCAATTTTCAATCTGAGTAATAGCCTTTGCTCCCCCCCTCCCCCCGCTTTTTAAAGATTTCATCTCTAAGTAATCTCTGTACTCCCTGTGGGGCTCCAACTCACAACCCTGAGATCAAGCCAGGGTTCAACCGACTGAGCCAGCCAGGCACCCCCATAGCTTTTGCTTTTTAAACGAACTTCTCGTTTTGGAATAACTTTAGATTTCTGTGAAAGTTGCAAAGATAGCACAGACAGCCCCAGTAGGCCCCACGCCCAGTGTCCCGACCCTCCACTGCCATGGTGCCTTTGCCAACATGAACAACTGACACAGAGACATTCTTGTAGCCAAAGTCCAGATGTTAAATCTTACCATTTTTGAAGCACTGGAATGTGTAAAGCTCTTTAGGTTGGAAGCAGTGTTCCTATAAAATCTGTTCTTCATTTTCCTGCCCGTTGTCCCTAAGTTTCACAAGGTCCCAGTGTCGAGGGACAAAGTGGAGAGAGCAAGGGGTGGGCAGCCTTAGAGTTTGAATGTATGCCCCCCCCCGGGAGACTGAGAAATGGAAACTAGAATACGAAGAGGCAGTATTCTTAGTTATTCCATAGCATATATAACCACTTCAGCCTCAGAGAGCTGTTCTGATGTGCAGAGGCGGCAAAACCAATCCTCAGCCGCGGGGAATGCTTGAGATGCTGAGGTCAAATTGCCAATAGGATCTGCCTGGGTGGATTTAATGCCAGGAAGATATAAAATTGGCATTTCAAGAAGCTGCTTTGCTAAAGTCGAATAACACAGACTCTGTTAGCCTCGGAGCCCCGACTCAAACACAAGGAAGTGAGGAAACCCCTATTGTGAACTAAACCCATTTTACCTACTGCTATCCCTTTTAATTTGGGAGGGGCACGTCAGACTGCAGAATGACACCTGTTCTCAACTTGCTGGGTTTCTGATTTTCGCTTTTTCCACGTGTTCTGTTAGAGCTGGGTGCCCGATGTAACTTCAGTAGCGCCTTACCTACATTTGTAGAAAATATGAAAACTTTGAGAAAGAAAAAAAGAAGCAATGGAAACCCTCCTTTCAAACCATTCTCTGATACTCTTCATTTGAGGTCCATTTGGTTTTACATTTGTAGAAAAGTAGTTAGATCTGCTAATCAGCAAAGCTGATTCCACTCTAGGGAGTGGAAATGTTGACATGAGATTTCGGGGGAGGTTGGAGAAAGTTCTGAACAACCAAGAGATGGAGGGCTAAGGGTTCTGGGCAGGACAGCAGAAGTTGGATTCAGGAAAGAAGTCCCCGTTCCTCCTGTGATAGAAAAACCCTCTGAAAAGCTGTCTGCTGGTGAGAGTGAGATGGAAATCCTGGAGCCAACACACTGTCGCCCACACCGGGGGAAGGACCCCTTAATCTGGCTCCTGAAGAGCCTCAGGACCAGGACCAGGACCAGGACTCCCGGTGGGGCTTGTAAGGTGTGGAGATGCGCTTGCCATCCCTCTGTCCCACTGTCCTTCTAGAACAATGACATGACCTCTTGCACAATTGTCTGGACCGCCTCGTGAACTACAATTTACCCACATTTTACAGAGAAGGCAAGAGCTTGGCTTGAGGTTCCATGGCCACCAAACACTAGGCGCAGTTTGAGCCAAGCACTCTCGCAGCTTTGTCCCCCTCACCCCAGCAGCCTGTCTTTTGCCAAACCTCACCTCCTGGGTCCCTTGTGCTGTCACCTGGCTTCCCGGTGTTGGGACCCTCACCCCTGAGCACTGGCCCCCTTTGATTGCTCTTTGCATCTTTGGTTTTTCCTTCTCTTGCTCCAACACATGCCTTCAAATGTTTGATTATGTCCTTTTTAGCCTGTGATTAAATAATTATAGGTTAAGTTTCACACCCTCTGTCCTGCTTCTGTGAGCCCTCTGGGGCCCACCCTTTCAAGTGAGAAGGGCAGCGGCATGTGTGTAGCCAGCACCTCGGTCTTTCCCCCTGTCGATAGCAAGCAAGCCAGTTACCTCTGCTAGGAAGTATCTCTAGGCCCTGACTCTGGGGAACTTTGTTACTAGGGGGAGAGATACAAAAGAATGCATTACAGGTTGTTGGAAAAGAAGAGCTCAATGCAAACACAACACGTTAATCAGTCTTGCGGGAGACAGATGGTGGAGGCAGAACCTGAGGCAGGCGGGGTGAGGACCAGGACCTGAAGGGCAGAGGCGCCGGGCCGTGGGGTGTTGAAGTTGCCCAGACACCCCTGCTGGATTCCAGAGAGTCTGTAGGGGCTTTATCTGGGGGCAGTCAGACAGGTGGTAGGACTGAGGGAAACTTCTTGCCCTTGCCAGTGGGTCCACTGATCACCAAGCCTGCAGTTCCTGAAATGTGTGGAGAAAAGCATTTCATTCTGTAATTCCAGTAAGAAGGCAGACCACGTGTGTGAAGGGAAGCTGGTTCTGCCAAAGGCAAAACTGGACTCCTGTTGCCCTTTGATGTGAATCCTTCCAGGCCATTCCACACCCATGCTGTGTGTGTGTGTGTGTGTGTGAGTTTAAATAGTACATACTTTCGGTATCAAAAATCTAATGTTACCGGGACGCCTGGGTAGCTCAGTCAGTTAAGCGTTTGCCTTCAGCTCAGGTCATGATCCCAGGATCCGGTCCCACATCAGGCTCCTTGCTCACCAGGGAGCTTGCTTCTTCCTCTGCCTGCCGCTTCCCCTGCTTGTATGCTCTCTATCTACTAAATAAATAAAATCTATTAAAAAAAAATCTCAAGTGTCCAAAAAGCAAATAGTGAAAATGAAGTCACCTTCCCCATGCTTTCTAGCCCCCAGCTGAGGTCCAGGGACGTGTGCCCAGGAGCGCTGACAGGTGTTACCAGACGGCTGCATCCCAGCCAGCCCTCGCCAATGGTGATAGCAGCTTCTTAAAAATCTTTGCCGACCTGCTGGTTTGTAAGACCTACCAGACTGCCTTTAATTTGCATCGACGTGTGAAGTTCACACAGGTTCATGTGTCTGCAGGCACAGTGGTCCAGGCTGAAGACTCTGGCTTTGAATCCACAGCTTACTAGCGGGGCAACCTTGGCAGGTTGGTTAAGCTCTCTGTGCCCCGGTTTCCTTATCTGCACAGTGGGGCTCATAAGAACCTCCACCTCTGAGGGTTGCTGCCAGTTCATCCGGTTCTCGTGGAGCCCGCTGCTTCGAATGGGCAGGGAGGGTCTCCGCAGAGCCCCCATGGTCCCTTTTCCATGGAGGATGTGGGTGTCCCTGCCCCAGCCACCCACCCGAGGTCCCGCTTCTGCCACGAACTCTGGCTGAACGCTTTGTAGGCCTGGCGCCTCCCGTGCTCCCCCTCCCCAGGGATGTGGAGGGCTGGGACTAAGCCTTTCTGCCAGGTAGTGGGGGCGTGGAGAGCAGAGAGAATGGGGTGTCCCAGGGTGCGGGGCCCTCGGGAGCCTCCACTCTATCCCGGAAATGTCAGAGCTGCCTGGTTGGGGTTTTTATTTCCCAATGTTTTTGTCTTTCGAAGTGTGGTAACAGCACCATATGGACTTGGGGCTGATTCACGTTCTCTTAAAATAATTATGCGTGTTTATTTTAGGAGAGACATTTCTGGAATCCAGAATATTGTTTTTGCTCCAAAAAATTACCCCACAGTCCTATCTTCTGGGGGGGATGGTTGCTGCCCTCCAAACCCAGGGGAAACATAATGTCCTGTAGTAAACATGATTCACAGGATCCTTTTGCCTTTCCATTACTTCACAGCGGCTCCTAACTCGCCAGTGGCTCTTGTTGTAAAAGCCCGTTTTTGTGCACTGGGTGCCTGAGAACTTGGCCATGATTTCGCCAATGCCACAGCGGATACCCAGTTTAGAAGCCTAGTGGAAATGCAATCCGACACACTTCCCTGCAACCATGAATGCAGGCCTGGCCTTTGCCCTGGCCGGACCCCCTTGGTCGGGTGGCAACAGCAGTGGCACTCAGGACGGAGACAGTGGAATGTGTGTGCGTGAGGCACACACCTGCCTTTGAAGGGTTGGCCTTGAGTGCTGAGCATGCAGTAAAGGTGACAGGAGCCCGCGAGGAGTGCAGTTCCACAGACACAGGCCTTCTGGACACTGGCAGCTCCTCAGGCTGAGGTCACCTGGGCGAGGGTTGTCCCCGGAGGCCTGCAGTGGAAGGACACACAGCCGTATGATTGAGCAATTCACGATAAACAGAAAAGCCTTGGCAAGTTGCCACTTTGAAAGGTGCTGTCCCATAACCGCATGCAAGCTACAAATGAGAGTTGTTACCCCCATTCTTATAAAAATGAAATCCCCCCCCTTTTTTTGTTAATAATCTCTACACCCAGCATGGGGCTCAAACTCACAACTCGGAGATCAAGAGTCACGCACTCTGCCAGCTGAGCCAGCCAGGCGCCCTGAAATCCCTTGTTTCAAGACTGGAGGGCAGTTTCCGGGGGGTTCTCCAATCAATCACGGGGGACAGTGTTTCTGCCACTAAAGGGGCAGGACTCTCAAGACCTGAGCAGCCAGCTCATGAATAGTCTGAGATTTCTGTCTCTTGGTTCCTTTACCATGTACTTTTAGGATCTTCGTTAGAGGGAGTCTGAGGAAAGAAGGGACAAAACCGAAGGCTCCTTTCAATAAAGAGGAAAACTCAGATGGAGGTATGAAAACAGACTCAACGTGAGTTCAGTAAGAAGTGCAGTCAGGAAGCGCCTAGCTGGCTCACTTGGTCGAGCATGGGACTCTCAGTCTCAGGGTTGTGAGTTCAGGTGGGGAGCCTACTTAAAAAAAAAAAAAAAAGGTTCTTTCCTTCCTTATGGGTCATCACCGAATTGGGGGGGGGGGATGCATGTGTGGATGGACAGTGCCTGTGCAGCCCGTGTGGGACATGGGGTGGGAGCTGGGCTGCTGCAGGCGGGACCCATCCGAACTGACCCTCATCCCCATGACCTCAAAGATGGGAGGGGTGCCAGGGTTCCAGTTCAGAGTGCCCAGTAGTTTGGGGCAGCAAATAAAACCCAATGACATGTATCAAGGCTAATGCGATGGCTTGAAAAGATTAAGGTTTTGGGAATCACTGGTGGGGACTATCTAAACATAATCAGACTTCTTCAGAACTCCCTTAATCCTTGGTTGAGAAGACTTTGAGTGGAAAAAGAAACAGAGCTTCATTTTGGAGGACCAGTGTGTAGGTGTTGTCGGTGTGTGTCCCTTGTGTGGAAACTTCCTCCACGATAGCCCTGCTAGCTGATTTTCCCTGTTGGGAAATGGGACAAGCCATTAATTTTCATTAATATAAAATAGGATCCACTGTTTTATTTTCCTATGGATGGGTATCCATAAAAAAAAAATGGCACCGTTTTTGGAAACCTCTCTCTTGCAGTGAGCTACAAACCACTGTCACTGTGTCTAGTGTCCATGTTGGCATAGGTCTGTTTCTAGGTTCTCTTTTGAGTCCCATCAGCCTGTTTTCCTGTCCCCTGCCAGCCCTGCTCTGCCTCCGTGACTGGAAAATGGCAGGATGGCTCCCTGTCAGACTCAGGCAGCGAATGTGTTTCCTTCACTCTCTTCAGGAATGTCCTCACAGGTTTTGACCTTTGACATGATGGGGCTCAGGACACAATACCCTAAAATATGTCACCTTGGTATAGTGACTATCTTAAGCTGGAGGAATTTGAGAAAATGACAGGAGGAGGGAGGTCATTCTTTTTTTTTTTTTTTAAGATTTTATTTATTTATTTGACAGAGAGAGAGAGAGATCACAAGCAGGCAGAGAGAGAGGAGGAAGCAGGCTCTCCGCTGAGCAGAGAGCCCGATGTGGGCCTCGATCCCAGGACCCTGAAATCATGACCTGAGCCGAAGGCAGAGGCTTTAACCCACTGAGCCACCCAGGTGCCCCCCCCTTTTTTTAAGATTTTATTTATTTATTTGACAGAGAGAGAGAGATCACAAATAGGCAGAGAGGCAGGCAGAGAGAGGAGGAAGCAGGCTCCTCCCTGAGCAGGGAGCCCGATGCGGGCCTCGATCCCAGGACCCTGAGATCATGACCTGAGCCGAAAGCAGAGGCTTTAACCCACTGAGCCACCCAGGCGCCCCGAGAGAGGTCATTCTGACCTCCCCCTTTGCCCTTATTCCCTGACACAGGTCATAAGACCCCCCTGGGAAAAGTGTCCTCCCTGTACCAGGAGGAGGGAAGGCCATCTTATCAAAGGCAGGGAATTTGGGGCCAAGAATTCCACACAACCTTGTTAAACCTACCCTCTCTTTCTTTACTTCTTCATGGAATACCCCCTTGACCAAAGACCTCTGCCTTGTCAGTTCTTCACTCGTAAATTGTTTCTTTAAGTGGTAGAAAAGCTTCCTGCTCTGTTGCTATTGGTTCTTCATTCTCTTGTGAAGGTCCCCATGCACATGGAAATATTCCATAAAATCGCTGTGCTTTTTCTCCTGCTAATCTGTCTTTGCCAGTTTAATTTTCAGACCCAGCCAGGAATCCCAAGATGGTTGAGGAAAGCTTTTCCCTCCCCTATAGACACTTCTAGGATAAGTTTTAGAATCCAGTCTCGCTGCCTCTCACTGGCTCTCCTGGCTTGCATATGCATGCGTACACACACAAACACACACACACACACACCAACACAATTTACTGGATTTTTATTTGAATTGCATTTGATTTAAATATTACTTTGGGGGGGCACCCAGTTGGCTCAGTCAGCAGACTGTGACTCTCTGATCTTGAGGTCATGAGTTTGAGCTCCATGTTGAGTGTAGAAATTACTTAAAATTTAGGTATGTCTGGGTGGCTCAGTTGGTTAAGCATCCAGCTCTTGGTTTTGGCTCTGATCATGATCAGTTAGGGTCATGAGATCAAGCCCTGCATCAGGCTTTACACTCAGCATGGAGTTTGCCTGAGATTTTTCCCTCCCCCATTGCCCCTGCGCGCATGCTCTCTCTCTAAAATAAATAAAATCTTTAAAAACAAAATTAAAATAATAAAAATAAAAATTACTTTGGGGAGAATTCATATGCTTACAGTATCTTCTGGTCCTGATCTTGACGTATCTCTACTTATTTAGGTACTCTTTATTGTCCCTCAAAATTTTATGCTGTCTCTGTAAAGGTGTTTCAGGTCTTTGAATTCATTCTTAGATACTTTGTACTGTTACACTGTTGTGTAAGTGTATATTTTCTATTCTGATCTTTATGCCTTGTTGCCTTGTCTTGCAGAGCTGGCTGGGACTTGTGGTAGGGCTGTGTGGAAATGGTGGTGTAGAGGCTCATTCACGATCTCAAAGAGAATGTCTTCTAAGTCTTAACCGTCAAGCATGATGTTCATTGTGGGTTGTTTCATTTTTATCGATGTCTCTTAACAGATAAGGAAGTTCCCTTATATCTTTAGGCTGCACAGAATGTTGTTAGAATTGTCAATGGATGTTCGGTTTTGTCAAATGCTTTCTTTGCATCTATTGAGATAAACAGATTGAGAGAACAATAGGTGGTACATTGTATTAACTATATTTTCTAACGTTAAATGATTTACCTAATTATACTTTATTATCCTTTTAAAATAGCATTAGATTCTGCTCGGTAAAGTGATTTTGGGTGTTTGCATCTTGGTTCATGCAAAGAAAATTATAGTGAATTTCATTCTTGCACTGTCCTGATTGAGCTTGGTATCAGGTTAAGCTAGGTGGTTCATTCCCATTTCTTTAATGTTTATCACATGGTTCAGGTTCGCTGTTTCTTCCTGAGTCCTGTTTTTCAGTTATATTTCTTCTAGGAATTTATCTGGGTGATTTACATTTTCAAATATACTCAGTTGATCACAACATCCTTTTACCCATAAATCTCATCCAAAGAAAGTGATATCCCATTTCCATTTTTGCTGGGTTATTACTTATATCCAATCTGCCCCCCCCACCTCTCTCCCCAATCAGTCAAAGCTTTATCAGTTTAATCAATCTTTTCCAAGAACAAACTTTTGGTTTTGCTGATCCTCTCTTGCATATCCATGTTTTTCTTGTCTGTTGCATTACAGTTTTTCCTGTTTATTTCCTTCCTTATATTTTCTTTGGGTTGTTTCTCCGTTACTTTTTAACTTTTATTTTTCTTAAGATTTGACAGAGAATGACAGCGAGAGAGGGAACACAAGCAGGGGGCAGAGAGTGAGGGAGAAGCAGGGAGCCTGATGTGGGGCTCGATCCTGGGATCATGAGCTGAGCCAATGGCGAATGCTTAACGACTGAGCCGCCCAGGTGCCCCTCCTTTTTTTTAACTTTTAAAGATGGGTGTTTGGGCGCCTGGGTGGCTCAGTGGGTTAAAGCCTCTGCTTTCGGCTCAGGTCATGATCTCAGGGTCCTGGGATCGAGGCCCACATCGGGCTCCCTGCTCAGCGGGGAGCCTGCTTCCTCCTCTCTCTCTCTGCCTGCCTCTCTGCCTCCTTGTGATCTCTCTCCCTCTGTAAAATAAATAAATAAAATCTTTTTAAAAAATAAATAAATAAAAATAAAGATGGGTGTTTACTGTTGGTGGGAATGCAAGCTGGTGCAGCTACTCTGGAAAACAGTATGGAGGTTCCTCAAAAAGTTGAAATAGAGCTACCCTACTACCTACCAATTGCACTACGGGGTATTTACCCCAAAGATACAAATGTAGTGATCCGAAGGGGCACATGGACCCGAATGTTTATAGCAGCAATGTCCACAATAGCCAAACTGTGGAAAGAGCCCAAATGTCCATCGATAAATGAAGGGATAAAGAAGATGTGGTGTGTGTATCTCTCTCTCTCTCTCTCTCTCTCTCTCTCTCTCACACACACACACACACACACACACACACACACACACTGGAATACTACTCAGCCATCACCAAAAAAATGACCTCTTCCCATTTGCAATGACATGGATGGAACTAGAGTGTATTAGGCTAAGCGAAATAAGTCAGTCAGAAAAATACAAATATCGTATGATCTCACTCATATGTGGAATTTAAGAAACAAAACAGGGGTGCCTCAGTGGCTCAGTTGGTTAAGCGTCTGCCTTTGGCTCAGGTCATGATCCCAGGGTCCTGGGATCGAGCCCTGCATCGGGCTCCCTGCTTGCAGGAAGCCTGCTTCTCCCTCTCCTACTCCCTCTGCTTGTGTTCTGTCTCTGGCTGTCTCTCTGTCAAATACATAAATAAAATCTTAAAAAAAAGAAAAAGAAAGAAAACAGAGGATCACAGGGGAAGAAAGGAAAAGAAAACCAGATGAAATCAGAGAGGGAGTCAAACCACAAGAGACTCTTAATCATCAGAAACAAACTGAGGGTTGCTGGAGAGAAGAGGGTAGGGGGTGGGGTATCCGGGTGATGGGCGTTAAGAAGGGCACGGGACGTAATGAGCACTGGGTGTTATATAAGACTGATGAATCACTGAACTCTACCTCTGAAACTAATAATACACGATATGTTAATTGAATTTAGATTTAAAAATTCTCTGGGGGGAAAAAAAGTCAACCCTAAAAAAAAAAAAAAAAACATCATCACAGCAAGATTCCGTTTGCCGTTTGACCCGTCCACATCCACTTCGCCCCCCACCTCAGCTCACCCCTTAACCCCCAGCATCCTCTAATTGTCTCCCCATTTCCACGATTTTGTCACTTCAAGAATATTATACAGATGGGCGCCTGGGTGGCTCAGTGGGTTAAAGCCTCTGCTTTCGGCTCAGGTCATGATCTCAGGGTCCTGGGATCGAGGCCCGCATTGGGCTCTCTGCTCAGCGGGGAGCCTGCTTCCTCCTCTCTCTGCCTGCCTCTCTGCCTACTTGTAATCTCTCTCTCTGTGTCAAATAAATAAATAAAATCTTTTTAAAAAAAAAGAATATTATACAGATGGAATAATATAGTATGTCACCTTTGGGTGTTGGCTTTTCTTTTTTTACTTAACATAACCCTCTGAAGATTTCTTCAGGTCGTCGTGCTTGTCGATAGTTTGTTCCTTTTTATAGCGGAGTAGTACTCCAGGCCATGGACATACCAGTGTTTGTTGATCTGGCTTGTTAATGGCTATTATGAATAAAGCTGCTGTATACATTAAATAAATAAAAATAGGTGTTCAGGGTCACCTGGGTGGCTCAGTCAGTTAAACGTCTGCCTTTGGCTCAGGTCATGTTCCCAGGCTCCTGGGATCGAGCCCTACGTCAGGCTCCCTGCTCTGCAGGGAGTCTGCCTCTCCCTCTCCTTTTCCCTCTCCCCCCAACTTGGGGGCTCTCTCTTTCTCTCTCAAATAAATAAATAAAATCTTAAAAAAAAAAAACGTGGGTGTTTAGCTCACCAATTCCACCTGTTGTATTTTCTAATCTGCATCCTATAAGATTATACATTTCCCTTTAAGTACTAGAAAATAGTTATTTTATTATTTAATAATATTAATAAAGATATCTTCTAATTTCCATTCTTAGACCCATGGGTATATAGAATTACATTCCTTTCTCTCCTCAGATTATACTTTTTTAAATATCAGCGAATAATTGACACATAATATCCTATTAGTTTCAACTGTACATGATATTGGTTGGGTATTTTTATACATTATGAAATGATCCCCAGGGCGCCTGGGTGGCTCAGTGGGTTAAAGCCTCTGCTTTCGGCTCAGGTCATGATCTCAGGGTCCTGGGATCGAGCCCCACATCGGGCTCTCTGCTCAGCAGGGAGCCTGCTTCCTCTTCTCCCTGTGTCTCTCTGCCTGCCTCTCTGCCTACTTGTAATCTCTCTTTCTGTGTGAAATAAATAAATAAAATCTTTTAAAAAAATGATCCCCACCATATATCTTGTATCCCCTGTCCCCATACAAAGTAATTACAGGGACGCCTGAGTGGCTCAGTCAGTTAAGCAGCTGCCTGCGGCTCAGGTCATGATTCCAGGATCCTGGGATCGAGTCCCACATCGGTGTCCTTGCTCAGCAGGGAGCCTGCTTCTCTCTCTGCCTCTGCCTGCTGCTCTGCCAGCTTGTGCTCTTTCCCCTCTCTCTCTCACAAATAAATAAATAAAATCTTAAAAAAAAAAGTAATTACAAAGTTACTGACCACATTCTCTATGCCGTACATTATATCCCATGACTTTATTTTGTAACTGGAAGTTCATACCCCTTAATCCCCTTCACCTACTTTGCCCATCCCCCCACCCCGTCTCCTCTGGGAACCAACCACTTGTTTTTTGTATCTGTGAGTCTGTTTTGTGTTGTTTTCTTTCATTTTTTGTTTAGATTCCACATACAAGTACGATCATATGGTATTTGTCTAACTTCTTTCTCCTAGTGTAGGACCGTTGACATTGATCCGTGTAAGATTTCACGGTGAGATGTCTGCGTAGTATTCCATTGTCTATTTAGCTACGTCTTTGTATCCATTCACCTATCAATGGACACTTGGGCTGCTTCCATCACTTTCCTTTTCTCCACATCCTCGCCAACTCTTATTTTTTTTTGTCTCTTTGATAATAGCCAATCTGACAGGTGTGAGCTGATATCTTATTGAAAACTACAATAAAATCAAAACTAGATTTGTATTTCCCAGATGATGAGTGATGCTGAGTCCTCTGTCTTTTCACGTGTCTGTGGCCATCTGGATGTCTTCTTTGGAAGAATGTCCATGAAGTCCTCTGCCCATTTTTTCAACCCAGTGTGGGGCTCGGACTCACAAACCCTAGATCAAGAGTAGCATGCTCTGCCAACCGAGCCAGCCGGGCGCCCCCTCTGCCCATCTTTAATCACGTTGTTTGTTTTTAAATTGTGTTAAGTCCCTTGTATATTTTGGATGTTAACTGCTTGTCAGACGTATGATTTGCAAATATTTTCTCCCATTTCATAGGTGGTCTTGTTGATGGTTTCCTTTGCTGTGGAAAAGCTTTTCAGTTTGATGTAATCCTATTTGTTTATTTTCTCTTTTGTTTTCCTTGTCTAAGGAGACTGGTCCCAAAAAACATACTGCTAAGAATGATGTCCGAGAGCTTCCTGCCTATGGTTTCTTTGAGAGTTTGACAGTTTGCAGGCCTTACATTCAAGTCTTTAATCCATTCTGAATTTATTTGTGTGTATGATGTAAGACAGTGGTCCAGTTTCATTCTTTGGTACCTAGCTGTCCAGGGCCCCCAAGACCATTTATCGAAGAGACTCATTGCATATTCTTGCCACCATTGTCCTAGATTAGGCGTACGTGTGTGAGTTTCGTTCTGGGTTCTCTATTCGTTCCGTTGATCTGTGTGTCTCTTCTTGCACTGGTACCACACCGCCTTGAGTACTGTGGCTTTGTGATATATTTAGAAATTAGGGACTGTGATACCTCCAGCTCTGTTCCTCTTTCTCTGGATTGCTTTGGCTATTGGGGTCTTTTGTGGTTTTATACATATTTTAGGATCCTTTGTTCTATGAAAAATGCCACTGCTATTTTGTTGGGTATTGCATTGAATCTCTAGATTGCTTTGGGTAGTATGAGAATTTTTTTTAAAGATTTTATTTATTTATTTCACAGAGGGAGAGAGATCACAAGGAGGCAGAGAGGCAGGCAGAGAGAGAGAGGGGGAAGCAGGCTCCCCACTGAGCAGGGAGCCCGATGCGGGCTTCGATCCCAGGACCCTGAGATCATGACCTGAGCCGAAAGCAGAGGCATTAACCCACTGAGCCACCCAGGCACCCAGTATGAGAATTTTAACAGCATTCTTCAATCTGTGAGCAGAGAACATCTTTCCATTTCTTTGTGCAGAAGTACATTTCTGAATTTCTTTGTTTTTTTTAAAGATTTTATTTATTTCACAGAGGGAGAGAGATCACAAGGAGGCAGAGAGAGCAGGCAGAGAGAGGGGGAAGCAGGCTCCCCGCCGAGCAGGGAGCCCAATGCAGGCCTCGATCCCAGGACCCTGAGATCATGACCTAAGCTGAAAGCAGAGGCTTTAACCCACTGAGCCACGCAGGTGCCCCATTTCTGAATTTCTAAGCATATATTTTACTTGTTCTGTTTTCTTACTGGTTTCAAACTTAAGTGTATTGTGGTCAGAGAATATACTGTGCTTTCAATTTTGGGAAGTTGGTTGAGACTTGTAAGGTTGGCTTTTGTAAATGTTTGTGTGCTTTGAATGAACGTGGATTCTGCAGTTCTTATCGTTTTCTCCATGTCTCTTGGGTCCAATTTGTTCATCACATCATGCATATCTTCTCTGCCCATAATCATTTGTGTTTGTCTGTTCTATCAGTCACTGAAAGGCATAGTAAAATAGAAATACATTTATATTATATATCCTATGTTTTAAGTATAATATAAATATGTAATAAGTACACCATATTTATACACTGTAGTCAGTAATCCTATTCTTTTTTTTTTTAACTGAGTTTTATGCCCAGCATGGGGCTGGAACTCATGACCCTGAGATCCAAAGTCACATGCTCAATGACTGAGCCAGCCAGACACCCCCAGTAATCCTATTCTGAGTGAAGATTTATCTATTACTCCTTGCACTTATGTCAGTGTTTGATTTATATAATCTGAGGCTATGTTATTAAGTGGTAAGATTTACACTTGCCATTTATCTCCCTGCTATTTTTATCATTATGAAATGACCCATTTTTCTATCTAGCAAAGTCTTCCCTTAAATATTATTTGAGAAATGTTAATATATAGTTTTCTTTTATTTGCATATCATATCTTTTTCTATCCTTTTACTTTTTTTTTAAAGTAGACTCTACACCCAACATGGGCCTCAAACCCACGACCCCAACATCAAGAGTCACGTGCTCTACCGACTAAGCCAGCCAGACACCCAATCCTTTTACTACTTCGAATTCTTTATTGTCAGTCACATACATATCATACGTAAGACAAATATATTGTTAGCAAATAATTATAGACCCTATGTGTTGCCACCACCCAGGTTTCTAGCCTTATCTTTTAGCCACTCTGTGTCCTTATTTTAAGGTATGTCTCTTGTAAATTGCGTCTAGATGAGTTGTTGAAGTCACAACTCCAAGGTCAAGCGATCCACGTTCCGCTAGCTGGGCCCCCCTTTTCTTGCGTCCATTTAGACTGACATTTTATCATCCATGGATGCACCCCTTGGTAGGTTTGGAAATTATACAGTTAGGTTTTGTTGTTCTAGAAATGTCATCAAAACACAACATTTATCCTTACCTTACCAGAATCTGAAGCTTAACCAATACTGATAGCTACTTCTTTGAATAATACAAGGACTCTAGAAATTTTTCATCAGAGCTCTCACCCTGAGTTATTGTACTCATGTATTACAGTGATTTATTTTTCTTTTATTTTTTTTAGGGGAGAATGAGGCGGGAGAGAGAGAGAGAGAGAATCTTTTTTTTTTTTTTTAAGATTTTATTTATTTATTTCACAGAGGGAGAGAGATCACAAGGAGGTAGAGAGGCAGGCAGAGAGAGAGGGGGAAGCAGGCTCCCTGCTGAGCAGAGAGCCCGATGCGGGCCTCGATCCCAGGACCCTGAGATCATGACCTGAGCCGAAAGCAGAGGCTTTAACCCACTGAGCCACCCAGGCGCCCGAGAGAGAGAATCTTAAGCAGGCTCTATGCCCAGAGCAGAGCCTGAGGTAGGGGTCAATGTTACAACCCTAAAATCATGACCTAAGTGGAAATCAAGAGTCAGTTAACCAACTGAGCCACCCAGGTACCCCACACAGTCCTGTGTCTTCAAAGCTCTACAAGATACTGCTGTTCTGTTTACCTGTTTACTTACCATCTTCTTCATTTGCCATTCCTTTTTTAGACTCTTAAGGTTTAGTGTTGTTTTTCTTCTGTCTGAAGCACATCCTTGTGCTTCCTTTAGCGATGTCTTGCTGAAGTCAAACTTTTTAGTTGTCTGAAAATGTCATTCCGGAATTCTTGAAAGATATTTTCACTGGATAGAATTCTGGAATAGCCATTATTTATTTTTTTTTAAAGATTTTATTTATTTATTTCACAGCGGGAGAGAGATCACAAGGAGGCAGAGAGGCAGGCAGAGAGAGAGGGGGAAGCAGGCTCCCTGCCGAGCAGAGAGCCCGATGTGGGCCTCAATCCCAGGACCCTGAGATCATGACCTGAGCTGAAAGCAGAGGCTTTAACCTACTGAGCCACCCAGGCGCCCTGGAATAGCCATTATTGTCTTTCTGGACCTTAAATGTACCTTTCCTGACTGCCTGCTGGGTTCTGTTGTTCTACTTAGGAAGTTGTTCTGTTGAAAGGTAACTTTCCCTCCCCTTCTAGATTCCTCTAAGAATTTTATTTCTCTTTCTTTGGTGTTCTACAGGTGCTCTGCCCCATTTTTCTCTCACTTTACCTTTTGTAAATCTAAATATGTGTCTGGGCCTTTGTTGTCATTTGCAGGGAATCAAGCCACATCGATGTTGTGAACACTTTCCCCTACAGCTTCATCTAACAGTTTATAGTTTTCATTCTTAGAGTTAGGTCTTTGATCCATTTTGAGTTATTTTTTGTATGTGGTATTAAATAAGGGTCCAGCCTCATTTTTTTGCATGTGGATATCCAGTTTTCCCAGCACCGTTTATTGAAAAGACTGCCCTTTTCCCACCAAATCATATTGGCGCCCTTGTTGACAATCATTTGACCATATAAAGGGTTTGTTTCTGGATTGGCATGTAACTTCTTCAGGATTAATTAAAATGGATCCCTCCCACGTATTCGTAAATGTCACGGTGCTTTGAGTCATTAATTCCAGGATTTGGGACAAGATGTGTGCAGTGCTGCTGCCGGCCTCACTCAGACAGGAAGCTTGTTGGCTGCTTTTTCTTTATGTTTCCAGAAGCTACACGCGGCCTAAAATGCANCCGGCCTCACTCAGACAGGAAGCTTGTTGGCTGCTTTTTCTTTATGTTTCCAGAAGCTACACACGGCCTAAAATGCACTAAATTAGATGTTTTTCTCAAATTATTTGTAGGCAAAAGTAGTTCACTCACCACTTCCATCGACATCTAGAATGGTGAAACCATGACGGATGGTAAAGAATTCCATCGTCTGGGTCTGCCCCTCCGCCACCCTGTTCCTCCGAACACGCACATCCGAAGCACGCCTCTTCAAAGCCTCTTGTTCCCTCCATAACCCTCTGCTCTGTCGTGATTCGTTGGCAGGTGGTGACGTTTTTCTCTCGTCCCAGCGGTGTGGACAGTGCCACACGCCCTCCGAACAACAACGGCTCTTGCCTGCATCTTCCAGTGTTTCTTCTGTCAGAGAGCCCCGCAGAGCCGCCGGCCTTCCAGCGCCAGCCCTGAGCTGAGCCAGGAGCACCCAGCCGAGATGGTGAAGATGACAAAATCCAAAACGTTCCAAGCTTATTTGCCAAACTGTCACCGAACCTACAGCTGTGTCCACTGCAGAGCCCACCTGGCCAACCACGATGAGCTGATCTCCAAGGCAAGTGGTTTGTGTCTGGGGAGCAATGAGCTCCCGTTCAGGGTGATCGTACCTACCTAGCAGACGGACATGTGACCGTCCCGTGACTTCCGGGGTTGGCTGTGTCCTAGGAGTCTAGAGCCTTCTGGTCAGCGCTGATGAATGTTTTGTGCGTGATCGAGTGTGACTGTTATCTTGTTATCTTGGTTTGACTGTTATCTTGGTGTGCCGTGGAGCACGGTGTTTGCACAGGGGGTGGGGGTGGGAGGGCTAGGCGGCTGGGACAGAAAATCACGAAAAGCATGACAAGCGGGTTACTTGTCAGAGCAGGAGAGTTCACATAAGACCAAAAAACACTGAAGGAGCAAAGGAAGTTTAGAAAATCTGTGGAAATAGTCTAATAATAAGGAAATTAAGAAGTGTTAACTCGGAATGCTTAAGAAGAAAACAGGCTATTGTGGGAGGATGGGGCAATTTGGATCTTTTAGAAAAATACCCAGGAGGGAAGCTGTGAACAGGGCCGTCTTTGTCATTAGTCAGTGACACCTGGCCCAAGGGAGCCATTCCTTGGTACAGGCAGGTCTCATGGTGAGAAGGCTCTGGTTTTATCCGTGGGCCACCTCTGACACCCCATCTGTTCCTGGGAAGTTTTTTTGGGCCATGGCCATGTTGGTGTGTTTCCAGAGCACGGATGGCTGCTGTTGGGCCCTCCAGAGTACCAGTGTCCTTACTGCCAAGGCTGCACGGTCCCCAGAGCTGAAAACATTTCTCAGTGGGCCCTCGTTTATGGAAGTTTGCAGAAGCCCCCCCCCCACCCGCTCTACTCTGACTTCTATCTCAACCCAAACTACAGATCTGGCCACATCACGGATCCAAACCCTGTTTAAAAAATAAGTATTTGTGGGGACGCCTGGGTGGTTCAGTTGGTTAAGCATCTGCCTTCAGCTCAGGTCATGATCCCAGGGTCCTGGGATCGAGTCCCGAATCGGGCTCCCTGCTCGGCGGGGAGACTGCTTCTCCCTCTGCCTCTGCCTGCTTGTGTTCCCTCTCTCTCTGACAAATAAATAAAATCTTAAAAAAAAAAAAAAAGACGGGCGCCTGGGTGGCTCAGTGGGTTAAAGCCTCTGCTTTCAGCTCAGGTCATGATCTCAGGATCCTGGGATCGAGGCCCGCATCGGGGTCCCTGCTCAGCGGGGAGCCTGCTTCCCACTCTCTCTCTCTGCCTGCCTCTCTGCCTCCTTGTGATCTCTCTCCCTCTGTGAAATAAATAAATAAAATCTTTAAAAAAAAAAAAGAGGATTTGTGGGGGGCAAGAGGGATTTGAAGAGTAGGAAAGAGATTTAGGAAAATCCATCTACAGAATTGAAGGCTGATGAGGATGTGAGGGGAAGCCTGTGAGATGATTATTTTGTTAAACTGGTCATAAAGTAATATCCTTAATTCTAGAAAGCCACTTGAAAGGAAAACTCTTAAAAAGGGTTTTTCTTTTTCTTTTTCTTTTTTAAGTCAGGAAGCTGTATCAAAACACCGCTAGCCTCAGGCTAGGTTATGCGGCAGTAACAGAGAGCCCCCGAACCCCAGGGGCTTAGCGGCTTAGCATGAGGGTCTCTGTGTTGCTCCAGCGAGTGTGTGTCTGGGGTCAGCGGGGGCCACTGCCATCTGTGATCGTGGAAGGGACTGCGTAAGCTGGCACGTGCACGTGAGGCAAGGACAGACAGATCTGCTTTCCCCTCCTCACCCCTGACTCCACTCCTGCTGCTGCTCTCTGTTAGTCGTGTGGCATATGTGGTCTCTTTCTGGTCTGTAAGAACCCTGTTTTCCCTTTATCTTTTAAGATTTTATTTATTCGAGAGTGAGAGAGGGAGAGGGAGAAGCAGGCTTCCCACTGAGCATGGAGCCTGATGCGGGGCTCAATCCCAGGACCCTGGGATCATGACCTGAGCTGAAGACAGACTCTTAACTGACTGAGCCATCCAGGTGCCCTATGGTTTACCCTTTAATTGAAGGGCCCCCACGACACGATTTTATGCACAGCATTTCATGGCTAGCTCTCTTCACTTCCCAGTCTTTGACTCTCTCCCCACACACGCTCACGCCCAGCTGCTTCCGTCCCTTTCTTAATGTCTGCGTGAGTCCTGGACGTGAATGCCCTTGTTTGTCACTTGTTGGTGGGTATTGGTGTGTCCCACATTTTCATGATTGCAAACACTTTCCGGTGGCCATTCCTGTCACACATTTCCCTATGTGCTCCGGTTGGTTTGTCCTGACAGTGAATCCTTAGGAGTGGGGTGGCTGGTCACACAGCATGCGCCTCTCATATTTATAGATGTTGTCACCCTGTGATCCAGTCGACATTCCTCACAGTCTTTTGAATTTGTGCTGAGGTGACAGGCAAAAAAAACAAAAGCAAAAACAAAAACAAAAAACAAAAAAACAACAACCAAAAAAGTTCTCTTGATTTGGTTATTTTTGAGGTCGCTGTGTTTTGCTCAGTCTTTGGGCCTTGCACCAAAGCAGACAAGCCCCCTCATCTGTCTAAGAGGAAATTCACATTCCCTCTTGTTGCTGAGAGCGAGGGGTGCAGGCACTACGTCTTGAACTGACCCAACTCTACCCCGTCCTGCTCCTTTAACATCCCAGACTACGCGGGTTTGCTACAAGCTGTTTCTTGGCTAATAGCACTTTCCTGGGGGAGATGTCACTGGAAGGTCCCTTCTTCCAAGTAGGGGGTCATCTTGGGATGTGGTTTTACTTTCAATTTCGGTGGAAAAGCATGGGAAAGTCCCCTTGCCCCTACTGTTGACCGATGGGAGCCAGTCCGGCAGGGGGCATCAGGATGCTGAGCGGCCCCTCTGGGGCTCTAGGAGTGCTGTGATTTCTGGGTCCTGTGTGGGGTCCGGGATCCTGGAGGCCTGTGGTCACCATTCCTCCTGAGCGCTGCTCGAAAGACCCAGCAAGGCGGCCCTTCTACCCACACTGAGGTCCATGACCTGAACTAGTCTCTCCACGTTCATCCCAAAATGCCAAACTTTTCGTCTTACTGCAATAAATCTGTTAAAATTTTTTCTTCTTTGCAGTCTTTTCAGGGAAGTCAGGGACGAGCCTACCTCTTCAATTCTGTGTGAGTACTACTGCCGTTGGCCTTGTGGACATGGCTACGTTCGTGTTCCGATCACATTTAGTGCTCTGTCCATCCATGCACTTGATTACGCAAAGCGGGTCTATGTAGAGTTCCCCGATGGGCTAGAATGATCCAATGGTTTTGTTTTTGGCTTTTGGTTTTTGTTTTTAAGATTTTATTTATTTGAGAGAACATGAGCCAGTAGGGAGGGGCAGAGGGAGAGGGAGAAGCAGGCTCAGGACCCTGGGATCATGACCTGAGGCTTAAGCGGCTGAGCCACCCAGGTGCTCCTAGAATAACTGTGTTTTGATATCATCTTAAGGAATTCTCTCTTTAGTGTGAGAGTTCGGGGGAAGGGTGTGCTCTTCCCTGAGAACTAGCTCCCACATGCGGCGTGGCCCGTGACCCATTCGTGGTGGGTTTGATTTTGACCCCGCTCCATACAGAACCGTGCTCGCCGCCCCCGCAGTGCATCCCATCCTGGGATTCTGGGGACGTAAAGAGTGGTTCCTTCCCACGAAGGGTGGTGGTGGGCAGCTGGGGCGGTGCCTGTGGTCAGCGGTTAGCCGGAGAAAGAGCCACTCGGGGCGGGCGGTGGAGAGTGCCGGGTCCTCAGTGCGGCCCTGCCTGCTCCCCTGCAGGGTGAACGTGGGCTGCGGCCCCGCGGAGGAGAGGGTCCTTCTCACCGGCCTGCACGCGGTCGCAGACATCTACTGTGAAAACTGCAAAACCACGCTCGGGTGGAAATATGTGAGTACCCACGCACTCTGGCCCACGGAGCCTGCGCCGACCTAGCACCACCGTAAAGAATACACGTTATGGACAGAAACAAAATTTGCAGTGGACTCAGATCTCCCGCCGGCAGTGTCCCGTGTTCTCGTCACAGAGTGTCTTTTGAGCCGGTTAAAGATGGGGGTCCTCCCATGGGCGCACCCGCGCTCCCTCACTCCCGGGGTGGGGGGGGGTAGCAGCACGGACACGGGCTCCAGGAGGCCTGCACGCACGCGCACACCCTGCCAAGCCCTATTCTGATCCACCCTCACTGCCCATCCAAGGGCCTTCTCTCTTCCTCCAGCATCTTGAACAGTCCCCACGGTGCTCAGTGTGGTTGCCTTCACTTGCCCTTACCCGTCCCTGCAAGGAATATCTTGCTCCTCTTCCTACCTCCCAGATTGTCTTGCGCGTGGTAGACGCTCAAGGACAAACTTGAATTACCCTTTCCCTGTGAATTGGATCTGTAAGGTAAGGACAAGGAGAGGTGGGCTGCCCTTCCCTGCCTGAGCTTGTCACCGAGACAGACCCCTCCCCTGGCCCTGGTCCGAGGAACAAGGGACACCTGGGGAGACTTGATCCCATACACTTATTTTCTTTGCCAAGAGTGTAATGAAGTTGAAAAGTGAAGTCGATTCTGCCCTGAAACCTTCTTTCTACTTTTTTTTCTTTTTCAAGGAACATGCCTTTGAAAGCAGTCAGAAATATAAAGAAGGAAAATTTATTATTGAGCTTGCCCACATGATCAAAGACAATGGTTGGGAGTAAAGTGAAAACTTTGTTCTCTTCTGAATACTATTTTGTGAAAAAGACTAAGTGTAACGGAGACATAGGAGCATCCTGGACGACAGTATTTCTTGAACTTGAACCTTGCGGCGGGCTGGCCTCTCCCGGCCGTTCCGGTGGTAAGGTGTTCCTCCAGCCTCTGTCTTGTTCACGTACATGGCTGTTTCTGAAATGTTTCAATGACCTTTTTCTAACTTCTCGAGTTCTAGAGAAAGAATTAACTGACTGATGACTTACCTGTCTAGTTAATACCTTCTTTTAAGCTATGTCTTTAAGATAGAGTTTGGCTGTGCTCTTTCATGTTTGATAGAAAACCAAACCAAATTTCCGCGGACCACAAGGTCAGGGCGCTTTTCAGAGAGCAAGTTCACGCCCCTCTTTTTGAGTGAGGGTACTGTAGGCCGCTTTTTCTCTAATTCCTGAAACTACAGATGGGTTATTCCTCTTGCAGATGAGCTGTTAAGGCATAGTGCTCATTTAGGAATCTTCCAAAAACAGTCAACAAATCTATACACCAAGGGACTTTTTCTTTTTTGAAGGCTTGTTCAGAACTAGAAGACACCACTGATTGATTACATTTTAGATAAGCTATAAATAGAGAAATCTGTCTAATGGAACATCTTGTTTATTTAAGCCAACAGCTTCCTTATCTAGAAAGCAAGTGTTAGCACAGACTGTTTCAGGGGGCCGCGGGTACACATGTGCGTAGGGCCACAGTCCGACAGGGCTCTGGAAGTGGGGCTTCTGTGTTGGTCACTGACAGGGTGGTCTACGCAGTTAGGGGTTAACGCACTGCAAGGAGTCAGATCGGATTTTCTTTTCTGTTCTGATGTACTTGAAGAAAGATAATTACTTTTGCATATGAAAGAGGCCAGAACTAGTGGGATGACCTTCCAAACTTGAGATTTGGGAGATTGTTTTAAAATTTTTTCAGGAAAGGTTAAAGTTCCAAAAACAGATTTAAACTTTGTAAATGAATATGGGTCTCCCGTGCCCCACTGGTTCTGTCCCTCAAGCTGACGCAGAAGGGACCTGGACAGTCGTCTGTCTACGCCCTGTGTCTCTGCAATGTATTTTAAGTTCCCATCCACCAGTGCCTCCGCAGGGAGAGGGCACGATGCGGGGTTTGGGCCAATTTTCAGAGAACGGAGGACGAAAACCATTCCCAGATTGGTTTTGGTTTTCAAGATTCTGACCTGACTCCGGCTGCCTGGCCCGGCCTGCTGCTCCAGGAGTCTGGTACGGGGCCTTGGGTGTAGCATGGATGAAACTCCTGCGACCCCAATGCTGAGGGGCAGGAAAAGGGCCCAGCGAGGCAGGGGGAGAGAAGGGCAGCGTACCCACGCGCTTCTCAGTGCGGCCCATGGCTCTGAAACCACCTGCAGCAAAGGTCAGCCCAGGGATGAGTGTGAGCTGGCCGGGAAGGGTGAGAGAAGGGCTTTCCTGTCCTGTGGGAGGTCCCTGCCCTCCCTCCAGCCCTCCCCTGAGCCCAGAGCCCGTGGCCCGGGCAGGCACTGGGCTCCCCTGACTGGTTCTGACCCAGCTGCTCACCTGGAGCTTCCCTTCTGGCACCGTCTCTCTGGCTAAGAGTGGAGCCTTAGCACGTGGGGGAGATGTGGCGCCCGGTTCCAGGCGAGGGGGCAGGAGCCTGAGTTAGCGTCCTCGCGTCTCCAGGTGTCAAAGGCAGATCTTTGTACAGCTGTGTGAGCCTCTGCGCGTGCAGGTACTCCAGCAGGCTGCTGCTCCCCGAGCTGGCGTCCCCCGCAGATCTAGGTTGTCCCAGCACAGTCCCCATGTGTCCAAGTTCACGTTCAGCTGTACAGCCTTCAGGCGCCCAGGGCCCCGGCCCGCACCCGCTGCCAGGTTCCGAAACCCGAAGACGCTTCGCCCTCGAGCTGGCACAGGCGGCATGGACATCTGCGGCTTCGGTCCTCAGTGGCCACTTTGAAGGGACAGAAAGGCCCCCTCACTGAGGAGTGAGTACTCCTCATTGAACACTTCGCCTAAACCGACATTTCCCTTCTTGCCTTGGCTCCCCCGCGAGCGTCGGAGCTGCGCCTGCGCCCGAGGCCCCGGGAGGAGGGCAGGGGGGTCCCGGGGGCGCCGAGGGCAGGGCTCCCGAGCGCTTCCCCACAAGCTCTTCACTTCAACTGAAGACTCTTCTCGAATTCTTCTGACCGAGTTTTGTATATACTAAACCTATATTTAAAGCTTTTATATGTTCTGGGCAAGTTTACTGCTCCTTGGATTTGAGCACTTTGGTTTTTGTATTGTCTTTTGTGATGGCATTGAAACATTTTTACTAGTGGTCTTAGGCCTCCTTTTGTATCTTTTTTTTTTTTTTTGTAATTGATAACCAACGAAAAACTCTTACCACTTTTTTTTGTTGGTCTTCTGAAAAATCCAAGCTCCTTTTGAAACCAAATGAACAGACCGTGAGCTGGCTTCAGGGAAGGACATTCGGTGAGACCACCACCAGATGTGCTGGTAAAGTGTTGCAATGTTCCACCCTCTTAAATTCCGAAACAGTAAATATCCTGTGACTTTTATTTAAATTATTTAAAGTATTTTTTTCCTCAAAGAATGGGAGGTGATGCCAGGACGGTAAATGCATCGAACTTAAACCACGTAGCATTCTCTGGCATGGCACATCTGCTTTACAAGTGTGGTTTCATTTTGTTGCCGTTTTATATATACATATATATATATAGTATTTTTGTACCTTAATGCTTATTCTTGATGGCATCTGTCAGATATTAGGCGAGATCAGACATGGGAATTTTTCCAAAAGCCCTTTCAATTTACCTGAGGACCTCACCAGGTACTTACAAATCCAAGCGGTTTTAAAATCTAGAAAACTAATTTAAGTTCCAAAACGACCTACAGAAATGTAAAGCCTCGTTTGTCAAAGGCTCTTGGGTGGGTCTGCAGCCCAGGGTGGCCTGGCCATGCTTTGGGCCGGGTGGGTGTGGTCACTGGGCGCAGCTGGAAGGACGGACAGATGGGACAGCAGCCGCAAGGTTTGCCCCTTGGAGCAGGACTGCCAAGCTCACGTGCACAAGCCTCCTGCAGCCTCCGTGTCCAGCCCTCTGTCCTCTGTGTCTGTGTAAGGTTGAGAAATAAAGCTTCCACTGTCAGATGTGTCCTTTCTGGCAGCACCTCCTGTCTCCGGCGCCATGCCCTGATGCTGAGGGGCCCTGGGTTCCCGCTGGGAGCGTTGGGTCTGGGGTCTCCGACTACTGTGGCCGCCCCGGTCCTGTGTGGTGATGTGCAGCCCGCTGGGTCCCAGAGCGGTGTGCCGCCAGGCTCCCCACCAGGCAAGTCTGGGGTGGGTGCACGTAGCCCGAGGAGGCTTCACCTGACCACCCCCCCGACCAAAACTCCCACCAAAACTTGAGGACCCCGGGGGCCCTCTCGGAACCCTCCCTCCCTCCCACCCACCCGCACCCGAGCTACCAGGGGCTATTCAGAGACCTGCGAGTGTGTTTACACGGCTGTCCCTGCACGCAGCCCTCCTGGGCAAACCAGGCTCTCAGAGGCATTCTGGGCACAAACACTGGAGTGTAAGCCACTTTCACCAGCTCTCCGATGTCTCAGTGTAGCTGGGAGGGGTAGGGGTGAGGTCAGGGACAAGGGGGACGAGGGCCTGGCCCCAGGTGCAGGGGACAATGGCTGGACCAGCTCTGGGAATGGGGCCCAGATGGCACCTGGGGAATGTGTGCAAGGGGCTTGAACGGAGACAGGTAGGAGACCAGGCTTGGGTCTGGGCTTCAGCATCAGAGGTAGAAAAAGGGGAGCCCAGGTACGTTCTAGAGCTGCTGTTGACACTTACTGATGGATCTGAGGTTTGGGTGAAGGGAAAGAGCGTAAGTGAGGTGTGCAATGTGACAAGCCGGAGGGGGTCACGGCCTGTGCCGGCGCAAGGACAGGCCTCGGGAGTGGGTGTGAGGGGCTGGACCGCTATCCCCATGGTTCTGCAGAGGCACTTTGGGAAAGCCGAGGTAGTGGTGTCAAGGTCAGGAGCAGGGAAGCCACGCTGGCACAGGCTACAGAAAATAGAAAACAAAAGGCAGGCCAACAAATGTTAAGGATTTTATTTTATTTTTTTTTGACATTAATATAGAAAAATAAAGTTAAGGGAAAGGATTTTTAAGTCCGGAATCGCTGGTGAGTCTGATCTGGAAGCCCTAGTGCTGGGGTCAGGGGTCAGGTGTTCGAGCACAAGTTCAAGCCCGAAGTCAGGGCAGGAGAGTGGAGCACAGCATCAGGAACCGCAGAGGCCCAGCAGCTGCTCCCCTGCACGCCTGTCACCTGCCCAAGGCAGAGCGGCAGGGGGGCCTAGGCGCAGCCCCCGCCTGGGCCCATCAGAGCAGGTCCCCGGAGGAACATGGCTGTGACCTTCTGGGTCCTTGCTGGGCGGGTGGGCCCCGGTGAGTCCAGACAAAAGGCAGCAGGAGAGGTTTTGGAAACTCGGGTCAAGCCTCTGGTCGAGGGTCCTCAAGCCACGGGTGGCAGGAGCTCCCAGGTTGTGGCAGCACAGGTGCTGCCTCCCACAGCCCCGGGGGAGGAGGTCCGGGCTCTGCGAGCCTGTATTTCTCTCCAGGTCCCAGGGGCTACACTGGGTTGATAGTACCCAAGACGATGATGAAAATGGGGTAGGGGAGGAAGGCGGAGACTCCGCCTTCCTCCCCCATCCCAGTCCACCCTGCAGGCGGCCTAAGGGCCACAGGCCAAGCCTGGCGGTCTGAGACGTGGTTCGGGGTGGGAACCGTGGTTCGGCCTAGGCCTGGGAACAGGGCCAGGCCACTGTACCGAGTGACAGCGGGGAAGGCCCGTGGACTCCGAGGGAGGGACTCCGAGGAAAGGGGACTCACGACGCAACAAGCAAGAGCTTTAGTCCCTGTAGTCGGAAGGGCAGAGGACTCCACGGTGTGGACACAGGCTCCCAGCCCTGAGTCCCTCGGGAGCTCCAGGGGCGCAGAGCCGCCGCTACCAGGAGCTGAAGTCCCCAAAGCCTTGGCCGGGCTTTTTCTTGGCCACAGGGACAGCTGTGCTGCTTGAGGGCTCTTCCTCGGCCGCCCGTTTCCTGGGAAAAGGAGAAGCGCTGAGCTGCAGGGCATGAGGCACAGCCACGTCCGCCCCCCGCCCCGAGGCCTTGAGCTCCACCCCGCACTGCGGCCCCCACAGCACCTGCCCGCCCCCGTGCCGGTGCCCCCTCGCCACAGGCGGGCACCGACCCACGGGCGCCAGGACGCGGTGAGGGCGGCCCGCAAACGGCCGAGCGCGGCCCGCAAACGGCCGAGCGCCCTCGCTGCACTCACGTGGCCGCCGGGCTGATGTACTTGCCCACCCCCTGGCGGTAAGTCTGGGGGCCCTGGCTCCCGGGCTTGGGCGGGCGGGTCTTTACGGCGCTTTCAGGGGCCGCCGCCTCGAGCTGCGTCTTCTTCCGCTCCTCAGCAATCTGGGACGGAGCAGGGCGACAGCTGGCCTGCAGCCCCGTGGGCTGCCCGGGATCCCCAACGCCCCCCTGCAGCCCCCTGGCCGCCTGGCAGCCGCCTCACCTGAGTGTCAGCCTCCTCATAGGGGTCCACGAACACCGTGGTGGAGTCGATGCGGATCTCCTCCTAGCAGCAGGAGGAGGCAAGTGGGCGGGCAGTGGCTGGCGGGAGGCCCCTCCAAACCCGCCTGTCCGGCGCCCGGCCCGGACGGCGGTCCCTCTGGTCTCCCTCGCACGTACCTTAGGGCGATCAGTTTTGGGGTCACTCTCCACGTTCTCCATGGCTGTCAGTGTGTCAAAGCCCCCGACAACCCTGCGGCCGAGGGACAGGGCTACCTCTGAATGTGCCCCAGGGCAGGGCACCCCCAAAAGCATGGCAGGAGGAGGGGCAGAGGATGGGCCTGAGGAGGTGCCACAGGGATGAGGGCTGTGGCCCGGGGAGGGACGAGCGGGGCTGGCAGGCCACAGCCACACTCGCACTGCCCCTGTGCTCTCTAGCTCTGCCGAGCTAAGGGCTGTGACACATCATGAGGCCACAAGCTGGAGATACCATCTGGGCCTTCACAGGACAAGAGGGCAGAGAGGACGTGGCCCAGACTTGTGAACTGGAACCATCCAGAGGGGAGCCCGAGGGGTACGAGTCTGGACAGGGCAGCTCGCCACAGGGGGGCCGGCGTGGTCCTCCCCTCAGCCGGCAGGTCCGCAGAGCCAACCATCCCTGGACAACAGGAAAGGCCCAAGTCCCCACTTCTGCACAGCTGTGACCTCAGCAGTAGTGGTCATGAGGGCAAACGAGCACTGAGCCAGGCGTGGGGAAAGGCAGTGAGAGGGTCCCACTGGGGAAGGAGCCCGCCTGCACCAGCACCCCAGACCCCTTACCGCCCGAAGATGGTGTGCTTCTTGTCGAGGTACGCGCAGGAGCGGAAGGTGATAAAGCTGGGCGAGGAGGAGAAGGGAATCAGGAAGAGCCTTCGCGCTTCCCCGCCCCGTCTGTTAGCCCCAGGACTTCTCGGCACCCGCCAGGCATCCCCATCCCCCAAAAGCAGCTCTGGGAAGCTGGAGCTCACTTGTGTGTGCAGCACCCACACCCTGCCTGGTCAGGGCAAGCCATCGGCCAAGGCCCTGAGGGGACCAGGCCCCCAGCTCCCCAGGAGAAGGCCCTGGGAGAGGCCAGGGGAGGGTCTGCCCCCAGACCCAGCTGCTGCCAGCTACTGGCGGACAGACACGGCCAGAGCCTGCCAGTGGAGAGGGAGACGGGACACCAGAGCCTGTCTCCCTGTGACAGCTCCTGAAGAAGCAGGGACTCTGAACTGGAAAAAAGGACACAGGCAGGAAAGGGAGCCAAGACCCTGAGCAATGTGGGTAAACACCCATAAATGCTGACCTAGTAAATTTTCACATCTAATTTGGTAAAAAAATGAGTGAAGGGCGCCTGGGTGGCTCAGTCGGTTAAGCCGCTGCCTTCGGCTCAGGTCATGATCCCAGGGTCCTGGGATCGAGTCCTGCATCAGGCTCCCTGCTCCGTGGAGAGCCTGCTTCTCCCTCTCCCTCTGCCTGCTGCTCTGCCTGCTTGTGCTCTCTACCTCTTTCAAATAAATAAATAAAATCTTTAAAAAAATGAGTGAAATTTAAATATCCAACTATATGAACATGTGAGCTGGCTGGGCTGGGGGGACAGCACGGGCAGGGTCTGTCTGCGACGGACGGAGAGAGTAATTGCTAACTGCAGACTTTAAATAAATCTTCTTAAAGTCAGACACATAACTTCCAAATCAGGTAAAAGAGGAAAGGAAGAAATCAAATAATAAAGCGGTAACCATGGGCACCTGGGTGGCTCAGTCATTAAGCATCTGCCTTTGGCTCAGGTCATGGTCCCAGGGTCCTGGGATGGAGCCCCACATCAGGCTTCCCTGCTCAGTGGGAAGCCTGCTTTCCCCTCTCCTACCCCATCCCATCCCATCCCCACTTGCGTTCCCTATCTTGCTGTCAAATAAATAAAATCTTTAAAAAGGGGGGGGAGTAACCAGGAAGTACAAATTAAGATAACAGAAAATACAGATACTGACTGGAAAGTTAAGTACGCACCTAAGACTCAATATGAATTAAAATAACCTCAAATCTAGGTGCGTGCCATTAAAAAGACAGCACTGAAACTTCAACAATCTGGAAAGCTCCAAGTAAAAGAATGGAAGCAGAGGTCTAAAAAGAGATGGAGAGCAGCATTCTGGGGCGGGGTCCCCCGATGAACAGTGTGGGCCGGGCAGCCTTCCTAGGACACCGTGCGATGCTGCCCACGTCCCCAACGGCCCAGGGCACGCATGGTCAGCAAGGGACAGAGGCTGAAGCCCGTCCCACTGGGGATAGCACCCCTTCGAAGCCCACCAGGCCTAACCAGACATCAACACCCACAACTGTGCAGACCTGAGCTCTGACCACCAAGTGCGTCTCTCGGCCATGCATTGCTAACGTAGGTCGGGAAGCTTAAAAGGGAATGAAATAGTCCTGAAGGAAAAAGAAGGAAAGAAAAACAATGACAGGGCAAACAAAGATATACCAGAAAGGAAGTCAAGTCTACAATTCGTTCTTTGAATTCAGAAGACAGCGAAGCCGGCAGCACGCACAGCCTCGGATGCCCGCGGCAGTGGAGAGCAAGATGGAAGCCTGAGAGAGGAGACAGAGAGGAGGAAGCCAGTGAAGATGGAAACAGAAGGAAATTGCATAAAGTAAAACCAGGGAAGCCCTCCGTAAACCATTAAGGAGAGTGGGAATGCAGACGTGGTGACAGACAGGTAGGGAGATGTCACAGAAGTCTGGAAACCTAGAGACGGACCAGTTCCATTCTGGCAAAACAGCAGCAACCCAGATGGTCCACAAAGTGGAACCCGACTAAGGAGTCAGCGTGAAGGATCCGCCAACGCTGTCCCTGGCACGCTACCTCACCAAGCGGACCCCCATGTAAGCTAAACCACCCCAGGCGGTGTACGCTGGGCCTCAGGCTTCCCTCCAAGACAAAACAGTGACAAGCAAGGCTGGTCAACCCAGCGCTTCTATCCACAGATTCCAGAAGGAAAAGAAAACAGTCTGATCGTAGTAACAGATGCTAAGAGAAAAGCATCTGGAAACACAGCCTCTCCTAAAGAGTCGGCCCAGCAACAAATTTGATCAGATGGCAAAACAGCATGTAACCTAGAGAGCAGGACGCCCACATCCTCTCCTCACAGGCCCGTGAGGGAACTAGTGTTCCCGCCAGGGGACCAACACCACCTTGTGCTGATAAACGCTGAGTATCCAGGAAACCCAAGACACTCTTAATAAACTATTCCAATAAAGTACTTAGATAGAAAATTGACTTTTTAAAATAAGATTTTATCTGTTTGAGAGACAGAAAGAGAGAGAGAGTGCGTGCACCTAAGCAGGGGAGAGGCTGAGGCTGGGAGAGGGAGAAGCAGGCTCCCCACTGAGTAGGGAGCCTGATGCGGAACTCAATCCCAGGACCCTGGGATCATGACCTGAGCTGAAGGCAGATGCTTAACTGAACCACCCAGGTGCTTCAAAAAATAGACTTTCTCTATATGAGTAACAGAATTGGAAAAGAATTTTGATTTTAAAATATCCAATTAGGAGCACCTGGGTGGCTCAGAATATATACTGTATATTTTAAAATACTACGGGCAACTCTTCCAACTGGAAATACCTAGAAAAAATATCTGGAATACAGATGCCTAATCTAAAAAGCTCTGAAAATATGAATCTCCTCATAAAAAGTGAGCAAAGAGGAAAGAGTCAACAAAGAGCAAGCAGAAACCAAAAAATTTTTTAAAATCAGACATAATGACACTCAGGTGAACTGCAGCTCCCAGAGAGGGAAGGACAGACAGGTCAACTGTCTTGCCTCCACCCTGAAGATCCCCCTCCACCCCCGCCAGGCTGGTGGGTCTGGCCGCTCCCCTCCCCACACTCACTCCCGTGGGGCCCTCACCCCCTGCCTTTCCATCAGGACACGGGGCCACCAGGCCCGGACTTGCAGCCCACTCTCACCCCCTCAGCTGGCCCGCTGGGACCAAGCTGGGTGTTCCAGGCATCGGACACATCAGCGCTTGCGAGCACGATTCTCAAGCCCTTCCCAGTTCTCCCCATTTCTATGAATGCGCTGCATGTCCTGGGCCACCCCGCCACGCACCCGACCCCTGCCCAGGGCCAGCATCTGCTGCCTCCTGCGGCCTCCGTGGGTCTCTGAGCCACCACCCGGGTTCAGTCCTTCGTGGGCACACGTCGCACGGCACACGCAGGGGGGGAGAGGGAGGGGGTGGCATGTGACTCTCCTCCAGGGCACTAGCCACTTTCTGGGCGGGATTCGGGTGGAGTACTCGCTGGAAGGCCGAGCCGAGAGGGAGGACCCACTGACTCACAACTGCGACTTGTTGGCGTTGGGCCCCGAGTTGGCCATGCTGAGGATGCCCCGGCCCGTGTGCGAGAGGTTGGGCCGGAACTCGTCTTTGAAGGGCTTTCCCCAGTATGACTCCCCGCCTGCAAGAGGACGCAGCACAGTTCGCAGCCATGACGACGGGGTCCCGGCCGAGTGTGGCCCGTGGGACGCAGCCCAGCTCCAGAAGTGGGCTGAGTCCCGAGGGGCCCCGCCGGGAACTCCAGCGGGCAGCCCTGGTCCTGAGGGACCCGCATCGCCATCTCCCCACGGACACCCCCCCCAGGCCCCTCGGAGCCCTGCGTGGGGCTGGACCCCCAAGACAAGGAGGACAGGGTGAGAGCTGCAGGTCATGACCACTCACGGCACACTGGGTGAGGGAGCCGCCTGGGGCCCCGGAGCCAACGGGCCCAGAGGCGACTCGAGAGCAGCCAGAGGGCACCGCGTTGCCGCTCCCTGCCCATCCAGGCCTCGCAACCATCTCAAAGAAAACCGAGGGATGTGCCTGAGATCACCCCGCAGGGTGGTGGTTGGCCTATCCGAGTCCACATCTGGAACTCTCGGCCCGTCCCCACCCCCCACCCAAGGCCTACAGAGCAGCTAGAGCTGCCGGGGAAGCTCCCATCCGGTGCCTACCTGTGCCTGTGCCAGTGGGGTCACCCCCCTGGATCTGTGAGAGGAAGCAAAGCCCATCAGCAAGCTCTGCCCTGTGAGCCCAAGGCCCCGCCTGGCCCTCCGCTCGCTGCCCACCACCGACTGAACCAACTCCCCATGTGCCAGGCGGGCATGAGCACAACTGAGTTCCTGGTGAGGACACAGCCCTCTCGGCCACCTCTCTGCACGAGCCCCGCGCGGCCGGGCTGGGGACTCACAGGGGTCAGTCCACACGCTCCCTGCCCGAGGAGAAGGGGCTCAGAGGTACAACTCACAGGAGCCCCTGTAGCACTCAGCCCGGGCCAGGAGCCCCACGGCCCCCACAGGGGCGCAAGTCTCCGGCCAGTGCGGACTCCTGTCACTCACCACAAAGTTCCGGATGGACCTGTGGAAGATGGTGCCATCGTAATACTGCTTCTTGCAGAGCTTGATGAAGTTCTCACAGGTCTTTGGCGTCTACAAAATAGCCCAGATGCTTCTGTGAGGTGAGGACCGGCTGATGGGAGGATCGCAAGCTCCACCCAGGGCCCGTATCAGGCAGGGGACCCGGTAAAGCAGGACCCCTGCACCTGCTGTGACCCTGAGCGAGGGCTGCCAAGGGACACTAGAGCAAGTGGGGGACAGGGGTGCGTGCGTGTGTGGAGCCTGACCCCTTTCGTGTGATGGGTGCGCACGTCCCTGCCCAGGACACGGGCCCAGGAAGTGCAGTGTGCAGCTTCCAGGGTCCCTTCTGGGGAAGGAAGTGCAGGCACCAGGCCTTCTAGAGACCAGGGGGCACATTTGTTCCCCCACAAGCACGTATAAGCACAGCTACGGCTTTAAGACCCCGGACAGGCACACGGACTCGCGGCGGGGACGGCGGCCACACGCACCATGTCACAGTGCAGCTCCAGGTTGAGGTCACCCTTGTTGGTGTGCAGCCTCACGTAGCCCTTCTTCTTCACAAACTGGTAGCGCAGCACGTCCTCATCAATGGCAGCTGCAAAGCGAGGCCTCGGCTCCGTGCTGCCCTCTGGCTAGGGCAGCGCCCCCCACCCACACCGGGTCTGGAGAGAGCCCAGCGGTTGGCCCTGGCCAAGCACGGGCTCACAGGGGGCCCGCCCCAGCCACAAGACAGTGTGGGTCTCGGGGCAGAGGGACGTGATGGCAGTTAAGGGGGTGGGGAGTAGTGGAAAAGCCTAGAATGGGGTGTCAGTGGGGGGGAAGGGGCCAGTGGGGACCTGGTAGGCCGAAAACATGAGAGGAAGGGGTGTGGGGCCGGTGTCAAGGTGGGATGTGGGCTGGAGCCCAAGGCGGGACAGCCCTGGCAGGTGGAGGGGGCACCTGGGACCTCCTGACCCCTGGCCGGGCCCCCACACAGAGAGACACACAGACAGATAGACAGACACACACACACACACACTTTCAGCAAGGGCCTGTTGCTGCCTGACCACACTGAAGCTGCGTAAGCACCCGTGAAGGCCAGGCACAATGGCATGTCGCTCGGGGCGCGGGGCCAGGACACACGCCCTCGGCCGCTATGAGGCAGCCTGCTGGGGACGCAGATGCAAGGGCAGCTACCTGCTTCGTGCGTGGTCTCTGGGACCATGGCGGTGGAGGTGAAGGAGGCGCTGACCTTCCCGGTGGAATAGTGCGCCTGCAGAGAAAACCAGGAGGCCCATGAGCAGTGCCCCGGGAGGCCAGAAGGCCAGGACGCCACTGCTCGGGGACCCCTCAGTGCCCTTCTCCAAGAAGTTGTCCCTGGCGGCCACCCACAGAGCCCAGCAGGGACTTCCGGGGGCCTGGCTCTTTCTCTAATGGCTCAGGGAGTGAGGGGACTGAGCGGGCACACGTGCGACGGAGGGCCCTGACTGGCCAGGAGGCTGAGGCCCAGCTGGCCGAGGCTCTCACAGTAACTGAGACCCTGGACAGAACTAGGAACAGGTCACTGGGGTGCCCAGTACGAGGAACTCTACTTCCTTCTCGAAGGTTTCAGTCTTCTAGAGTAAACACGCTGCTTTTTTAACCAGGGAAAAAATAAGCCCTAATATGTTAAAAAAAAATTTTTTTTAAAGATTTTATTTATTTATTTCACAGAGGGAGAGAGATCACAAGGAGACAGAAAGGCAGGCAGAGAGAGAGAGAGGGGGAAGCAGGCTCCCCGCTGAGCAGGGAGCCCGATGCGGGCCTCGATCCCAGAACCCTGAGATCATGACCTGAACTGAAAGCAGAGGCTTTAACCCACTGAGCCACCCAGGCGCCCAAAAATATTTTTATTGGAAACACAGAAGGGGGGGAAAAAAAGGGATTTCTCCCCATCAGAAGGAAATACACCAAAATGCTAAGCACTGCTGTTTTAGAGGGTGGGACTGTGAATGACAAACTTCCTCCTCTCTCACAAGGAAGCCTCAGAGCCCCCCACCCCCAACCCCTAGCACCCAGCCTGAACAGGGGAAGGAGCAGCTTCGGGGCCTGACAGGCCGGGGCACAAATCCCAGCACCATCACTGCCAACTAGGAGCCTTAGGGCCAGCACTGGGTGTTAGGAGAAGCAAACGTGACAGCCAGGCAGAGGCCCAGGCAGTGGGCACTGGCTGTCCCTTCCCCTCAGCACCACGGTGCCCTGAAACACCCCTGCAGTCTCTCCCTGGGCTTCCTCTGGCACAAGTGAGCAGCTCCGTAGGGCAGTGACTGCATTCCAGGGGCCGTCCCTCCCTGCTGTCCTGAGGCTGCAGCGTCACATGGTAACCAGGCAGAGGTCCACCCCGCCTATCCACTCGGGCTGCCGAGCTTGGGCCAGCGTGAGACACAGACCCCGTGGGCCCCCAGCACATGCATCGGCCACCCCCAGCCTCCTGAGGCCCAGCCGCAGTGCAGCCAGCCTCTGGGCCCCCAAGGGGCAACTGGGCTCTGCGGGGTCCTGGCCACCTCCCTCCAAATGTATCTCAGGGTCCCCACGAGCCCCTTCCCCCAGGACCTCTCTGGGGGGCTGAGATGGGCAGGCCGGCGGCGCGGGCAGCTGTGTGGCCCTCTGCCTACTCACAGCATTGAGCTTGTCCACTTTCTTCTTCTCGGGGACCTTCATGGTGGCCGCCAGGACCTCGTCCCCTTTGAATTCCTTGTAGAGCTCCTGCAGCGTCTCGCGGGTCTCGGCGTTTGTATTTTTTAAATAGTAAGAAGGGTCCTGTTTGGCCTTCTCTTCATCTATAAAATAGCACGGTGGCCCTGCTTGGCCGATCCCCCAACAATGTCCCCAGAGAGGCACAACGGGGACAGGAGGCAGAGCCAGCTGCAACAGCAGAAGCCCCGAACAGGACACAGGTCAAGTAACCCGAGCCTCCACACGGTGTGACACTTTCCTGGTGGCCACGATGCAGGGGAGGGGGTGCGGGAAGAGTGCGAGGCAACAGCTCACAGGGGTGGCAAGTCAGCCCACCCGCAGGCAGTTTCCACTGTGGTCCGCTCTGGACTCTGTCCCCAGTCACGCCCTGGCCACAGTCACCCCCTACCCTCCCGGGACCTGCCTCCATGGCAGAGGGACCCAGTAGCCTGCACTCACAACCTGTCCTGCAGTGAGAACAGAGACAATTTCTAAGGAGCGAGGGGAGGACCTGGGAGAGGACACAGCCCCGGGGGCCCTGGGGCGGAGTCCTGAGTGGGGAGGAGCCAGGGGCCAGGCCTCTGCCGTATGTGGCCCTGGGCACCAAGCATATGGGCCCCAAGCATATGGGCCCCAGCTGGGACTCCCCACATCAGGCCCCCTGTGGGTGGGTGTAGGCAAGTGCGGTCCTGCCAACGTTGGCTCAGAAGGAAGCATCAGGCAGTCTGGGCTTGAGCAAGACCCCTAGACGCTCCCACCCCCAGCATGGTGAGGGCTCTACCCAAAAGCCACTGACCTGTTTCACCCAAAGCCCTGGCACTCAGGCCAGCTGTGGTTGTACCTACCAGGATCTGTTATCTTTATGTTATTCTTCACATGAAAGAAATTGGAGACGTTGAATTTGTCCAAACTGGTGGGGTCCTGTAGCAAAAAGGACACGTGCAGCAGAGTGAGCTGAGCAGCCCGAGGGTCGAGGGCCCAGAAGAAGAGAGGCCAGGCGCAGTCCAGAGATCTGGGGTGTCGAGCAGGGACCAGAGGGCACCAGGGGTCAGGAGCGGGCTCTGGTGGGGCAGGGCCAAGAGCAGGGGTGAAGGGGGGCGGGACGGTGGCACACCATGTCCCGTTCTTCTGGCATATGGCCGATGAACACAGACGGACGTTCATTTGGGGGTGCGGGCAGAGATAGGGCAGGCACTTTAGGCTTCCCACACAGCCCTCCACTCTGCCTTCAGCCTGGCTGCCAGACACAGAGCCCGCAGCGCCTCAGGCTCTGGTGACAGCGAGCCCACCCTGTGGGAGGGAGCACGCATGGACCTCTGATGAGGACGGTACAAGCCAAGGACAGGAGTGGCCCACGAAGGCCACTCCCGGAGTTTCCAAGTCCAGGTCTTTCAGGAACCCACTCAGGGCTGACACCTAGAGGCACGTCCTCTGCTCAACACTGGGGTAGGGCGCATGCCAGCCTGCCCTCTCCCACTTGGATACTGAGATGGCTTTGGGGGCAGAGATGAGTGGCCCTGATGCACCAAGGACGGCTAGACGCAAGCGGCCGTGCAAAGGCCTGGGCAGATAGAGAGCAAGGGCGCTGGATCTGAAGGCGCTGTCAAGAGCTGGGGGCAGCTGGGAAACCACAACCAGGCAGGCCCCAGAGCCTGGGCGGGGAGGTGGCGTTGGCAGAGGGCACTACGGTCCAACCTAGGAAGAGCAGCGGCAAGACAACACCCACCTGAAGGGTGATGATGTCCTGCCGAGAGAAGGGCTCATCCGTCAGCAGGTCTCTGAAGTTCTTGGCCTTGATATTTAGCTGCTCCACTGCCTGCAGCCAGGAGGGAGCCCACTGTTACGGTGCCTGCCCAACCCTGACCCTGGGAGCCAGGAGCCCACCGAGGTGCCAGCACCATTCCAGGGGGGAGGAGGAGGAGGGCATGACCGCGTACCCCCTCCTCCCCCTCCACCACCATGGAGGGTGGGGCCGGCTGAGCTGCAGAGACTCGAATCAGCCATCTCAGCAAGGCTCACTGAAGGACACTCCTGCGACACACATCTGACATCAGCAAACAGGCTCAACAAGGCCAGCCTTGCAGCTCTACCAAGCCCCTCCCACGAAATCTGTGCTCTTTGGGCAACAGTGACCCCCCAAAGCCCCTAGGGCAGCGCTGGCCACTGAGACCCTGCCCACAGCCAGGAACAGGTGGGAAAAGGGCCCAGAGAGGGCTTCCCTGCGACACAGCTCCAAGACGACTGCTGCTGTACCCTCTGCCAGCCCACCTGGAGCAGGAGGCTGTGGGCGGAAATCGGGGCCTCCCCACCCCCATGCCTGCCCACCANGTGGGAGGTGCAGACGTTGGATAGTGTAGACCCCGGCTGGTGTAGCCCTGCGATGTGTTATGGAATGGGGGGGGGGGGGGGGGGGGGGGGGGGGGGGGGGGCGAGGCTCGGAGCTCCCCTCAGCCCTGGGCCTGCCCTCAGAGCACAGGTTCCCTCCCAGGGCCTGATCAAAGAAGACCCCTGGGGTATAAAACCACCCCCCAGGTTTCAGGTCTGGAGGTGGCAGGAAAGGCACACCTCTTCTTAACTGAGCCAGTGGCTCTCAGAATGTAGGCTCCATGGGGACAGGCTATGCCCACGGTGCCTGGTGCAACCTCAGCACCAGCCCAGGCTTGTCCTGAACCACACACATGAAGAGCCTACATGTGACACAGTTCCTGAGAACCCACCTCGTAGGTGTAGACATTGCCGGTGGTCCGGACAGCTACGATGTGGGTGTTGTTGGTGAACACGGTGAACAGCACCGGGCAGTGGTACTTTCCTAGAAAGAAGGCACATGCAAAATTGGTCGGAGAAAGGGCCAAGGTCAGAGCAAGGGAGGAGGCAGAACCCTGTGTCAGCAGCCCCAGAATGGAGACCCAAAGGGATAGTCAGCTGCTCAAGCCCCCAGCTCCAATCCCAGTGGGAAACTCCTAATCATCCTGCAAAACCCAAGCCCTGCATGGCCTTCCTAGAAGGTGTCTACGCTGTCCACTCCCAGACTAGTGGTAGCAATCATCACTCTGGTCTCCTCTTCCTCCACTGCGGACCTTGCCACATTCCCTAACCTCCTGCACCCCTGCCTGCATTACTGCAACAAACTCCCGCTGCCCTCCCTGCCCCCGCCTTGTCAGCTCTGCACCAGCAGCCAGGAAGCCCGTTCAAGTAAGTCCCAACAAATACACTGTGGAAAAAAGGGGCAGGATATTTACAGATTAAGAGGCTCAGGAGAGGGGCGCCTGGGTGGCTCAATGGGTTAAGCCTCTGCCTTTGGCTCAGGTCACGATCTAAGGGTCCTGGGACTGAGCCCCACATCAGGCTCCCTGCTCAGCGGAGAGCCTGCTCCTCCCTCTCTCTCTGCCTGCCTCTCTGCCTACTTGTGATCTCTCTCTCTGTCAACTAAATAAATAAAATCTTAAAACAACAACAACAACAATAAAACACAACAAAGCAAAAAGGGTGCCTGGGTGGCTTAGTTGGTTAAGCATCCAACTCTTTTTTTTTTTAAAGATTTTATTTACTTGACAGGGAGAGAGAGTGCACAAGCAGCCAGAGTGGCAGCAGACAGAGAGGGAGAAGCAGGCTCTCTGCTGAGCAGGGAGTCCGACACGGGGCTCGATCCCAGGACCCCGGGATCATGACCTGAATCAAAGGCTGTTTCTTAACTGACCGAGCCACCCAGGCGGCCCAAGCATCCAACTCTTGATCTCAGCTCAGGTCTTGATCTTAGTGTTGTGAGTTCCAGCCCTGTATTGAGCTCCATGCTGGGTGTGGAGCCTACTTTAAAAAAAAAAAAAAAAGTGCTCGCTGCTCAAAAATGTTTAAAAACAAAACAAAACAAAAAAACAGGTGAATGGCCAGATCTCGTCTCTCCTCTCTGGCTGGCAGCCAAGAGTCCTGTGGGTGCCCATGTCCTGCATGACTGCTCTGCACTGTCCCCAACCCGGACCCCTCTGACTGTAGCCCCCTGCTTTCACCCCCACACTGTCCCAGCAACACAGGCCTCCTCAGGGCCTTTGCACTAGCCTTGCCCTCTGCCTGGAATACTTTCCCCCACATCCCCTTACGCCTCCTCTCATCGGATTTCCACGCAAACCCCATCCGCATGTCTTGCTGTGACTCCCCCTCCTCCTGGCTCCTCATCTTCAGTTGCCGGCAGAACTGGCATCTGGCACGCTACAGTGAACCATTTTCCAGTGTCTTCCCCCACCGTAACGTAAGCTCCTTTTATTCCAGGAGGGATGTGGCCTGTTTCGCTCTCTGCACGTGGCAGGCCCTTAGTAAACACGTGCTGAATGAGAGACACGCTGTGGGCCTCTGAGTCAGCCGATCTCAGAGCAGAAGGTCTACGGCGCTTGGCTACCAGCGTGGAGCTCCCTGACCTCCAGAGGCCGTCCACAAGGCGCTCTGCTCCTTTTTTGTCGAGGTCACATGCTCACTTGCAGTATGCCAGCACCTACTGCAGGCCAGGCTCTGGGACGAGACAGGCGTGTCAGGCCCCAGCATCCTCCCAGGACGTACACACTCAGTGAGCACCCACAACCTCAACCGTGCCACCTGCACGGGCTGCAAGAACTGTGCCAGGCCCACAAGGAGCCAAGAGCAAAGTCAGGGCCCGCGGGGGGCACTTCAGCTCTGGTATCTGACAAGAACAGCGGACGGTGTGGAAGACTGGAAAGCAGGATCCCTGGGTTGGGGTGGGGCTTCACAAGCAGTGGTAAGGAGAAGCCCAGTCAAAGAAGCACCCAGCAAACCCATCACACCTCCACCCCCATCTGCCCCGGGCCTCTGAGCAGCTCCTGCCCCCAGCAATGAGCAGACCAGGGTAGCAGCTAGACAGGCTCCACGCCCACAGGGCCCAACTGTGCACACAAAGGCCATCAGCAACCCTCACGGCCCCACTGCCCTTGTAGGATGAAGTGCCCAAAACTCAACATTTCACCCCCTACCCCTTCACCAGCTTTAAACTATCTGGACCTTTTTTTAGTTGGGGTAAAATACACATAACCTTTGCTACTTTGACCATTTTATTATTCTAAGTAATCTTTACTGCCGAGATGGGGCTTGAACTCACATCCCTGAGATCAAGAGCTGTGTGCTCCCCTGACTCAGTCAGCCAAGGCACCCCTACACATTTGAAAACTTAAGTGTCCAGCTGGATCAGAAAGGAATAATGGACTCTGCCGAAAATGTGGTGACAGGCAGGGGCCCTGGGGTCTATGGCACAGTCTTTGAAATGGCTGTAAAAGGGATCACTCACCTTCCTTGTTCTTTGCAAAGTTCAGCTTGATCAGGGACCTCCCGTCCAGTTTCTGGAAGAAGAAGAAGAATTAGTAATAACGAATAAGTGGTTACTGTGAAGAAATGTGGAGCCTACGAGGCTGGGTGAGGCAGGGAGATGGGCAAGGTCTCTGAGCGCACGGAGCCCTCACAGCAGCAGGCAACAGCACAGCGCGGGGCTGCCCCGAGGGCCCCGGGACCCAGCAGTAACATGGGTAAGAGGGGCTGCCCCTCGGACCCCCAGCCTCTGAGCAGCAGCACATGGACCCACTCACAGGGGTGACCCCCCACTATAGGCCGAGGGTGGAGATGTGTTTTATACTTCTCAAATGCTGACATGTTTTTATTGTGAGCCCTGATGCATTTCTGAAGTGCATGTGAAGTTAAAAATGAATGTTACTGGGGCGCCTGGGTGGCTCAGTCGTTAAGTGTCTGCCTTCGGCTCAGGTCATGATGCCGGGGTCCTGGGATTGAGCCCTGCATTGGGCTCCCTGCTCAGCCAGAAGCCTGCTTTTCTCTCTCCCACTCCCCCTGCTTGTGTTCCCTCTCTCGCTGTGTCTCTCTCTGTCAAATAAGTAAATAAAATCTTTTAAAAATGAATGAATGAATGAATGAATGAATGAGTGTTACTTCTTCATCTATCTGGGGGGTACACAGGCGCGCCCCTGCTGTTCTGCTGTAGGGTTATTTAAGAAAGCTAGGACATTATAAAGGGAGGGGAGAAATCAATCGCCCCACATGCTGAGTGACTGTGATGGGACCCTCTATTTTTCAAAGTTCCTGTGCTATCTGCAGTTTACCCCGTCTGTGGTAAACTTTACAAAAATACAAGGTCCAGGCAGCCGGAGGAAAAAAGCTGCCCCAGGGCAGGGGGCCTGGACTGGAGCAAGTGAAAGGGATTGTAGAGAGACCCCAGAAGGGGGAGGCAAAGCTGCGTGCCCGGGAGCACCTGAATGAGGGCCCACATCCCAGTGGCCCCCGGCCACTCGCACTGGCCCGGCCCAGCCCTGCCTAGCCGAGGCACAGAGGAAACGCTGGGCGGGCCTCCTGCGGCCAGGCCCCCGTGTCCTCGCCCTCCCGCAGTGGTCAGCCCTCACCTGCTCCTCCACGGCTGGTTTCATTCCTTCCGTGGTCACTCAACTGCCCACCCCCGTACCCCGCCATCAGGGCAGTTGAGCATTCGAGAACAGCACAGACAACAGGGTCCTCGCTCCAAGGCTGCTCCCATCAGATAGCCCTCTTCCTTCAGGCCCAGGCAGCCTGGGTACGTGACCCAGCACACAACACGCCCCTCCTGGGTCCCTGGGAAGTGACATGGGCCAAGCCAGCCGCTGGTGCACTGCCCTTGGTTAGCTGCCGTGTTAGGCCTGGCCAGAGGCCGAGCTCAGAGCACCTACGTGTTTTGGGGCCCTGAAGAGCACACGTGAAGCCAAATGCCCAAAACAAAAAGTGCCCCCGAGGCAACCGAATGACAATATCCACGGAGAAGGAGACCGAGGCCACGAGGACAAGCATGGACAAGACCAGAATGTGGCCGGAAAGCCACCAATGGGAGTGCGGAGCCTCAGCCATGGACAAGCCCTGACACCGCAGACGTGGCACTCGTGCCAGGGAGGGCAACGAACCCCGAGCACGAGCCAATCACGGGGCACAGGCAGGCAGCACAGACCTCACAGGAAGGCCCTGGAAGCCCACAAGGGCTTCCCAGCAGAAGGCCCCACAGGAAAACACTGCCAGTCACGCTTTCGAATGACAAAAAGTAAGGACACAGCAGACACTTGAAGGACAGCGCTCTCCTTTGGGAGGCCAGGACGCAAGCACCACCTAAACCATCTGAGAAAAAAGCCCACAGGCTCTGGGTGGCCGGGCCCAGAACACGCGACCTTTGCAGCCTAGCCCCTTTCTTCCAAGGGCAGGGAAGGACCGCTGGTAAGCCACCCACCTGGTCCGAGCGGCCCGCGGCACCCTACACTCTGTCACAAGGGCCAGAGGAGCCCAGACAGCACAGAAGGGCCCCTGGGAATCAGGTAACAAGACCTCAACTGAGTAAAGAAACAGTGACATTTCACCTGTCCTAGGCTGGCAACCAGGACACTGTTCACACCGCTCACCCCCTCATCACCTCCCCCTCAAGCCTCGCAGCGCCCAGGTCCTCCTGGGCCTCCCTGAAGGTGGCCTCCACCCTGCACGGCCGCCAGGGTCTCCGCCACAGAACTGACCAGGCCTCACCCAGCTCGCTGTCTTCCCCGTCAGGACAGGGCCTCGTCCTAGCAGACGGGGCTCCAACACCCCGGTTCCGGCCAGCTCTCAGCTCCACGGCGCCAGAACCGGCCACCTCGCCGGGCACGCTACTCCTCCCCACACAGGCCAAGTTTCAGGAGGTGAACCACCTCTCAGCCTCAAACACCTTCTCCAGACACCCTGGAGTCTCTCCTCCAAGGTCCCACAGAAGTCCCCACCCTCCCTGCTGGCCCACCTCAGCCCACCTCCACCCCAAACACCTGCTCCACTCCGTGCAGCCAAACCCCTCCACCGCTCGGGGCTCTGCTTCAGAGGGATCAGCCTTTCTGCTGAAGCGCCGGTGGCCTGGAACACCAAGCACAGGCTGGATCGCCCGGTTCCACCTCTCTATCCCGGGCATCCCTAGCACGGGCCATGCCAACGGACCCAGTCCTCCCGAGATGGGACTGCACTCCTACGGGGCTCTCCCCGGCCCTGGGGGAACACAGATCCTCATGTGACACCCTCGTGAGGCCCAAAGGTCCATCTGTAACAGCAATCATGGGTCCAGTCTCTCTGTGCCACCTCCTCAGCCTCCATCCTGCTCCACGTTCACACAACACCTCCTACATAGACAAGGGCACACTCCCCGGGCTGCTTTCCCAACTTCGATCTTGCCTCCCTATAGTCCTATTTCCCACACCACAGCCAAAGTGAGCCTTTGAAACTCAGGCCAGGGCCACCTGGGTGGCTCAGTCAGTTAAGCGTCTGCCTTCAGCCTGGCTCATGATCCCAGGATCCTGGGACTGAGCCCCGTGTCGGACTCTCTGCTTGGTGGGGAGCCTGCTTCTCCCTCTCCCTCTGCCTGCTGCTCTGCCTGCTTGTGTGCTCTAACAAATAAAATCCTTAAAGCAAAACAAAACAAAAACACAGGCCAGATCACGACACGTTTCTGCGTGAAACCCTGCCCGGCTTCCAGAGGCCCCAGAACAAATCCAAACTCCCTCCCAGATCCTTCAAGCCTTCCCCTCCCCTGCCCCGACGTGGCCTCTATCTGCCACCATCTCCCACCATCCCGGGGTCTCAGCTTCAACAGCGCTGCTCCACAGCTGTTCCCCAGGCCCTCGCCCTCGCCCCCTCACCACCTGCCACCCCGCCTCCCTGCCGGGGAGCGCCTCCACCTCTCGCAGTTGACAGCGCCCAGGGCCTACACGCAGCCCGGGCTAATACCTCGCGAAGTGGATGTAGCTGAGGAACTGAAGAAACGGGCTGCGCTGCAGTGCAAGGGAACGAGGGGGCCCCAAGAAGTAAAGAGACCACCGGAATGTGGGCAACGCAGCAGCCCCACAGGTTTACAATGGAGGCCCGCAGTGGGGGGAGCAGAAAAGGAGACTAAGCTGGAACTTGGCTCTGGGGCTCTCTTCCCAAGCGGCACAGAATTCCTGACACTGGGCCTGTGTGCGTGACACAGAAGGAGCTGCTTAACCTGGCTCATGATAAAAATACAGATTAGGAGACGCCTGGCTGGCTCAGTCGGTAGAGCACACAACTCTAATCTCAGGGTTGTGGGTTTGAGGCCTGCACTGGGTGTAGGGATTACCTAAAAGTAAAATCTTAAAAAAAAAAACTTTTTTAAAATGCTCTCACCCTGAGGCAAAGAAAATTTCTAAAAACTTGATCCTCATGGTTGTTGAAGGTAAGGGAAAACAGGCATTTGCAACTTCTCTGAAGGACAATTTGCCAGTAACTCCCAAAACAGAAAACGCACCCAGCTGGTGACCCAGAAGTCCTGGGAGGACCCCCATATATGTGTCCAGAGAGACGGGCACAGGGTGGTCGCTGTCCGCCATAACAGCAGGTGACTTCCAACAGCCCCATAGGAAGACATGTGCAGCAACATGAACGACAGAATGCAGCATGGCCCTACACACTGATGCTCAATTTCCAACACCCTGAGGGGCGAGGAAGCAAGGTACAGAGGGGTTCATGCGTGTGACAGCACCACAGCCCAAGGAAAGGCGATGGACGTCTGTGTGTACCCGTGTACATGTAAGGAACATTTCCAGAAAGAGACGGTGTGGGGAAGGGAGGGGAGGACAGTCCCACTCACGGTGCTTCGTGCACAGTCCTCTAGTGCTCGTGTGTACATAAAAACCACGGAACAAAAGGACAGATGAAAAAAAAAAAATAAAAAAAAAAAAAAAGGANTCAATCGGCATCACTTAAAAACTCCTGCCCAGCCACCTACCTCTCCATTGCTGGGGTTGGTCCCATACTTCTTAAGCCAAGGGATGATGTTACTGAAGGGAAGAGAAGAGAGAATGTCGGCCAGGTGGCCAGGTGCAGCCGGGTGACAAGGCCACTGTCCAGGAGGGCTGCGTCCAGGTGAGTGCTGTGAATGGGCTTCGCTCCGCTTCACTTCTGCTAGCCCCTTGCCTTGACCAAGGAAGTGAGGAGTGTTTCTGGATACGTGGGTTTCAACGTCTGTCCGGTGTTTTTATTGTGGTTACGGAGATAAACAATACAAACCGGCATAAAAAGATATGTGTAAATTTTGCTAAGTCCACACAGTGAGATACTGGGCCAGCATCAAAAGTCAGGCTTCCAGAGATTTCTGAATGACACAACTGAGTGAAAAGTGGATTCGGAACTATCTTCGCAGTACTACCCCAACCATGTACCACAAATAAACTCAAAGGAGAAGAGAAGTATAAATGTTGACCGTAATTATCCTGGAGAGTGTTATTATAGTAAATTTTTTTTTACTTTGAAGTGTTTTCCACTTTTTCTAAATAGAGACTGAAGCATGAAAAAGTTATAGAAGCTGGTTTATGCTGGAACACAAAACTGAGCACCATGTTTCAAAATGTGGTGGGAAAGTATGTACCTAAATTATGGCTCTGCTTTCATAAACCAAAAAGGACTAAAGTTCATTAACATTTCCAAACAGGTACAGGTAGGCCAATTAGAACCCTAGGTCTCCCCCTGTGTGGGGAGAGGTCAATGCCATCCTACGCAGGGACAGTAGTGCCGGCCAGCAAGCTGTCTGCCCGGGGGTCACAGCAACACTGCGGCCTCATCCCCGAGGCTCTGGAAGTCCCTCCTGGGTCCCCAAGAGGCCACCCAATGCTCCCAAGGTGGCTAAGACCCCAGCGTGGCCTGGCTTGGCACTGCCTGAAGCCACAAACCCCCCAGCTGGTCCCATACCCCCTTCTTGAGTGGGTGTCAACAATCGCACCCCCTTTGTTAGCTCAAAAGTTGAGGGAAAACTCACAGCAAGTCAAAGACGATGCCTTCAGGGGTGCAGACTGGGTAGGCGAAGGGCTGCAGAGAGAGACTGAGAAAGGGCAGAGTCACTCCGGGTCATGCAGTGTGGCTCCCGTGACCTCTCCCATCATTCTTCCCTCCTTCCCTCCAACAATTCCGGGGCTCCTCTGCCCAGCCAGAGCTGGGTGCTGGTTCAGAGAGGTGACCCCCACATCCCCGCCCCTCAGAAGCTCCCTGCACACACCAAAAAATACAAGGCAAGGATCCTAGGAGGTGCTGAGGGAGCCTTGGGGCGACAGCAACCTCTTTCTCCCCACTCTCTTTGCTGTGTCATGTCACATATGTCATCACGTTCGAGCTCAAAAGAGGTTCCTGGAGGTAGTTTTGGGGCAGCAGGACTGGGACTCACTCCCTACAACCTCACACAGCAGGCAGGCCACACTCTTCTACTAAGAGTTGCCTTCTCTCATCCCAAGAGACTCTGGGGGACCTACTCTGGTCTGGGGGTGACAGGGCTGCTCCTGCTTAGAGCGTGCACACAATTCCCCCATTTCCAAGGAGTAGGCAGATGACTCAGGCAAGCACCCTAGGAGCCCTGGGTGAGTTCTAATACACGGATATGGGGGTAGAAGGGTCTGCAGAGACCCAGACAGCCACAAGCCACTTACCACCTCATGGAGGGTCTGCTTAGGAAAAGCAGAACTCACAGAAGAAGGGAGACTGTACCTGATGAACTTCCTTGAGCCAACACCCTTTTCTCTTGCACGGGGTTTCCATCGCTAGCCATCAAGAGCCCTGGCTGACTTAGCTTGTTTGTCAATCGGTCATCTCTAAGGTAGGTCAGCACAGATCAGTCCCCGGGACCTGCACAGCCTGGCAGTGACAGGGTCACCTTCCCAGATGCTGCTCCAGAAAGCCCTCAAGGAACAACCTCACCACCTCCTTCTCTGGCCCATCACCACCTCCTTCTCTGGCCCAACCTACTACTCTAACCCAGTGGTGATCCTGCTGCTGCTGCTGGAGACTGATGACAACAGGGCCCAACACCAAAGCAAGCTCCAAACGGCAAGACATTGTCCATGTATCTTCTCCCAAACAGGCCTCGAAGGGCACATTCTCAAAGCATATTTTTACCCAGAACCCAAGGTAGTTAAAAAGTGGACGAAACACAGTTTAGAGACCTCTTGGAGGAACTGGAAACCAAGGATGAAAGTGTTTCCATAAAATCCACTCATACACACTCTGAATGAGACCAGATTCCCATGAGGCCGACGACAAATCTTGGTGGGGAGAAATCCAACCGATGCCTGGTCTCACTTGTTGATCCTCCCTAGCAAGAGCCAGGAGCAGGGAAAAGTCCTGACTCAGTGCTACATGGGAGCCTTCGGGGGCAGACCAAGTGGCTGCACCCCAGGCCCTTCCTACACCCTCACTGCCCTGTGGTTTTGGGCTGCACTAACAGAGCTCTGTCAGTTCTCAAGGCTCATTGTGACCTAGGGAATCAGAAACCAACCACACACACACACACACACACACACACACACACACACACACACACACGTCCAGAGCAGGGATGATCACAGCTTGAATCTGGGGGAACTCAGGCCCCAATGGCCCATCCCCAAACCCCCGATGTCTTGGGGTTTGTTAATGCCAGCCCCAATCCTCCAACAGACCCACCTTCTGTTCGTACACATACCAACCATGGTGGTAAGAGACATCTGGGTGCCTCTACAGCAGGTTTTCTCTCCCCATCCCCACCAGTAACCTGTGTTCCCAGGAAAGAGGGAAGGGGTTCACAGTATCATGACTATTACTGATGCTGTTACTACTTAGACTCTGGACTAAAAGTAAAACAAGAGAGACATGGGCCCAGAGTCAGACCACTGGGTTCAAGCCTCAATGGCATCACTTTCTGGATGTGACACCTGGGTGAGAGACTTACCCACTTTTAAATACTGACCCTCTCAAGTGTAAAATAGGCTTAACAACAGAGTCTACTTGTCTTGGAAGGTAAGAAACAAGCTAAAAGAAACAATGCATAAACATACAGACACAGAATAAGCAGAAGTATTAGTTCTTATCACTCTTAGGTCACCTTCTCTCAGTTCAAGGAAAAGCTAGGTGGGGGAACAGAGACAGAACCCACATCTGCATCCCCAAAGACCAGATTCACTTCAAATAATGAGTATCAGAAAACAATTAGGAGAGACAGATTAACACTCGAAACTCTTACCTGCAGTGATCAAAAGGTAAACGACGAAAATTGGCTTGTGGGATATCTGTTTAAGATGAAAATAAAAGAAAAGTTTATTCTGTAAATAACTTCATGGATGGGTTCCTACCGCCAATTCAATCCCATGTTAAGAAAAAGTTCATGTTGGGCGCCTGGGTGGCTCAGTGGGTTAAAGCCTCTGCCTTCGGTTCAGGTCATGATCCCAGGGTCCTCGGATAGAGGCCCACATCAGGCTCTCTGCTCAGCGGAGAGCCTGCTTCCTCCTCTCCCTCTGCCTGCCTCTCTGCCTACTTGTGATCTCTCTCTCTCTGTCAAGTAAATTTAAAAAAAAGAAAAAAAGAAAAAGTTCATGTTAATGACCTAGGGAAGAAACTAATGTGAGTTAAAAACCTTTCAATAGGTAAAACTATTCTTTATTAACTTGACAGAAAAACGTTATTTTAATCTGTGTCAAAAAATATCACCATTGGGGTGTCTGGGTGGCACAGTCGGGTAAGCATCCGACTCTTGATTTCGGCTCAGGTCATGGTCTCAGGGTTGTGACATCAAGCCCGGTGTTCACACCGTGCTCAGTGTGGAGCCTGCTTGAGACTCACTCTCTCTCTTCCTCTGCCCCTCCCCCTACCTGCAGTGGCTCTCACACGTGCTCTCACAAAAATATATATAGATATATAGATATATATACTCCCACCAAGATTAATTTTCTCATGTGTTTAGTGTATTTTCTCTTTTATGAATTATGTGGTCTCAACCCATCTGTCTGCTCCACTTTCTGTGTTCTTGTTCATTGTTAACTTTCACAGTCTCATTGGAAAATGTGTAGTGAAGACATCATTCCTTAATTACACTCCCCCCACACACACACACATCCACACCAAGGGGAACAGAAGGATTTCATGCCTTACCTGGTTTCTTGCCACCATAGAAGTGAGTGTATTCAGCACAGGTAATGTACCTGAAGAAGAGAAAGAGAATCTTACCACCACCCTTTATAAAGAGGACAGTCTCTGGAAGTGACTGAGAACTGAATCGTTTCACTCATTCAGCAAACGCTTATTAAACACCTACTATGTGTCAGACACATAATGGTAAATACAACAGAACACAGGGATGCACAAACCAATAAGCAAATACAAACAGTCTGCTTTCCTCTGAAGAAACGAACAAAATTTAACAGAAGGCTGGATGATGTAAAGGAGCTAGCCATGTGAAGATATGGGGGAAGAACTTCCCAGGTAGAGGGACCAAGCAGGGTTATCACATATAAAAGCCCTGAGACAGGAAAAACTATTGTGTTTTCAGGAAAGGGTGAAATCGCTGAAGAAGAGTGCGCACAGGGGCATGTGGGAGCAGGTGAAGAAGGGTGATGGTCAGATCACGCAGGGCCTCACAAGCCGGTTAAGAGCTGCAGACTGGCTTTAAGCAGTATGGAAAGCTGCTGGAGGGTTCTGAGTAAGGCCCTGGCATGATCTAACATTAAGTCCTCAAAGCATCACTCTGGTGCCTGTGTAGAGAGGGACAAGCAAGAGAAGCAGCAGAAAACCAATCAGGAGGCAACCACAAAGGCTGAAGGTTGAGCTGGCATAAACTCCACCTATGGAGGGTTGCTGGATGAGTGAGAAGTGGTTCCTGGAAGAGCCACCAGGATTTACCAATGAACAGGGGGAGGAGAGCTTCGGGAAAGAGGCAACGAGGTTAAGTCCCAGACTGTGACCTAAGAAACTGAATGGCGGTGTGACCCCTGAGAAAGGGGAAATGAGGAGGGAGTATATTAAATTTGAGATGTCTATCAGACCTCCAACTGGAGATGCTGAGTAAGCAGCTGACTCCTGCAAGAGGGGAGACCACAAGGAGAAAGTTAAGGGAGGAAAAAACGTGGAGGACAAGGATGTATGAAGTCTGGGAGAGGGAAGAGGATCCAGCAAAGGAGACTGAGGATAGAGAAGCCACTGAGGTAGACGTAAAACCAACAGAATATGATCTCCCACATACCGAAGAAGGGCTTCAGAAAGAGCGAGGTGGTCAGCTGTGTCATATGCTGTTGAGAAGCCCAACAAAATGAGAATTGTGAACTGATCACTAGATTTAGCAACAGAGAAATTACTAGGATCCTGACAAGAGTAGTAGTGCTGCGGAGGAAAGCCTGCCTCGAGTGGTTTCAAGAAGCCATCAGAACAAAGCAAGCCGACGCAAGTCTTTCACGTCTTGTTACAAAGAAAAAACCACCACGGTGGTGGCTGGAGGGGAGCACGGGGCACGACTAGTTTGTTTTAAACTGCAAGACTCCGGAGCATGAGCGCAGGCGGACGAACCAGCACGCAGGGAGACCGGCGGTGCGGGAGAGGAAGGCGGCTGATTCAGGAGCAGAGCTCTTGCGTGTAGAGAGGCCCGTGCTCGCCCAGCGCCGAGGCGGTGGGAGGACCACGCTCAGATGAAGGCACCTACGGTGTGTTAGAACCGGGAGCCCGGGAGACCTCGGCGCCGGGGGTGAGGGGTGGAGGTGAGGGGTGGGGGTGAGTAATTCCCCGCCTGGGGAAGGGGCAGAGGCTTCCGGGACGAAGCGGCATTTGAGAGAGGCTCTGGGAACCAGCTCTGAGAAAGGGAAGAGGGGCGGCGCGCAGTGCGGGACAGGCGGGCACTGAGGCCCAGCGGGGCCCCGGTCCCGGCTGCGGCTCAACTTACATCTTGTCCTTCTGATGCTGTCGCTTCCCCATGGCGGCGGCGGCGGCGACGCTGGCTATGCCAGGACCAGCGAGTGCAGAGAAATGACGGCAAACAATCCAGATTCCGACTCCGCGGCCCAGCTCCCTAACTACTTCCGGGTCCCACGGAGCCGCCCCGGAAGCGGGCGCCGGGCGTGAAGGAAAGGCGCCGCCTGGTGCCGCGCATGCCCAGCAGGTACAGCCCGGTCCTGGGGTTCCTGGGCAGAATTCACGGTAGGGCTTAGGGGTGTTGGTAGGCGGAGGTGCCTCTTCCTGGAGGCCCCACTTTCTCGGGCGTGTGGGGATGCTCTCTCTGGATCTTTCGCATGTCCGTCCAGCCCTGGCTACGTGCGGTCCCTGCTCAAGCCCACCCTGGTTTCACCTGGGCTCTCAGGTTTTTAAAAGAAGTCTGGGGGAGGGGGGACGCCTGGGTAGCTCAGTGGGTTAAAGCGTCTGCCTTCGGCTCAGGTCATGATCTCAGAGTCCTGGGATCGAGGCCCGCATCGGGCTCTCGGCTCCGCGGGGAGCCTGCTTCCTCCTCTCTCTCTCTGCCTGCCTCTCTGCCTACTTGTAATCTCTCTCTCTGTGTCAGATAAATAAATAAAATCTTAAAAAAAATTAAATTAAAAAAAAGTCTGGGGGGGGTGCGGGCGAGGGCGTCTGGTTGGCTCAGTCCTTGGGCCTCTGCCTTCCGCTGGGGTCATGATCCTAGGGTCCTGGGATTGAGCCCCACATCGGGCTCCCTGCTCTGCGGGAAAACCTGCTTCTCCCTCTCCCACTCCCCCTGCTGGTGTTCCCTCTCTCGCTGTGCCTCTCTCTGTCAAATAAATAAAATCTTAAAAAAAAAAAAGAGTCTGCCGGGCAGGGCAAGTCCCACCAGCCTCGGGCTCATCTCTGTTTCCTTCTGCAGCAAACAATTCCAAAGCCACGTCCACGTTCTCTGTATGCCCGTTCTCCTTCCATTCAGTCCCCACCACCTCCAGGCCCCTCTCTAGGACGAATTAGAGGCAAGTAGCCATTAAGTCCGAAAGTCTAAACCTCTCACTCATCTCTTCCCCTTAGTGACCCTTCCCTCGACCAGATCACTGTTCGTGTGCCCCAGCCTAAGCCCTGGGCTTCCGCCAACACCCAAGCACTGGCTGATCTTGCCCAGGCTCACGGCTTTAAATACCACTCGTATCCCTTGATTCTCATCATTAAACGGCCAACACTCCAGATTCCTGACCTCTACTTAGGTACCACTGACCTCAAATTTAACATGTCTGGTCAAAACAGAAATCTCCATCCCCCCTCTTCCCCGTACTCTTCAACTGTACCACTAGCCAGTCACCCAAAGCCAGTTGTCCTTGGCCTTTCTCATCTCATGGCTGCCTCCTTCTCATTTTCTAGGTTTCAATATAAAGGTCATCTCAGAGACACCTTCTCTAACAGCCCACTGCATACATGTCCTACTCAGCTCCCACAGGACTTACCACAACTTAGAACCCTGTTATTAATTAGATCTCTGCACTGGTTACACACACTCAAGGATAGGATATAAGCTCCTTAAGAGCAGAGACACCCCCCCCCACCCTTTGGTTTATTATCTCCAGTCCTAACCAAGGTGTGGGGCATACACAAGGGTTCATTGAATATCTCCTAATGTCCAGCAGCCACCAAGCATTTTGTGAGGACTCATATCTCACATGCAAGTTTGACTCTCAGGTTCATGTGTGAGGGGAGAGTCACTGTCTCTGAAATTCCTTAGGGAGGTGCCAAGTTGGAAACTAAAACACCAGCTTATTTTCCTCCTGGGAGGGAACAGGTCACTGTTTCTAAAGCTACACCCAGATAAAGGTGTCAAGTGTTTAGTGTAGGGAAAAATGGTAGACTTGCCATTCAGTGGGGTCAAGCGAGGTCCAAAGGGGCCAAAGTCACTGTAGGGAAGGGCAGCACTGTCTCATCACTCATTTCTCTTTCAAATCCCCGTGGCTGGGGTGCCTCCGTGGCTCAGTTGGTTAAGTGTCTGCCTTGAGTTCAGGTCATGATCCCAGGGTCCTGAGATCAAGCCCCACATAGGGCTCCCTGCTCAGTGGGGAGCCTGCTTCTCCGTCTCCTCCCCACTCATGCTCTCTCTCGCTCGCTCGCTCTCAAATAAAATCTTTAAAAAAAAAAAAAAAAGTACCGTGGCTGAATTCCCATATGAGAGTGCAACCAAGGGGACTTCACAGTAGCCCTGACCTGACCCATTACTGTATGCAGGCTCAGGCCGAGGGGGCCTCAGGCTTGCACCCCCATGACCACCTCTTCCGACTGGAGGAAGCCCATGGGATTGTACAGCCTCTAAGAGGGAGCCCAGCACAAGTAAGGCACCTCCATGGGAACTTTATTCATTCCTCTAGCCATGGTCTGTAGGGAAGAGGTTATGGGCCCCTCTTGGGAGGCACAGACTCTGTGCTGCTAGGGTCGTTCTCAGAGTCATCTTTGGGTCTTGGCACAGGCTGGAACTTGAGCAAGACAGGCGGGGTGAAGATGGAGGCCTTCACAGGAGGGAGTGGCATCTCCTCGGTATTGGGGGAGCCACTACAAGCCGAGGTCCTGTGCAGGAGACAGCCAAGACATGTCCATGAGGTGAGATACCGGCACAAATAGCCACCAGAAGTACACATGACAAAACCTGAGGCTGGGGGATGGCTCTCTGTGCATTTCTGCTTCCAGAACTCTATCCCATGGATGGTTGTTCCAGGCTGTCACCGCAGCAATGTTTGTGATTGTGAAAACCTGGACACAACCTAAACATTCCTCAAGGAATGGCTACAGGAACCACGGATGCCATGTGGCCAACTGTTCTGCAGCTGTTGAAGGACTGAGGTAGGTCTGTAGAGCCCAGCAAATAACAATGCTCCAATGGTACAGTAGTGGGAGAAAGCCTGCTGCTGGAAGTACATGCAATATCACCCCTCATTGATTACAAAATTAACCGGTGTATTTGTGTGTGTGTGAGTTAGGAGGGTACACATGAAACTCTTGGCAGTGGGACTCCTAGGAGCAGGGGCCTCTCATACTTTACATATTCTTTTCTCTATTGCCAACTTTTCTGCATAGAACCTGTCCTGCTTTTGTACACTTTTTAAAGCCAATTATAAATACCCCATTTTTGATGAGACCCTCAGGAGAACACAGCTCACTCAGAAAGCAATATGTAACAGGAGCCTAAAATTATCCCCATCGGGGCAGTGCTTCAACGAGCAAGAGTTGTTGAGTGAATAGTCCATCCGTACAAGGGAACATTTCGCATTACTACTGGTGAGCGTAAGTCTATTTCTAAAGACATGAGAAGAAAAGACATGTCTAAATAATGTCTAAAGACATTCCAGAGCTGGCTGTAAAAGTGCCCAGCAGGGCGCCTGGGTGGCTCAGTGGGTTGAGCCTCTGCCTTCGGCTTGGGTCATGATCTCAGGGTCCTAGGATCAAGCCCCGCATCAGGCTCTCTGCTCAGCAGGGAGCCTGCTTCCTCCTCTCTGCCTGCTGCTCTGCCTACTTGTGATCTCTCTGTCAAATAAATAAGATCTTAAAAAGAAATTTAAAAAACAGGAAATTCATACATTAACGAACTCAAATTTAAATAAAAATTTTTAAAAATAGGGCGCCTGGGTGGCTCAGTGAGTTAAAGCCTCTGCCTTCAGCTCAGGTCATGATCTCAGGGTCCTGGGATCGAGGCCTGCATCGGGCTCCCTGCTCAGCGGGTAGCCTGCTTCCTCCTCTCTGCCTGCCTGTCTGCCTACTTGTAATCTCTCTCTCTATGTGTCAAATAAATAAATAAAATCTTAAAAAAAATTTTTTTTTAATAAAAAATAAAATAAATTATTCCAGGGGCACCTGGGTGGGTCAGTTAAACATCTGACTCTTGGCTTTGGCTCAGGTGGTGATCTCAGTGTTGTGACATCGAGCCCTGCATCGGGCTCCACGCTCAATACAGAGTCTGCTTGAGATCCCTTCTCTCCCTCTCTCTCCCCTCCCCACCACCACTCACGTGCGTGCACTTGCTCTCACTCCAAAATAAATACATAAAATCTTTAAAAATAAGTAAACAGAAATAAATTATTCTGCCAATTAAAGCAGACAAACAAAAAGGAAATTCAGTAGTAACACATGCTATGACATGGATGAACCTTGCAAACATTATGCTAAATGAAAGAAGCCAGTCACGAAAGACCAAGTTATTGCATGGTTTCATTCACAAGAAATGTCCAGAACAGGCAAATCCACAGAAAAAGTAGGTTAATGGCTGCCTAGGGCCGGGGGATGGAGGAACTGGGGGGTGAGAGCTAAGCGATGCTAGGGTTTCTTGTTTGTTTTCTATTGTAGTAAAATATGCATAAAACTTGCCATTTTAACCATTTCTATGCATACAACTCAGTCGCATTAGATACATTCACAATGTCCTATGACCATCACCACTATCTATTTCCAGAACTTTTTGTCACCCCAAACAGAAACTGTACCAATTGAGCAACAACTCACTTCCCTCTTCCAGTTCCTGGTAACCTCTCATTTACTTTGTCTTGAGGACTCTGCCTATTCTAGATATATTTTTTAAAGATTTTACTTATTTATTTGTCAGAGAGACACAGAGAGAGAGAGAGAATGAGCACAAGCAGGCAGAGTGGCAGGCAGAGGCAGAGGGAGAAGCAGGCTCCCCGCCGAGCAAGGAGCCTGATGCAGGACTCGATCTCAGGACCCTGAGATCATGACCTGAGCTGAAGGCAGCTGCTTAACCAACTGAGCCACCCAGGTTTCCCTGCCTATTCTAGATATTCCATGTAACAGGAACCATACAATAATTTGTCCTCTCGTGCCGGCTTCTTTCACTTGTTTCAACGTTCTATTATATGGCAAGGTCACACTGTGCTCGTCTTGGATACACTTGGGTTGTCTCCTCCTTTTGGCCACTGTGATGCGGGTGCTATAAACATTCACGTGCAGGCATCTGTTTGAGTCTCTACTTGACTTCTTTCAGCCATGTAGGTGGGAGGGAATTACTGGGTCATATGGTAATCCTATGTTCAACATTTTGGGGAACCACCATACCTTTTTGCCACAATGGCTACACCATTTTACATTCCCACCAGCCACATACTAGAGTGCCAATTTCTTCCCATGCTCATCAACATGCCGTTGTCGTTACGATGAGAGCTGTCCTGGTGGGTGTGATGTGGTATTTCACTGTTCATCTGCATTTCCCTGATGTCTAGTGATGTGGAGCATCTTTTCCTGGGTTTATTGGCCATTTGCATGTCTTCTTTGAAGAAATGTCTATTTAAGTGCTTTGCCCATTTTCTGGAATGGGTTTTTTGTTGTTGATTTACAAATCTTTTCTCCCATTCTACGGGTTGTCTTTTCACTCCCTTCTTTTGGACATGATGGAAATGTTCTAAAATTGGACTGTGGGGATGGTTGCACAAATATGAATATATAAAAGGCCACTAAAGTGAACATTTTAAATGGGTGAATTCATATGATGCTAGGCAAATTATCTCAAAGACTATTTAAAAGGATAAAGCCAATTTATAGTATTTTCACAGCAAAAAAGAGTCTCTTCCTAAAGCCCTTACAGCACCGGATTCTCTTCACTTGGGGCTTTTTTTTTTTTTAAGATTTTATTTATCGGGCATCTGGGTGGCTCAGTGGGTTAAAGCCACTGCCTTCGGCTCAGGTCATGATCCCAGGGTGCTGGGATCGAGGCCCACATCGGGCTCTCTGCTCAGCAGGGAGGCTGCTTCCTCCTCTCTCCTCTCTCTCTGCCTGCCTCTCTGCCTACTTGTAATCTCTCTCTCTGTGTCAAATGAATAAATAAAATCTTTAAAAAAAAAGAAAGATTTTATTTATTTGTCAGAGAGAGAGCAAGAGAGTGAGCACAAGCAGTGAGAACAGCAGGCAGAGGCAGAAGCAGGCTCCCTGCTGAGCAAGGAGCCAGATGTGGGACTTGATCCCAGGACCCTGGGATCATGACCTGAGCCGAAGGCAGACGCCCAACTGACTGAGCCACCCAGGCATCCCTACTTGGGGCTTTTTGATAGGTAGAGAATACACATCCTAGCAACCTTAACGTTTGCCTCTTTTATTACTAAGGAAGCCAAAAACATTTTTAAAGGTTTGCTTACGCCTTGGGTATCTTCATGAATAAACTTTCCATCAACTAAATTTAGAATTATTTTTACAGAACTGTGTAGGTTTCTTGCATACGAAGTCATTTGCATTCTTACTCATTGCTAGTGGGAATCCATAATGGTACAACCACTTCAGTAGTTTCTTTAAAACTAAACATATTAACCATATGATCCAGCCATCATGCTCCTTGTTAAGAGAGTTGAAAACTTATGTCCACACAAAACCTGCATGTAGATGTTTATATAGCAGCTTTATTCATAATTACCAAAACTTGGAAGCAACCAAAGATGTCGTCAGCAGGTGATGAATAAACTACAGTGTACCCAGTTAGTCAGTGCTAAATAGGGACTAGCCAGCCATGAAAAGACATGGAGGAACCGTAAGTGAAAGAAACCAATCTGGAGTGGCTATATACTGTAGGATTCCAAGCACATAATGTCCTAGAAAAGGTAAAATTATGGAGACAGTAAAATGATCAGTGGTAGTCAGGGGTTAGGGGAGAGGGAGGGATGAACGGCTGGAGCATAGAAGATTTTGAAGGCAATGAAACTACTCTGTAGGATACTATGATAGTGGACACCTGTCATTATACATTTGTCCAAACCCATAGAACACACAGTGCCAAAGGTAAGCCCAAACATATGGATTCTGGTGATGATGTGTCAAGGTAGGTTGATCTACTGTAAGGTGGGGGATGTTGATAGTGGGGGGTGGGTGTCTGTGCCTGTGTAGGGGGAGGGGGGTATGGGAATTCTCAGCACTTTTCCAGGTGGCTGTGAATATAAAACTCCTCTAAAAATAGCTTTTTTTTTTTTTAAAGTCACCTGATGATGGGGCGCCTGGGTGGCTCAGTGGGTTAGGCCTCTGCCTTCGGCTCAGGTCGTGATCTCAGGGTCCTGGGATCCAGCCCCACATCAGGCTCTCTGCTCATCGGAGAGCCTGCTTCCCCCTCTCTCTCTGCCTGCCTCTCTGCCTACTTGTGATCTCTCTCTCTCTCTCTCTCTCTGTCAAATAAATAAATAAATAAATAAATAAATCTAAAAAATAAAAAATAAAAAAAAAATAAAAGTCACCTGATGCGATGAAGCAGCCGGTCTACATACATACTTTAAAATAACACTCCACGAAAAAACATGGGAAATACTTAACACCATAAATGCCAAGAACGGGGGATTAAAACCAACCAACCAACCATATATTCAGCAAATCCCTGCTTTGCAAAACACGTGTATAAACCTTAGGGGTACCCACAGTTGATGGAATTGTTCCCTTTCTAGTGGGTCTCTGAGCTACTTGTTTTGTTTGTTTGTTTTTAAGACTTTATTTATTTGACACACAGAGAGAGAGATCACAAGTAGGCAGAGAGGCAGGCAGAGAGAGAGGAGGAAGCAGGCGCCCTGCTGAGCAGAGAGCCCGATGCGGGCCTCGATCCCAGGACCCTGAGATCATGACCTGAGCCGAAGGCAGTGGCTTTAACCCACTGAGCCACCCAGGCGCCCTCTGAGCTACTTGTTTCCAAGTCTCAGCATTTATACACTCTAGGAAGGGGGAGTGACTTTTCCAGCACCCGATTACATTGGGGTCCTTTCAGAAAATGCAAAGGCCCATCGCACAGAATGTTTTTCTGGCCCTCATGCACACTGCCGTGATGCCATCAAGCCAGGTTAAGCCAAGACGACATCCCACCCCAGAGAGGCTCAGAGGCACACTTACCAGGGGAAGCCAGGGCAGTGGACCTTGTTCGCACTGTTTCCAGCCAGGTAGGAGAAATGGAAGCCTCCGGGGTTGAGGACCAAGGGGGTCAGATCAACCATGTGTCTGCAAGACAGGGCGGAGAGGGGAACATCAGCTCTGGGCTCCTCCCCGCAGGCCCTCCCACAGGGACTCCCAGGCGCAGAGCAGACCTCTATGAGCCTTGACTCCGTCCCTGTAAAGTGGGGATAACAAGCCCTCAGGATTGTAGTGAGGATGAACAATAAGGTGGGGGAAAATGGGAACGAAGCGCGGCACGCAACGTGCTCCCTAAAATGCTCTTTTCATTTGCCCTGAGCCTAAAATCCATTCCTTCCACCTCTTTGGGTTCGATGACAGGCCAACCCAGTTCAGTTTCACTTCTGACCTTGCAACCTCCAACTTCTCCATCTGCAGGAAACAAAGGAAATCTTAGGACAAGTTTGGGGGCCTCACGGGGAAGAAAAACACCTTATATGAGAACTAGGGAAACTATGTGACTGTCACTCATTCAGCAAATACATCAGGGTCATCCTTGGCGCCCATCTCAAGCTTGGTGTTAGGGGGACGGGATGGGGGAGCTGAGAGGATGGGGGGGCTGCCTGGCTTGAGAGTGTGGGATAAACAGGGGACAGGAGAGGCAGACGGTTAGGAAGGCACTGCAGAGGCACTTAGAAGAGGCAAGGAGAACACCAGCCACGAGGTGGTGCAGACGTGAAGTTGGAGGTGTTGGGGGGGGGCATGTTCTCCACCTATCCTTTGGGCACCCCAGGATTCCGCCCCATGTTGTGGTGACTGCCTTGCTCAGCTGAGGCCAAGCACGTGAAACTCCGTGCCTCCAACCAGAGAAGACCCCCTTTGTCTGCTTTATCCATCAACATTCTACCCAAGATTTTGCCTCCAGATAGTGTTGTGCCGCTTAAAAACAACATTCTGGCAGTCACTGCTGTGGGCCTGGGAGAGCCCCAGGGGTGGTTCTGGGCAGAGGACCACACGGAATACAGGATGAGCTCACTGACCAACTTGCTGGGCAGAGGAGGGAAGGGGCCAAAGACCGTAGGCATAGTGTAGACAGGAGGCGATGGGGCCACCATGGAGGCCATGGTGGTGGCAGGTGATGGCAGTGGGGGAGGTGGCAGCAAGGTTGGTGGCAGACGTGGGGAGGTTGATTGGTCTCACAAGAGGATGGGTTCTGGTGTCTTCAGTTTTGGCTTTCTTCTCCTCTTCTTGGCATCTGTGACAAAAGGGACCAATGAGGGCCTCTGATGTGCCCAGAACAGGGTAAAGCAGAGGTCAAACAATGGTGTAGGCTCTTCACAAACTTCCTCCCGCAAAGGGCACCACATAAGAACACCCAGAGTCATGGGTGACAGGCACCAACATGTACCATCCCACTGACCCCACAGCTACCCCCACGAGAGAAGGGTATTTTTGTCTCTCTCTCTCTCACAAGCAGACCTGGAAGCTCCCACTGTACAAGGCCCAGGCAGGACCCATACCCTGACTGGCTGACTTCAAGGCCAGAATCTGAGGGGAAGGAACAGAGTATCACCCTCAAGGAGGGATGGGCTTGTCCCAGGCAGGTCAGTCTGCCACCTCCCCCAAGTCTTGTGGAAAGCTCCTGAATCAGCCAGCCCCTTCATGGGGTATCCAGGCCCTGGACAGTGAGTTCACCAGCTACACCCAGCCCCAGGGCCATCCTTGGGGTGTGCAAAGGTCCTTTCCTCCGCAAGGAAACCCTTCTGTAGGAGGTCTTATAGAAGTAGGCTCAGGGAGAGAGTCTTTGAGTAGCAGACTCTGGGGCCTGCCCCCTCTCCTCTTTCCACGTTAGCTTTTTTTTCCTATATTCCACGAGTCTGACTATTCCTACTGGACACCAGCAAAGTGGGTATGAACAAGTGCCTCATACAGCCCACTGGGCTCATCTGGAATGATGGTCACTACCACCAGGGAGCACTGACCTGGAGGTGAAAAGCCTGAGCCCTTGAGCAACCCATACCTGAATTCCAGTCTAGACTCTACTACTTACTGTGTGACTCTGTTGGCACATCGTTGGCTACCCTCCCTGGGCCTCTGTCCTCTTCTGTAAAATGAGTTTAATAGCACAGACACTACCTCGGGAGGCTGTGTAAGAGTTACACATGCTGTGGGCCCATCAGATGGAATGTGGAGTACTCACACTCAGCATCATGGAAAGTGGGAGCCCCAGGTGAGCTGGGCCTCCTAATACAATGAAGAAAGCTGCTCCACCACTAGCTAGTGTATCACTGAAGGCAAATGCACCAAAGAACTGAACCCGCATCTTATAAAGGCTTTAGAGCAATGTCCAAGAAATATAGGGAGAGGGAGACAAGACAAATGGCACCAGGGGACCCTAACAACAGATATAAACCCATTGAGTGCAGTGCCCCAAAGGACAACACAGTTCTTCAAGTTGATGGCATGAGGAAGTAAGGTGAGGGCATCCCACCACAAAGGGACTTCAGGCGTGGCCATCTCTCACTTGCCATCCCTACGTGGTCACTAGTGTGACCCCCTTCCATTTCACCCTCACAAGTGTGCCAACGTGGACACAAAGTATAGGGCCATCCTAGTGAAAAGGAACCTCAAAGGACCTAACACCAAACCAAGTATCAGCTAATATTAAGAAATTGTTGTCAGGCGCCCAGGAACCTCAGTTGGTTAAGCATCTGCCTTCAGCTTGGGCAGTGGTCTCAGGGTCCTGGGATCAAGTCCCACATCAGGCTCCCTGCTCCATGGGGAGTCTGCTTTTCCCTCTCCCTCTGCCCCTCCCTCTGCTTCTGCGAGAGTGAGCTCTCTGTGTCAAATAAATACATAAATCTTTAAAAGAAATTGTTGTCACTATCTAGGTAACATTGTGATTATAAAATGTCTTTTAATATATCAAAAAGCATTCTAAAGGCTCCCAGAATCCAACATGTCTGCGATTTCCCCCAAAACGCTCCAGAAAAAGGAAAGGGGGGAAAAGAGACGGAAGCAAGCTGGCAAAATGGGGACAGCTGCTGAAACTGAAGGGGGTGGCCGGTACCTCAGTGCTCCCTGCAGTCTCCAGTTTTGTTTACGTTCGTTTTCATAATACTTTAAAAATAAACACCAAATTAAAAAAAAAATGTGCGAAGCAGAGAACCAAGGATAAGGGAACCTGAGTCAGGTTTCCTGGCTTACTGGGGCCTGGCGGGGCTGAGCCTCACCCTGGGAGTAGAGGTGCACGCGATGGATACCCCTCTTCAGCTGCTCCAGGCGCTGGTGCATCTCCAGGGCACCCATGCTATTGCAACAATTCAGCTCCCCCTGAACTGCACAGAAGAACTTGGCCTGCAACAAAGGGAGAGGCAGGGCAGGAGGCCAGACTGGTGAGACGCCTGCCGGCTGCACTCCCCAAGCGGGGCCGCCTGGGGCTTCTGGAAGAACCCTACTCCGCAGCTCCAGCTAGGCCCCGAAGCTCCCTCCGCACCCACCC
>LNAC01000325.1:448763-497697 GCA_002007465.1 Ailurus styani | reverse complement strand
CCCCCCCCGCCCCGCCCCCCGCCCCCGGAGCTCCGCCCCACTGGACAAGGAGCGGGAGCGGGGCGAACACCCGCCGCGGTGGTCCCCAGCCCGCGTCCCCCCTTGCAGCCCCGCCGGCCTTCTCGCACCCAGAGGAAGGAGAGGAGCCCGCGCCCCTCGTACTCGGCCAGCTTACCCTTGCGCACCACCCTCTCGGCCTGCGCGGGATTGCGGTCGATGCTGCGGAAGAGGCGGCGCAGCGCGCGCTCGGTGTAGGTGGCCGCCTGCCTCTCGAAGTCCTCCTCGGAGATGAGCTGGCAGAAGGTCACACTCTGGGGGAACTCGCTGTCGAACTCGTCCAGGACCTCCATCCCAGAGGAGCTGCGGGTGGGCCCGGGCGGCCTGGGCAGGCGGAGCGGCCGTCGGGGCGGGGCCACCAAGCCTCCAGGCGCGCCGACCTCCCCCCACCCCCACCCGCCAGGGGCCGGGGAACAGGGACAGGTCCTGAGGGCCAGGGATCGGGTCGCCCTGGGCGGCGGGGGCCCACCGCGACGAGGGCCGCAGGGGACGCACCTGCTCTCCGCCCCACAGCCGCCGCGCCGACCGCTCCAGCCAATCCCCCTCCGCGAGCTCTTGGGCGGGGGGGCCAATCCGCGCGAGGCGGCCGCACGTGACAACGCCCCCGCTCTGGGCATGCGCTCTGAAACCTTCGACGGGGCGGACGCCACCGCGCACCGAGGAGGCCCCGTCCCGCTGGCGTGTTGCAGGTCTTGATGGGAGAGCCGGCGGTGGCCACGCAGAGAACGTGGTCAGCGGCCTTACTCTTGAAACTTCTTTAAGGCTCTCACCCCTCCCCATTCCGCCCGCTCGCCCTCCCTGCTTGCGGCCAGCAGACAACACCCCAAGAGCTTCAGTCGTGGTTCCTAACTCCTCTAGTCCCAGACTTGACTCTTCCTCTCCTGATCAACTCCCCAGCATTAAACGCCCCCTTCCCCAGCTTCTGTCTTTCCTCTTCCCTGTATAACCACTTCTCTACTCTGGACTCGCGGTTGCCTCTTCACCAGCATCTGCAGCTGCTTCTTATGCATTTCAGAAGGTCCCATCTTCGTGGTACCACCTGGGATGATCTTACCCCACTTTTTGGGCCCAACTCAGAGCTGACTTAATTATCTAACCTGTGTCTCAGGCTCAGACCTCCCTTGAATTCCAGAACCACAACCAAGTTTCGGCTGGGGACGTTTCTTGGGCGTTATCATGCTGAACATGTCCAGTTTGGGATACAGCTTCTTCCCTCCCAACCCCAAACCTGCTTCTCTTCTTCTCCTACTTGGTCGATGATGTCACCACCATCCACTGCAGCCACACTGATAAGGGGGTCCACCCTGGATCGCTTCCGCTCTGTTGCCCTCCACACCCCTTCACCCCCATCAACCTGAGATCCATGGAGTGTATCCAAGAAGTCTAAAGAGATTTTTCACCTCTCACTACCAAATCACCGCCCTCTAGGTTCTGCTGTCCCCAACATAGGAGATGGCCCTCACTTCCCCCCGCTTTGAGGTCAGAAAGCAAGATGGAAACAACCAAGGAGAAAAAAAATTTTAGCCTAGGGGTGCAAACAGATATGATACACATGGGTTCAAATATTCGTTCTACTTCCTGATGCTGTGTGACTTCAAGACTTCAAGATATATAGTTTGTGCCTTTTTATATACAATACAAGCTTCCTCTGAGGGATCAAGCAGATGCCTCATTAATCCCCCACCATGTCATGCTAATAATACTTAACACTTCATGTACTTATTTGTATTTTTTAAAGTTGTATTGGCTCCGTCGTCTGTGCCAGGCGCTGCCAAGAGAGATATAAAAAGGGACATTGTCCCTGCCCTCAGGGCTCTCAGTCTGATGAGGACTTCAGCCACAATGAGAAATTTCAATCTAACAGGCTCTGCTGGAGGGATATTGGATGCTATGGGACCCAAGAAAGGCTTTCCCTGGGAGGGAACATCTGAGCAAAGCCCTGACTTCACAGCCATCCCCCAGCAAAGGCCAGAGACATCTGTATGAGGGTCTCCAGCCAGTGGGCACAGAATCTGCACAGAAATAAGAATGGCCACTTCCAGCCATGGATGCCCAGTCTTCTACCCGCCACCCACCCCCCGGCAGGGTGGGGGTGAGGCTGATATCTTGACGTGCTCAGCCAGGGGTGAGGGGTACTCCCAAATGCCCATCCGGAAACCTAGGCCTTCTGTCAAAGGAGACAGGCTTGAATGACTGTCACTGGGCACACACAAGCCTTTTACTTTGTGGCAGGTCCTGATGGAGGAGGTGGACTTGCAGGCACGCCTGGGGCCTGGCTCCTTGGCAACCCCCCCAGTTGTAGCTGTTAGGATGGGCATGCCAGGCACCTCTTGGTCCCTCCTGCAGTCTCAGGGCAGCGTACCCCCCTGTAAGAGAACAAGCCAGCATGGTTGATGGGTATCACCTGTGGGCTTCATAGCCCAAGTCCATCTACCCAGCCCAGATAGTGCTGCTGCTAAGAACCCAAGAGAATGTTCTCTCCAGAGTCTGACCCTCCCCAAGCCCTCCAGGAGGGCTGGGTGTACTCCACCTGTGTATGGTCAAAGTTGAGCTGGGTCTGAGCCAGGCAACACAGTGGGTCTCCATTTCTCCACAAGGCCCTGACCAAAGCTAGAGTGCCCAGTCTTCCCCAGGGAGTTGGTGTGGAAAGATCTTCAAACCAGAGCTTTTTGGAATCCAGGGCCTCTGCTCCTGCTCCTGTCCAGCCATAACCCAGAAGGAGAATTTGTGGGAGGATACCCCAGCTCTGCACTCACCTAGTCCTCTGATAGAGGGTCCAGCCCTGTTCCACACCTGATCCTCACTGCTAGCAAGCGGAGGCAGCAAAACTCCCTCCCTTCAGGCGCTATGGGTGGTGGGCTGGGCCTGACCGATGCCCTTTCATCATTGCACTGCTTCCCAGCGGCCCACAGTAGTGCAACAGGGAAAGAGTGTCAGGCAGGCCTGCCAGCGCCTCTCCCGGTGGTGGTCTGTGAGGATCAGAGACCTGGAATGCAGGCCCACTGGGGTGGGGCTTCTGCCTGGGGGGAAGGGTGCCCTCTGACCCTAGAGGCCCAGGCCTGGCCAGGATCTCAAGTTTCCATGGAGAAGGGAGTGAGGCCAGGGAAGGGGGAGGGGAGGGCCTGCAGGCTCAAGGGGCCCAGCCTGGGGAGGGGGTTGGTAGTGTGGGGAAGGGGGGGTTCCCAAGGCTGGTCCCAGATGCTTTGACAATATCATTGCACTGCTTCTCAAAGCACAGTAGTGCAACCTCGTCAGAGCACCTGGGGCCAGCAGGGGGGACCCCCACGGTCCCCAATAAGCTCAGGGCGGGAAGCTCAACCGTGAGNTGGGTGGGTGGGGCTAGAGGCCCTGTCCTGGACCTCAAGGCGGGGAGGATTTCGGTAGGGCTGCGGTCCTGGAGGTCGTCAGAAGGTCCCGGACCTTCCCCAGCACGCTCTACATTGCCGTGCGGGAGAGACTCCAGACTGAGGGGTAGCTCCAATCCAGGAGCGGGAGCAGACGGGGGAGGGGGCAAACACACAAAGGAGAGGGACCCGCGCTCCGCCGCAGTCCGAAGCCTACTCCCGCACGGAGCGAGGGTGGGTACAGCCCGACGACCCTACGCCCTCCTCGGCCTGCGGCTCCGAGAGAAGGAGGGTGGCCCCATTCCGAACCGCGGCGCCCCTCCGGCTCAGGCCCCCATCCCTGGCCCCTACTCCCCAACTTGGGCTCCAGTCCTAAAGACTCTCCGCCTGGTGGCCCAGAGCGAAGCAAAGAAACAAGGGAGGCTTCCCGCCCTTCTGAAGTCCCCTGCCCGGAGAGGGCGCCCGGGGTCCGGGCTGCGCCCCTCTGCACAGTCCCGCCGGGTAGGGCCGCCCTGCCTGTGCCCTCCACCTCGGACCCTGCTACTCACGCGGCGGGACTCCCCTTCCAAACTAGGCCCGGGGCAGGACGTGGAAGGTTATCGAGATAAAGGTCCTGGCGGTTGGTCGCCACCGTCGTCCCCATCAGGACGACCCCGCACCTCGTGGCGCCCTCTCGCTCGCCGGCTCCATCTTTAACCCGCTGACAGTCGGCGGGGCCTGGCCCCTGGCTTCTTAGCATAACGCCGCGCTCATTGGCCGGAGCCGGCGCGGGGCTTCGCCTCCCGCACGCCCATTGGCTGAAACCGGAGCGATTTCAAAATAGCCTCCGGGTTCCGATTGGCCGGGAGCGGGCCAAGTCCCCGGCTCCGTGGTTTTAACAATGAGTACTACAAACACTTTCTCCCCATTCATAACTTATCAAAAGGAATTTTGCCCGCCTTTTCTCAGCTCCAGTCTCCGCGAGTTTAATAGCGGCGCCGGAGAGAGCTCTTGGAAGGCCGGAGGGGGGCGCCGTCCGCGCAGCTGAGCCCACTGGGAACAGGGCTGCGATCCTGGGAAAATGTCCGAACCCTCTGTCTAGTTCTCTGTGGAGCAGGGCCGCGGGCTGCTTCACTTTGCGTGTTGGTATCTCTCCCCGTGCTTCCCGGACAAGATACTCGGCTGCAGTGGGCTTCCCGGCTGGGGTAGCCCCAGCTCCCACCCAACCCTGCCTCATCGCCTGACTTGACCTGGAGCCACACCTTTGGGCCTGAGCTGCAGAGATCTGGTCCTAGAGCCCGTGAAGCCTTGTGAATCTGTGGGAGGTACAGAGAAGAGGGTGTCAGCTTGAGTCCCCCCGCAATTGTTATCCACCTCGTGGATATGCATTGAGTGCCTACCTAGAGCTGATGACCCAGAAGGATATACACCGTTCAGCCCTCACACAGCTGCAGTGTGTGTGTGTGTTGCTGTGTGTGGAGGGGGTCGCTTAGGCTATAGTGCGTCGCTGCCTCCCCCCCCCCATTTTATTCTCTCAGTCCAATGGCTGGGAGCAAATATTTCTGAGGCAAGTAGAGGTGGGTTGAAACTTTACCATCCTGCTGCCTCCTCTGCAAAGTTAAGACAATTGAACCTGCTTCATAGAATTGTCAGGAGCAAATGAGATCTGTGTAAAATCGTTGGCGAAGTGCCTGACACTTAATGTTCAGGAGATGGGTGCTCTGCTGCTGCAATTTAACTTTTGATCTTGCCCTGCATTCTGTCTGGAACCATCTGAAGTGCTTCTGCAGCTTCAGCCTTGGCTCCCCAAGTTCCCCTTGGTTACCTACATGCTGTTTGATTCTGCTATTCATCTAGGTGTACTGCAATCATGTCTCGGGTTAGTTGAGTGATGGGAGAGGAGCTTAAACTTGTAGACAATGCTTGAGGGGTTTGGCAGTGGAGGAGTCAGGAGGTCTGCGTTTGACCAGAGCAGGAGCTCGTGGGTTGAGATGGTGTGTGAGCAACCTCCCGTCAATTCTTACAATTGGCTAGAGCTTTTCTCACACCCCCATAAGGCCAGAAGATTTCTCACCTGCAAGGTGCTCTGCCCACACTCCTCCAAGCCCCTTCCCACAAGCTGCTACCTCCAGCTTCTCCTTGGGCTTTTGTATTCTCACTCAGGAAAGTGATACTCTGTAACCCCAGCAGCTCCCTGAAACCCCTCCCCTCCTACATATACAGCCCCACCTGAGCCAAGTTAGCAAGTCCAGGAGCCCTGTAGTCCCCTCCATAACCTCTAGAGGTCACCTACACACCAGCAAAACTATTCCCTTCCTTCATTAGGGCCCTCCTGTTTTTTGTTCCTGCCTTTAAGTTGCAATGATTTGCCTGCAGGAATTGTGCCTCTCCTTCCGGGAAGCCTTCTCAGATCTCTGCAGGTAGCAGTTCTTTGTGATTACCTTCCCTTGCAAAATCTTTCAAAGTTTTGTTATCTCCTTGGGACCCTGGAAAGTTGTAGTGGGGCTTGGGATGCCACATTGCCCTGGCAGGCTAGGGTGTGAGGGCTTAACAAGAAGGTTCATGAGGCTCAGGGGCTAGGGAACTGGGGTCACCTGCCATCAGACCATCTAAAGGCGGAGAAGCATGCTGTGATGGCAGTGTCGGGAGTACATGAAAGAGCATCAAGGTTTGGATGGGTTGAGCTGTCATTCCGTCCTGGAGACAAGAGGTTTTGCACTAAGGAAGAGATGGTGAACCAGGTCGGGGAGGCTGGTACCTTCTGGTAACCCCCAGGCTTTCAGCAAAACACTATCACAGACTAACATTCTTTAATCACAAAGGCACTTGAGAACCCCTACAAACCCAAAGTCTCCACCGAGAGTTGTCCTGCAGATGCCCCACCCTGCTACCCTCCATCCACCCACCCACGGCACTCAGAGTTCATCGTGACCTGCGGAGGGATCCACACTGGGCTTGATGAAGATGCCTTCCATGGCCTTCCACGTATTGTGTGTATTGGCGCTGGACATGCCATGCACTTCGTGCTGCCCACGGATGGGGCTCCCATATTGCTCTCCAGTGACAGACAGGAACACAGAGGTGCCCACGTGCTGGAAACGAACAGCGGCCTCTCGCTCCCAGTGCTGCCCTGAGCAGCGCACGGTCCACAGATCCAGGTCGTCACCCTCACCATCTTCCCCAAAGGCACTCACCTCCTGTGGGTGCAGGGGGTAGAAGGACAGTGCTTACCACAGAGGGCACAGTGAATCCCCTGCAGTCACTTTGGCAGCAGCACTCACACCCAGGGCACTGAACCTTGGGTCCTTCCCTAGACCCTTCTGAGCCTCAGCTTCCACAGCTGCAAAAAGGGCCACTACCCCCGCCACCCCCAGCACCCAGTAGGCTCTCCCCAACACGGTCTCTTCAAACTCATGCACACCCTACCCCATCTGTCTGAGCGATATCCACTGGCCCCCAAGTAGCTAAGGTCTCCTCCTCTCTCCTCCATGTTCCCCTTCCTAACCTCTCTGAGCCTCACTCAGCAGGACATCCAACCCCTAGGCAGACAGGTCTGTATTTCATACTCTTTCTTCTGACAAGTCCCCCAAGCAGCCTCTGTTCCTCCCCAGTACCTCCCTAACCCCACAACCCCCTTCCACCCCAACTCCACCCACAGAGGTGGTGCTCAGGAAACATTTCTGAATGGAAATTCCCATTTCACACAGGAAGCTGAAGCTCAGAACCGTTGAGAGGAAGAGTCTAGATTCTGTCCCTGCCCGCCCCCCCCCACAACACACACACACAAGGAGCCTCTCCGCGGCGAGCGCTCACCTGGTTGTTGGAGAGGGGCGACGGAAAGTGGTGCGTGTGCAGGTTCTTGCCCGTTAGCACGTGCGTGAGCCGAACCGCCTGTCCGCAGCGCACCGGGGCCCCGCGCGGGCACCCGCCCTCCGAGCCACCGCGGATCCGCCAGTAACTATTGGCGTCGTCAGATGCCTCCACGCCAGTTACCGACTGTTGGCCGCTGCCTGAGGGGCGACAGCCCACCCCACCCGGGGCCGCGGTCAATCTCTGAACTCCCTACTCTTGACCCGGACCCCATAAACATTCCAGGGCAACCTCAACCCTGGGACCTCAACTGGGCTCACTCCCAGTCCCCATCTCCGGCCTTGGCCCCTGGCTGAACTCCCAAGTCCCTTGGCCTGCAGCTCCCGGACGACCCTCTTTGCCTCCGATGTCCCGACGACCCTCTTAAAACGGCCGATCCTTAGCCCCCCCCGACCTCCTAGCCAGGCCCCTTGATGACCCCGAGACTCGTATCCCTGCAGACTCCCCCAAGACCACCCCACCTTCAAAATCCCAGCCCCGGGCTCCGCCCCCTGACGATGCCCCAGTCCCGGGCCCCGCGCACCGGATCCGTATTTGATGTCGTGCGAGTGCAGCCGCACCCTGTGCTGCGTGTTGAACAGCTTCAGCACCGACCCGCAGGTCACGAGCCCTGCACCAGTCTTGGCGGCACCGCTGTTCGGCACCAAGAGCGTCAGCAGCAGCCCCAGAAGCGCCGGTCCGGCTGCTCTGCCGCGGCCCGCGCTCCACATCTCCCCGGCAGAGCTCCGGCAGCTCGAGCCCATGGGACGCTTCCGTCTCCGCCACCGGCCAATCCGGCTCTGACAGAGCCAGTATGGGTAGCCAATCGTCAGCCAGCACGGCGCTCCGCCTGCATTGCCATTGGGTCAGCATGGAGAGGACCCACCCCCAGCTTTCCAAAGCGGCGACTGGGAGGGGGCTGGAGACACGAGGAGGGTTTTGATTGGTCCACGCTTCCGAGGACTCACCAATGAATGCAAGGAAAGGCGGGTGCGGCGCCGAGTGGTTAGAAAGACGCTGCGGAGCGGAGCTGTAGTTTCGGGCGCCCTACTTGGGGGCCGGGAAAACACCTGGGACACCTGGCTGGGGATCCCAGGACCCTGCGGGCATGTGTTCACAGAACCCCTTGATCTTGGATCGTCAGGCTTTCAATCACGATCTTTCCTCTCGGACTCTGAGTCCTCAGCTTCAGAGTTGCTGGACCACTAGGTTTTGTGGTCACAAGGTCGATGGATCTCAGGTACTGGATAACTTGGTTTTTCAGTCCCTGGATCCCGGGATTAGTTGATTTCCCAGTCATTCGGTCATTGCCTCCTTTCTGAGAAAGGGTCACCTCAGTCCCTGGACCGTGGGGTTTTTTAATTCCCCTGGCAACTCACTGACTCTTTCCCGGGCAGAATCACATGCACTCGGCCATCGGGCAGCAGAGGGCAGCAGGGATCTGCGGTGTTGAGGATAATGAGAGGTTCTCACCAGAAAGCTCCAAAGTTTCTTAGGAAACCAGAACCCTAGGAGACCAAGTGACTGTACTAAGTGTGCCAAGTTTCCGATATGAGCGAGTCGCTGTCTCAGTACCTTCTCAGAAGAGTGTCAGCTCAATCTTTAAGGGAGGGAAATTTATACGACTGTTTATTTATTCATTTGTGGAACGTTCTTATGTTGACTTAACTCCATGCTCTGTTCAGGGGGCCACTGGGGAACTGGCTCTGGGCTACATTACTCAATAGGCAGACTACCCATGCACTTGAGGCACCAACAAAGCAGGGAGAAAAGTTTATGTTTAATTAAGTCATTTAGAATTTTGCATTCAGAAAATCCAGAGTAGAGCCATTCTAATTACAGCAACATGTTATTTGGGGGTTTTCACGTTTAATAGTGTTTCTATTATGAATTACGTATGGGATAAAACACTTGAACTTTTCAGCATTTAGAGTGTCTAAATTGCTAAAGGTCTGGGGCGCCTGGGTGGCTCAGTGGGTTAAAGCCTCTGCCTTCGGCTCAGGTCATGATCTCAGGGTCCTGGGATTGAGGCCCGCATCGGGTTCTCTGCTCAGCAGAGAGCCTGCTTCTTCCTCTCTCTCTGCCTGCCTCTCTGCCTACTTGTAATCTCTCTCTCTCTCTCTCTGTCAAATAAATAAATAAAATCTTTAAAAAAAATAAATTGCTAAAGGTCTGCCCTGCACTCACTTGAGGGGTCTCCAATCCATGGTGGAGGGGCTAAAGTATAATCTGGGAAGCAATGGATATGCCTTCTTGGACATACCAACAAGCATCTCAGACTTACTATGTCCAAAGCAGAATTCTTGGTCTCCTCCCTCAAACTTCTTCCCCTTCCCCCAGGCTTCTGAGTCTCAGTAAAGCACCTCCAGTCACCTTGATTCAGCCCCCAAATTGGGACTTATCTTTCATTCTTCTCTTTACCACATTTCTCACACCTCATCCAACACATCTGGATGGCTCTAACTCCAAAACAGATTGTAAAGCATCTCTCCTGCATTCCTTATCACCACCTGAATCCAAGACACTCTCCAGATGGATATCTACTAATATCGAGATCTCCTCTCCAGATATTGACCATGGCCTCCTAACAGATTTCTGTACTTCCACTGCTCAGGCCCCTCCAAGTCACTCTCCGCAAGGAAAGTGATTTATACTTTAGAAAGTACATATCAGGGGGGCACATGGCTGGCTCAGTCAGTAAAGCATGTGACTCTTGATCTCAGGGGTCATGAGTTCATGCCCTACATTGGGCGTGGAGCCTACTTTAAAAAAAATTGTTTTTAAATCAGGGGGGGTCTGGCTGACTCAGTCGATGGAGCATGAAATTCTTGATCTCGGGGTTGTGAGTTCAAGCCCCATGTGGATGTAAGGATTACTTAAAATCTTAAAAATAAAATAAAATAAAATCACGCCAGGCACCTGCTTAAAGTGGCCAACAGCTTCTTGTTGCATGTAAGACCAGAGGATGGTGACAACACAGCAGGCAATCTCCCCAGCAAGCAAAAACAGGATTCCAAATATGGCACAGACCCCAGAACTGGAGTAGGAGAAGCCAGTGTGGCTCTCCCTCGACTTTCTCAGGGCCTCATGCCTTCTCGAAGCTGTTCCCTTTCCCTGACTGCCCCCTGCAGACCACATTCCCCAACTCACCCTATGGACAGATGCTCAGGGTGGATTATGGTGTCTCCACAGACCTCCACTTTCCAGCCACAGTTTGTCTTCAGGTTCAGATGCTCATTTGCTCAACTTGGTTCCAGGGACTGCTCAAGGTACAATCAGCTACAAGGTGGAGGCGGGGGTAACTGGCATCCAAATATGGCTACTAATAATTCCTCCCAACCCCGTAAGTATAAGCTGCTCCTCTCATCAAGACATGACTTTGTTTGAAGCCGCTTAAGCCTTGGAGTGGTTACACAGCCAGGGATACCTTAAACAGGAGCTAAGGTCAGATGTCTTTAGCACAGAGTACTGGTGGTTCCCAAAGGGGCTTCTCCCTCCCGCTCCAGGGACATTCTCTAGACATGTGCTTCTGAGGCCAAGGTGGGGATATGTCCCCTTTACCTGCCAGCCACTGTGTCTCAGCCCTAGGGCTCCTCTCCAGGCTCTTTTCTGCAGACAGGACTTCCTGCCTCTCCAGAGAGGGGTGGAAGATGGGCATGCCACACTATCCACACTTGTCTTTAACAATCAGTGCAAACTGCACCAGAATCTCTCAGTCTATCTTGGGGTGCCTGGCTGGCTCAGTTGGAAGAGCATGTGACTCTTGATCTCAGGGTTGTGAGTCCAAGCCCCACGTTAGGTGTAGAGATTACTAAAAATAAATAAACTTAAAAAAATATATCTCAGTTCATCCCAATTACAAGCTCCTGGGGAAAAAAATCTGATTGGCCTACCTTGGAATAGGGATGTGGCAAGAGGGCTAATCAACTGTGGCCAAGTGGTATGGCAAGAAGGTACACAAATATTGTAGCCCCACACTATGGTGGTGGTGGCAGTGGGTGACCCCAGGGAATGGGTCTTATGAGCTGAGCATATGTCTTAAAAGATCCTTGCCACAAGAGCTTTCTGGAAAAAAGTGGGTCCGTGACCCACCCACCTTAACGCCCTGGTCCCTCTTGACTGGAGCAGAGGAAGTCTTTTTCCCCGAATTGCAGGGCATGGGTATGGTGTGGCAGCTCTGTAATCACTTCATCTTCCCACGTGGGCCACTGAGCATGGTCAGACTGGGTTAAGCAGACTTGGGCTCTATACCTGCTCTCTTGGCCACAAGGGCGACGGGGTGGTGGTAAGAGGTCATCCCCCACCCCAAGGGAGTCCCTGGGTGAAGATGCCTGGATTGGGGAAAAAAAGCCTGCCCTGGGAAGGCAGAGAGGGGAAGGGTGCTGAGCTGGTGGCACAGGATGGCCAGAAGCCCCAGGAGAACCTTGGAGATGAGACCTGCCAATCATAGCACCAACCATGTCTGCAGACCCTTCCGGAGAGAGCTGTCTGGCCCAGTGCCTCTGTTGACAGGGTGATCCCATGACCAGCCTGGGACGGCCAACCCCCAGCTTGCCAGACTGGCAGCCCCCACTGGATCTAGCTTCGACCCTCCAGATTCGGCAGCTGGAGCTAGGAAATACAAATTAGAAAGACAGGGGGCATCGGGAAAGGGCGGCTGCATGGTTCCAAGAGAGGAACATCAGAGGGTGCAGGGTGCTGCCCCGGAGAGGAGGAACCCTCTGGAAGCAGGAACCGCGATGCACAGGGGCTGTTAGGGAAAGGGACCACGAGTCCTAAGAGGCTGGAAGAGCCAGGAAGGTGCACACTGGAGTGGAGAGCCGCCCCGAGCGGGGCCTTGTGTTCAAGCAGAGCATGTGCGGTTGGGGAGTCAGGGCTTGGCAGCTGCCATGAAGGCCTAGCCGAGGTGTCACCCCAGGGCAGATGCTCAGGGCTGTGGAAGTGGGGCTGCGATCTCTGGTCGAGAAGACGGTGCTCCATCAACACGACCTTTATTTCTCCCATTGGCTCCCCTGACAGGCCAGCAGAGCTCCTCATGGGTGTCCGGCCCACCCTGACCTCTGTTCAGGAGGGGGACCGGCTGGGGGTTAGGGTGACAGCAGTCCATTGGAGCAAGAGGAGGATCAGGGAATCGAGCGCTGGGTGTAGCTTACAGGGGGGGCCTCATGGAGGGTCACTGTGGCCCACGTTAGTGGAGTGGCTGAGCCCCACCTCCACTTGAGTCTCTGGGGAGCTCTGGGACATGTCGTTGTCTCCTAAGAAGTCATCATACTCGTCTTCATCCTCTTCCTCCTCATCACTCTGACTGTCCGTGTCTATGACTTTCTGACGCTGATTAGAGCCCACGCAGGTGCCAGAGAACATGGAGGGCTTGGGCTCTTGCTGGTTCGCGGGCTCCTGCCCCTCGGCTGGCGTGTCCTCCTGAGCTGGGAGTAGCTGAGAGATCGGAAACTCACTGTCGAGGCTGGACTCCATGACCTCCTCCTGATCCGTTTGGGGGCCTGGCTCCAGCAGCGTAGAGGGCGACTGGGTGCTGTTCTGGGGTGGCCCACGGTGGGGGGCCCCGCGGTGGGCCACGCTGCGGTGGGAGCTGCGCTGGGAGGCGGAGTCGTGCCGGGATGCATGTCTGGACAGCTGCCGGGCCCACTCGGCCTCCTCCAGCCTCCGCTGCAGGCAGTTCCAGTCGATCTTGGAGGACAGGCAGATGCGGGAACCCTTCACCTTCTTGAAGCCCAGGAAGAGGTCCATGAGCGTCTCGGTGACTGGGAAGGAGATGAAGCCCAGCTGCTTGGAGAGGTTCTTCTCGAACTTGTACTTGTAGATGAGCAAGGACACGACCTGGTCCACCAGGTAGCTGATGAGCTCCTCGTACAAGGGGTCAGAGAGGTGGGATATGCTGGACTTGGAGGAGATGGAGGGCAGTGGCTTCTTCCTCATGAACTTGTAGTTGGGGCTCTGTGCAACAGCCGGGGAGGGAAAGGGAGACACGTCATGCCACTCCTGATGCCTTCGGATGCCCCTCACGCCCAGAGCACCCTCCACATCACCCACACAGATGCCATGCTTTTCATCGCCCCAGCGGTACGGCCTTGCCACATCTGCCATGCTCTCTCGGTGACAGCGGACCACAGGCCCTGCATGTCAGCCACACCCTTGCACTTACCACACCGGCCTCACACTGACCACACCAGTCAGGCCTGCGGCCAGGCTGGTGATGTCAGTCATGGTGTCAGCCCAACTGGAGCCTGGATCACCGGGGCTCTCGTAGGTTCTGCCCTAGGCCAAGGTTCGGAGCAGGGAAGCCTGCCTGGGCCTTGATCAGTGACGAGGGTCAGGGGCTGTGGTGGGGGATTTACAAAGGTAAAGCCAGCTGTGTCTTCTCTAGACCCTTCCTGAGCAACCCCCTCTCAGCAGACACACCGCAGAGTCCTGTCCTAGGGAGTAGAAGCGGAGGGAGCTGGACCTAGGATGCAGGCCCCACTCTGGCTGAGGCTGCTGTCCACAAGGGACAGGATGCTACCGACATAGAAGGGCCTCTGAGATTCACAGGCAAACATTACAAAAATACCCAGGATAAAAAATAGGCTTTATTCATCTTTGACCACAGCTGGCAGGAGCAAGGCCGAGATTTCTGGTCCCCATCAGCTTGTTCCCTGCTCAGGTGGCTTCCAGCATGCAGGGCAAGGTACGTGGGACAGCGGCTGCTAAGGGTGATAGCTGAAGGAACCTTTCCCATGAAAACCCTTCCTTAAGCCCCCTAGCTCCACCCTTGAGGTCCTCTCTGGATACAGTGAAACAGGAGATGGGGAGAAGCTTCTTACGGAGGAGGCCAGTGGTGAGAACACAGAGAGGTGGTGGGAGAAGCCAGGGCAGGGGGAGGTGAGAGGAGCTAGGCCCTGGAGGGGGGACTGGGTCTGGCTGGAGGAACCCTCCACCACAATTTCAGGGGGGGTGAGGTGCAGGCTCTGCCAGGGATGGGGCTTCTGGCTGGAGCTCAGGGGCCCAGAAGAAGGTATGGGTGGTCTCTGTGCTTCAGGGCCCTGGTCAGGAGCTCCTGTCTGGGGTGGGGTGAGGGATCCTTGGACTCTTCTGTGGGCGTCACCTTGATCCTGCATCTCGTGGCCACTTGGGCACTAGACACAGGGGAACCACCTTCCTTGGGCTTGCCCCATCCTCGGCCCTTGGTGCTCTTTCTTGGATCCGTCTTGGAGCTGGAGACTCTGGGAAGCACATCGTAGGGGTCCTCCCCGTTGGTGGGCGTGGCGGGCTTGGAGCCTGTCGTGGAGTCGGAATTGGGCTCTGTGGCAGGCTCCCATTCTGATGGGAAGAAAGGGCAGCCATTGTGGCGGCGGGCGCCACTGAGCTTGTCCACAGCCTGGCGGACCACACTCTGCAGGGCGGGGAAGAGGTGGTGCTCAGCCAGAAAGTCCAGGGTCTGATGGGGCTCACGGAATGAACAGTAGCCGGGCAGGCCAAAGGGCGCTGGCTGGTTCAACAAGGACTTGATCTCCTTCTTGAACTCCCGCTTGAGGAACGTCAGATCCCATTCTCCAGGCCCGGGCTCTGATGTTTGGGTTGTGCCTGTGTTTGAGTCCAGCAGGCCTGAGATCCAGGACAGAGGCGGCTCCTGGGTCCATTGGCTGCTGGCCTCACTGGCCATCGAATCCCACAGCAGGGAGTCCCTCTGGAAGCAGGATGGACCCAGGCCTTTCTGCAGAGAGAGGAGGGACTTTCAGGGAGCATCCAAGAGCATCCAAGCCAGACCTGACCCTGGCCCTAGGCTCTGGTCCAGGGTCCATCCCGCCCACCCTGGGCCATGGCGCCAGATCTCACCCCTCGGTTCTCCAGCTTCAGCAGCCGTTTGAGGTTCTTCTCCAGCAAAAGTCTGTCCCTCATGGGTGGCAGTGAGCCCATGCCACGGGTGCCCAGGTCACTGTCCTGGCTGTGGGAGCCCTGCCAGCCAGCTGTGAAGCTGCTATGGGAGTCGGACATGGAGCTGGAGGAGGATGGGTAGTTGTTGGGCCGTCCAGTGCAGAGGCTGGGCCGGGCCTGGTGGTGGTGCACGGTACTGAGGCTTGGCCGGGCACGTGCCCGCCGGCCATCCCTTGGGACCTCTATCGGATCCTGCACCTCCACCAGGGGCACCCCAGCCTCTGTCTTCATGGCGGTCATGCGCTCAGTTGCCTCTTCCACCACTGTCTGTAGGCTGTCTAGCACCTGACACTCGACGAGGAAATCCAGGAAGCTATCAAAGGGCCGAGGGTCCCTTGGATTTCGTCGGTGGCCACGGAGCCCTAAGCTGTCTGTGGGGGTGTACCTCGACAGCGGGTGCAGCGTGCGGCCCAACTTGGAGGCTTGCCCCATTTGCGGAAACAGTGGCTTCCTAGGCAGCTGCACCAGAGCAGACAGGCATGTCACATAGTGCAGGGGTGTTCCACAGGGGTAGGAGTCCCTGAGGGTCCTCCTAGGGGTGGACCTAGGTGAGGTGAGTGGGAGGGAGCGATGGAAGGGAGGGTGTTTTGGAGTCAGGAAGTTTCTGGATTTGGACCCTGGCTCTGCCACTGCAGGCTGTGACACCATGGGTACCATGGCCCTTCTTGAGGTCCGATTTCCTCTTCTGCAAAGTAGGGATCAATTTGGGGCCACGCTGATGCTTCCCTGACACATACATTTCATATATACAAGATGTGGCCCTGGAGTCTCAAAGCCCACTTCTGCCCTCATACAGGGCAGGAATGGGCAATCACAAACCCCCCTGAGTCCTACTTGGGCTTCTCGTCTGTACTTTGAGCAGACCAGCCCTGTCTTCACTATACAGACCACCTGTAGTCCTGACCCCTCCGCCCTCCATCGCTGCTTCTGAAACTTTGAGCCTTGGGCCCTGAGTAGACACCCACTCAGGTACCAATCTCCCAAATTCCTCTGGAGCCGCTAGAGGTCAGGGGACACAGTGAATGAAGTTGCTGGTGACTAGGACCCAGCAGGAGGTCAGAGGAGTGGTCAAGGTGATAAGGATGTCACTAAGAGGCTCGGAGATGAGGTCAATAGGCACTGAGAAGTGGGGGGCGGGGCTGTGATCTGGGGTGCTGGAGCTGGTGGGGAACATTTTGGGAGATCTCGGGAGTCAGGACCCTGCCCGACACACTTACCCGGGCCACGTAGGTGGTGTGACCGGCCTCATCGTCTGCCAAGTATCCGGAATGGTGGCGGCAGCTGGTCATGGTGAAGGTGGAAGGGCCCGCTATCCTCCTCCTCTCTCTCCGGTTCCGCAGCGCAGCCACGGATTCCTCTCTGCGCCGGGCGGGGAGATGGCGTGAGAGTCTCCCTAGGCCTCCATGAGTCCAACTCTCCCTTCATCTGTCAGCCACTGCGTCAGCGGTCCCGGGGTCCACGGGTCCCTCGCTCCCCTCACCCCACGTCCTTCCTCTGCTCGGCGTCCCCGGGACGTACGCGCACCGTCCGTGTCCTGAGTCGCCTGGCGTGAAGTCGCCAAGGACGTCCGCATGCTGTCTCCGACCATCTCTGGGCCTGAGTGTGTCCAGCCCTCCCTCCTGCTAGACCCAAAACTCCCTGGCGTCTGCCCCTAGCCCAGAGCCGACCTGCTCACCAGAGTCCGCGCCTCGCTCGGTGCCAGTCAACGTAGAATGTAGTCTGCGCCCTCGCCAGGGCGGCGACACCGAGCTCTGGAGTCGCCCCCACCTGCCGGGCTTGCTCATTTACATGCTACGTCCTGATTGCCTCACAATGCCTTCTCGCTCCCCCGGTACAATGGATGGGGGAGGGACCCATACTGGCCCCTCCCCCGCTTTTCCCTTTGCTCCGCCCACATTCGCTTTGGGAGCGAGGTTGGGGGGAAGGAGGGTGGAGTCAAGTGGATGTCTTTGACTGCTCCCACAAGCCAAGAGGAGTCCCGAGACCCGGCTCCAATCCGCGCTCCGCACCTGAGGGGAGCCCTAAAGGGTCAAAGCCGCGGCCTCCTTTTGTGACACAAGCACTTTCCTTGACTCCACTCTGGTCACTGCGTTGTCCTGTGCTTCCTGCTCTCTGACTGCTCCTTTCTAGGGTTCTCCCCCTCGCCCAGTGTGGACAACCCCAGCGGGGGGCGGGGGGTCTTCAGCCCTCCCCCTCTGCGGTGTCCTTGAGCGCAGTGTTAAGAGTCCCAGTTCTAAGACACAGATCTGTCTTCAATTCCTAGCTCTGCTGTTTCCTGACAATGTGACTCAACCTCTCTGATCATCTGCTCCGTCTCTGTAAATAGTTGAGCATCCTTCCATACGGGAGTATGGAGATTAAATAAAATCTGCGTAGGACACACCGGGCATTCCCATAAGTGCCCTGAGTATCTTACTCTCTTTTCCCTCCTTTCCCCCTCGGCCCAGTAAACTCCTAATGTCCCTCCCAGGTTTCACCTCTGAGAAGCCTTCCCAGAAGGCCTGCCATCCCAGACATAATTACCAAAAATCCCATTCCAGACTCTGCCACTTGTATTGCTACTTGTCTACCAGATGGTGCTCCTTGGCAGTAGAAACTGGTGTATCCCCCCCAATCATGGATATGTCTAATATCAGTAGGTGCTGAATAAATGTCAATATCATCTTTCTAATCTGCTTGCCATCAGGGCCTCTGGCTTTCCAGGATCAGCTTCCCAGGGGAGAAAGATGGTTGAAGTCCAACAATTCAATAATTACGACTGAACACAACAATCCTTATGCCAAGAGCTTGAAGAAGAGTGCAGTGAGGCTTCTGACCTGTACAACAGCCCATAAAGAGCATATGATTTCTTATGCCCAAGCTCAGCTCTGCCCTGTCTGCCCCTGATCCAGGGGAGAGCTAGGGCCTAGACTAGGGCTCTAGAGCTAGGCCCAGAGCTTTGGAGGCCAGTTCCAGCTCCACTACTACTGGTAGGCTCACTTTGGGCAAGACACTTCTCCCTTCTGAGCTTCGGTTTCCTCATCTGTAAAACAGGAATGACTTTACCAACCTCATGGGCTGGACACAAATGCTTCACTTTGGACTGGGTACATCAAAGCAGTCACATCACAATAAAAACTCTCTGTCAACCATGGTGACTATTTGTATAGTCATCAGTAAGGAAATGTTTCCCGGACTACAGGAGGGGAAAAAAATGAGATTATGAATGTAAAAGTTGTAGTCTGAGTCAGAACTCAGTTGTGGAATCAGACTAACGTGCTCAAACGAAGCCTTGGTATACATGTTTTCTTACTTAGAACTTTTATTTTAAGAAAAAGAAAGAACAAAAGAAAGAAAAAGGCTCTTCCTAGAAAAAAAAGTCACCAAATAGGCAATTTGAAAAAGTTCATAGTCACTATCAAAAAAATGAAACGTTACAAGAATGAGATAACATCGATCTGATCATTATCATCTCAAAACAACACAAAAACTTCAGGGCAGGGGGGGGGAAAGGAAAAGGGCTTGTTTATTTGTTTAGAAAAATACTGGAAGGACACTATCCAGAAAGTTAACAGTGGTGAACTTAGGGAAAGGTAAGAGAAAAAAATTTTTCCAATAGGTTTCTTTTCCCTCTATTTTTCACATTTTTTATTTATTTGAGAGAACATGAGCAGGGAGGAAGGGCAGAGGGAGAAGGAGAGGGAGAGGGAAAAGGAAAGGCCGACTCCAGGGTGAGCAGGGAGCCCCATCAAGAGCTGGATCCCAGGGCCCGAGACTACGACCTGAGCCGAAGGCCAAAGCTTAACCGACAGAGCCACCCAGGAGCCCCTGTATTTTTCATACTAAATAACATTTTTGCAGTTACTCAAACTTCCGCGTTACAATAAATCCGGCCACGGTTTGGTTAGGGCGAGCGCACTGTGCCGCGGGAGGCGATCGCTGCAGTTCCACGCCGGGACCGGTAGGTGGCGAGAACAAAGAAGTGCAGCCGCGCCGGGGCGTGCGCGTCGGGGCGGAGTCTCGGACGGCGTTTAGGGGTGGGGCCTGCATCTAGTCCTCCAGAGTCCTGAACAGTCCGCGGGAGTACCAATGGCCCGACCTCGCGTGCGGCTGGTGGTCACCGCAGACGACTTTGGTTACTGCCCGCGGCGCGATGAGGGCATCGTAGAGGCCTTCCTGGCAGGGGCTGTGACCAGCGTATCCCTGCTGGTCAACGGCGCAGCCGCAGAGAGCGCGGCGGAGCTGGCCCGCAGGTGAGTGGAGGCACCCTTCTGGGCGGGGCGGGCTTGGGGAGCCGCCGCTCCGAGGCCGTCAGTGCTCCCGCTCGCGCTCCGCCTGCAGGCATCAAATCCCCACGGGCCTCCACGCAAACCTGTCCGAGGGCCGCCCCGTGGGCCCGGCCCGCCGCGGCGCCTCGTCGCTGCTCAGCCCCGAAGGCTTCTTCCTCGGCAAGATGGGATTTCGAGAGGCGGTGGCGGCCGGAGACGTAGCCTTGCCCCAGGTGCGGAGGTGCTGCTGCAGGAAGAGGCTCGCGTTTACCCCCCAAGGCTCGTCCGGAGGGTACCGTGAAGCCATTAGGGGCAGGGGCGCGCGATGGATGCTTTCCTGGTTCAATCTGGCTCAGTCACGCAGAGGCATCTGGAGGGAGTCCTAGGTAGCTGCTCCTAGACGTTCGAGGTGCCTTGTCACATTCAAGGTGCCTTGTTCTCTCTCCAGGTGCGGGAAGAGCTGGAGGCCCAGCTGATACGCTTCCGGGAATTACTGGGCGGGGACCCCACTCACGCGGACGGGCACCAGCACGTGCACGTGCTCCCAGGTTTGGGGGGCGGCGCTGTTCCGCGGTGGGGGGCTGGAGGTAAGAGGTGGTCCCAGGTAGTAGGACAGGCTACTTCCTGACTCCTCCCCGCCCACAGGCGTGTGCCAGGTGTTCGCAGAGACGCTGCAGGCCAATGGGGTGCGCTTCACACGGTTACCGGTCGAGCGCGGGGTGGGCGGCTGCGCGTGGCTCGAGGCCCCCGCGCATGCCTTCGCTTGTGCGGTGGAGCGCGACGCCCAGGCCGCTGTGGACCCCTTCTCTCGCTACAGCCTACGGTGAGGCCCTCCACCCGTCCCGCCCATATCCCAGTGGGTCCTGCTGGCCCTAAGACCTGACAGCTATGGCCGTCCCTCAGGCGTCCCCTGACGTCGCCCCCACCCCAACCCTGCCCATCACAGCCGTGCTGGTCCTTGCTGCTGATGCCCCTACATCCACAGGTGGACGGATGCCTTCGTGGGCCTGAGCACCTGCGGTCGGCACATGTCTGCTCACCGCATATCAGGAGCACTAGCGCGGGCCCTGGAAGGCATACCCACGGGCCACGCCCTAACAGCTGAGCTGATGGCACACCCTGGCTACCCTAGTGTGCCCCCCGCTGGGGGTTGCGGTGAGGGCCCCGATGCGTTTTCCTGCTCTTGGGAGCGGCTGCATGAGCTGCGTGTCCTCACCGCTCCCACACTTCGGGCTCGGCTTGCACAGGATGGAGTGCAGCTCTGCACACTCCACGACCTACACTCCAAGAGGCCTGGGGAAGGGGTCCTTGGAGAAGCCACTCTGGAAACATTCCTGGAGCCCTCCCCACCATGCCCCTGACAGCCAGCCAAGCACAGATGTCCTTTAGTGTACAGGAAGGGGCCAGTGTCAAGACCTGGGACAAGCCTGGAACCAGGCCAAGAACTGGGGTCCAGTAACATACTTCCCTGGGCAGGCCCCTATCACCTCTGTGTCCAGGTCCTCATGGCTCAGAATGGCAGCCAGAGCTTTGGCAACCCATCTTGGCTGCAGGCAGATAGCCCCTGTGGCATATGAGCCTGGAGCCTACCAAAACATCTTCCCTGTTCAGATATAGTTGAGAGAGATCGGTGTATTAATAAAATATATGTCTTGTAAATTTGGGTGTTTTTTTAAATTTTAATTTAACTTTTTAATTTATTTTTATTTATTTATTTTTTTAAGATTTTATTTATTTATTTGACACAGAGAGAGAGATTACAAGTAGGCAGAAAGGCAGGCAGAGAGACAGGGAGAGGAGGAAGCAGGCTCCCTGCTGAGCAGAGAGCCTGATGCGGGCCTCGATCCCAGGACGCTGAGATCATGACCTGAGCCGAAAGCAGAGGCTTTAACCCACTGAGCCACCCAGGCGCCCTAATTTAACTTTTTTAAAAGCTTTTATTAAAGAGAAAGAAAGAGGATGAGCGGGGTGTGGGGAAGAGCAGAGGGAGAGAGAAACAGATTCCCCACTGAGCAAGGAGCCCAAAGTGGGCCTCGATCCCAGGAGATGGAGATCATGACCTGAGCCAAAGGCAGTCGTTCAACCAACTGAGCCACCCAGGAAGCTCAAATTTGGGTGGTTTTTTAAACTGTACCCTGTGAACTGTAAAAACATTCACAAACACAAGACAGGGCAAAAGCAACTCCTTCAGGGCCCAAACCAGGTCATTATTAACAGAATGGATATGCAAAACATACTCCAAGTTCTAGTTGTGTTTAAGTTTATTATTTTGGGGGGAGGGAGGTTGGGAGAACAACATCTCACCAGGCTACTTTTTGGAAGGTAATATTATAATCTCAAACTTTATTTAAAAAGTCACCTGTTTTGTTGTTGTTTCGTGGGGCTTGAACTCACGACCCTGAGATGGAGACCTCAGCTGAGATCAAGAGTCAGAAGCTTAACTGACTGAGCCACCCAGGCACCCCAAAAGTCACCTGTTCTAAGCAGACATCCCTTTGCCATCCTAAGGGCACATCTAAGGAGGTCCTATAATCCTATTTAAATTTTTCCAGGAGGAACAGTCTTCTGTGGAAATGGGATCCAGGACTCCTCACCAGACCTGGTGATGGGTGCATGCCCTGTCTCTGAGGCCCAGGTGTCTTGGACCAAGGAGATGTAGGGAGCAGATGAGGAAGGTGGCAGGGAGTTCTTGAGGGCACACTGTCCTGCCCCACTCTGGAGTGAGGAAAGGCAGATGGAACAGTGATCCTTCCCATCTCATTTAATCTCACATAATCCCCTATGCACAGGGACCAATATCTCCATCTTAACAGACCAGGAAGTAGAACTGGCAGAGCAGGGCTTTGGAGCTACCCGTTCATTTATTCACCATGCACCATGTCAGGCAAGGAATCAGGAGCCCAGAGAGGTCTCTCAGCCTAGGCAGCCCTGAGGGATGGATAGCTTTCTGAAGGGGTAAGGGTGGGATCTTGCTGCTCCTTCCTGCTGACCCCCATCCTACACCTCTAGCCCCTTGACTGTGGCTTCAGCCCACTCTTTTCTGGCTCCATCTTTCACACTAACCTTCCCTTGACCATGCTTCTTTCCACAACAGGCCCTTTCCTCCTACCTTTCCTCCATGGCTGTAAACTGGAATCACTTAGTCCCTCCTAGTGCCTTGCCCTCACCTCCTTGCCTCAGCCCAGTGGGGTCTGGCCACACTCCTGCAGGCTGCTGGCTGGAGCTGGTAGAGGGGTGGCAGGAAGGCAGCCTGTTGGCAAAGAGGTACCTCCTTTGGTGGGGAGGGGGTTCTGCTGTTTTGAGAGGAGGCAGCTGGCTGTGTGGCTCTGAGGCTCAGGACAGAGGTGTGGGTGGACAGGAGAGAATTGGGGTCTGCACATACGCAAGATGAAGCTGCGGAGTGGGCTCCTGTTGCTCAGAGGGAGAGAGGAGTGAGCAGAGCTGAGGGCCCAGATTAGCCCTAGGGACCACGAGCATGTAACAGCAGAGAGAAGAGAGGGGCCATGGCCAGACTGGTAGAATCATCTGGAGACCAAGGTCTGCCTCACAAGGGGAGGGAAAGTGATAAGGCGGAAGGCTGTGGGCAGCACAGGGCCCACTGCAGAGCTAGTCACTAGCACCCCACGGGCGGGGGGATGGGGGTATTCCTCTGTCAGACCTGCTGCGCACTGGGTGGCTTGGGGGGGAGGTTTACTGTTCTCTACCCATTCATCAGTCATGGACGGAAGGCCTACTCTGGGCAGGCCAGCCCACCCTGCAAGCAGCAGCTCAGTCTGGCACAAACACGGGGATAGCTGGGGTGATCCAGATTGCGGTAGGAGGGGGTAGGAACACAAAGCAGAGTGTGAGGCTAAAAGGGGATTCCTAACCAAGCCAGGCCTGCTGGGAGAATGCTCTCTGGAAGAAGTGACTTCTCTGGGCCTCAGTCACAGCCTCTGCCCACGTTGGGCAGTCCCTTTCCACTCTGATCCTCTGAGAGGCAAGTGGAGCTTGACTCTGCAAAGGCAAAGCCCTCCTGCAAGAACATGTTCCAATCACCCAGGAAACAGCTATTTAGCCAGTGCCACCTGAGCCAGGCCACCTTCAGCTCTGCTCCTTCTCCAGCTGGTGCCAGTATCCCGTGCTGCATGAGGGATGCGGGGAGAGGAGGGGAAGCCAGGCAGACAGGGCAGGAAGAGCCAAGACCCGGCTCTGACTTTGCCTTCGACTGGGTCAGATGGCTGCCCTGCTAGCGTGGGACACGGAGGTGATGCCCACTGAAGAAAGAGAGAGGGGCCGAGAGGCTGCCAGCCTGTGGACTGTGCAATGAGGAAGTCTAGGGCCCTTGCCAGAGGAAGCCTCAGGGAGCCAGAGGCTGACAGGAGCCAGGCCAGAGGGATGAAGGAGATGCACATTTTGAGCTGAACAATTAATACAATAGTGAGGAAGGGGAGAAAACGGTGGCGCCAGAGTTCAGAAAGTTGAAAGGACGTCCTGGAGGGCTCTGGATTTGGGAAGGGTCGGGCTCCAAGGAACCTGATTGGTGGAATGTAACAGGCTCCGGAACCAGGCTGTAAAAACCCAGGCCTGGTTTCCTTGGCTGTCACTGAACCTCAGTCTCTTCCTCTGTAAAAAGAGCGATAATGGTGTCTGTGGGGTTGTCCTTCGAGTCACGGACGATGAAGTGCTAGAAGACAAGACGGCAGAGTACCCTGCTGATGATCAAGGGAAAGGACCTGCTCCTTGCTTCCCAGTAAAATGACATCCCAGGAGGGTTCCTCCGGACACCTGCGGAGCTATCTGCCAGGGCAGGTCTGGTCTCTGCTGGTGTCAAATTCCAGACAGGGAAATAAAAAACCAGCATCACACCCAGTACTGAGTCAATACTACAATAGGAGGTCACTGGGAGGCAGGTTCCTGGCTGGAATCATTCAAGGAAATGGCCTAGCCCCACCCAGGCACACCTTCCTTAGTTCCGGGGTGCCCACCAAGACAGCCACCCTTCTCAGGGCTTCAGTCTGCTCCTCTGCTAAATGTGAATAATGTCACTATCTTGGGACTGACAACAGACTGAAATGAGGCATATAAACCGAGGCCACTGTCCCCTCCCCTGACACCCAAGGTGCCCCTTGGCAGGCCCTGATGGTCTGGATCTCTGGCTTTTCTGCTTCCCTCAGGGAGAGAAGCAGGCAGAAGAGCGAGCCTGGGCCCTGGCCACCCCTGCCCCATCTATAAGAACACAGGCCCCTGGCTCTGCCCACTCCCAATCCAGAAGAAACCCACAAGACCAAACCAGTGTCGGAGAGCATTTTTATTAAGGGCAGCAGAATGGGATCGCAGCATCTTAGAAAGCCTATTCTCCGCCATAGGTGTGGCGGGGAGGGGCAGGGCGGAGGGGGAGGACCCAGCACACTCCAAGGAACCCGGCAGGTGTGAATTCCTGAGTGGGCTCGGGTCAGCAGTGGCTGCTCGACAGCTCTCCCCTTCTCCAGAGGACCCAGCTGTTTGGGTATGGAGCAGCCAGGGCTGCCCGCCAGCGTGTTCAAAGCCTGTCCCGGGAACTGCCCAGGCAGGAGGGGACAAACCGCCTCAGCCTGAGGGAGGGACCACCCACTGCCTTGTTCTCCCAGGGCCAGGCCTCTGATGGGGCAAACTGTGGGCTGCCATGCCAGGGCTGAGAGTCCCTGAGTGGCTGCCGGCTTTGACAAAGGTATCCGCCCATGATGAGCGGAGAAGTGAGAGGGAACAGGCGGGCAGAACTACGCTGGTAGAGATACGAAGCAATGGGACAGTTTCCAAGACTGGCAGTATTTCTGGGTTCAGAGAAGCAATGAGAACAAATGGTGGCTTATCTGTATAGCTTCTGACAGAATTTGGCATTTTATTACAAATCTGCGTGTGAGTGACATTAAAGTCCATCATCACCTTTCTGCTAACGAAGAGACAGATATGGAAACACTGGCCCAGTGCTCTTGGCGTTCCTGGACACAGGAGTCTCCAGAACCTGCCCCTGGCGTACCTAGGACTAAAGAAGTGGAATTCACTGACACACCGCAAGGGCCACGCACCTGGGCAACTCACTATTATGCTGCCTAACCTACTCATCACACCCACCTCTGCACAGGTGGGACCGTCTTACAGGTCTGTAAGCCCTGGACAGATCCCAAGTTAGAGAGCTAAAAACAGAAAGCAGGGTCTTTACATTGTCTTCTCCACAGGATCTAGTTCCCCCTGAGAACCAAGAAGGGCAGCCGCCAGTGGCAGAAGAAAGAGTTGGTGACACACGGCGTTTGGACCATCGGCTTCCTCTGGGTGTCAGTGACACGCATTCTCAATTTCAGGGGCAGTCCACTTGCTTGGAAAAGACATTAACATTCAAATCCTTACAAGTTCATCTGATGATAAATTCTAAGGTCAATTTTTATTTCTACAAAAAAAGGCAGTCAAAACAATATAAAACACATGTAAAGGATATTTCTGAGTGAGCTTCAAGTGGAGCTTGACTCTGCAAAGGCTGTGAGTCCAGAGGGAGAGGGAAGGCCATCTTGTTCCTGGGCTGGCCGGCTGCTCCGAAGGAAGGGGGCCAGCAGGGCGCTGGCAACCCCAGCCTGCTGCTGGCTACAGCCAAGTCCCGCCAATTTCAACCCCGCAAAGGGTCAAACTGTGCCGAGGGAGGGTCGCAGTGGGGCTGCGCTGCACTGAGGAGCTGGGAGCGTGAGCTCCGTGGCACATTCAGATGGAGCTCGGTGACAGGTGAGTGTGGAATTTCACGTGGACATTCTGACTTCAGTGTTGTTGGCAATGACCAGCATGTCTTCTAGAGTGGCTGCAGGGAGGAGTGTCAACCTTTGGCCTTGGGAGCCTCTCTGGAGAGAAATTCCTCACACAAGCACACAGCATCCTCCGGTTGGCGGGCCCTTCCCTGGCGTTGCCACAGACCTGGGTTTTCCCAAGGAGGCCAGGCCAGGCAGAAGTTCAATCACGCACACAGACATCAGGGTTTGCCCATTTAATCAATGTTATTGTGGTAACACTGGCCAGATTTTTACATAAGAACTGGGCCTCCCTTTTCATGGCTGGTTTTTGTTTTGCTTTGTTTTGTTTGTTTTTTGGGTTTTTGGTGGTGAGGGGGAGGTGGCGGGGTGGTGAGTGGTGGTTTGCTTGCTTTTAAATTTTTTTTCAAGGATGTTGTTAATTGGAGCCAGGAGAATTTGAACCAACTCCCACACAGGCCAGTGCAACATGGGAGTATAGAAGCCACCAGAATGGCCAGGAGCGGTCTCTTCCCCTTTGCAGAGGAGATAGCCCCGGGTCTGGGAGAAGAAAATGGGTGAAAAATAAACCAAATGCAAGAAAGTGGGAGTTGCAAGGGCAGGGGAAGAAAGGAAACTGCAACCTTTTTTTTCCCCTTAACCTTAAGGGCTAAATGTAAATTGAAGGTTTTGGATCAATTTGGACAAGAAAAGAAACACCATTCTTTTAAAGTAGATTGAAGCAGTGATTTTTAAAACAAAGAAAGCAGAACTAGAACATCTTAAATTTTTAATCCTTTCTTTACAGGTTACCTAGACCACTTTTGATTAAGAAAACTGTAGAAAGTTAGTAACTGCCACAAGCAAACGCCAGGCGGCGGCACGTGTCAATTTTCCACAGAGTCCTGCTTTGAGGGGAGTCTGAATGCGCTGCTCGGGGTCTCCGCTCACACTCGCTGGAATCGGTCGCGGCAGAGTTTAGTCCACAGGTCGCTTCTCCCCGTATTTCTTTGTAAACTCTTCAGCATTCTTACAGAATTTTTTACGGTCCTTAGAGTATTCTTCAGCTAGGTCAGCCCGAAGTGGGTGCTCGGGCTGGGGGTCGTTCACCAGTGCTATGAGAGACTGGATTACTGCCAAGAAAAGGACCAGGCACCGCTGGTTAGAACAGTCTCAGAAAGGGCAACTTTTGACAGCAACACTGATTTACATCAATGTGCTTTTAAGATAAAGTGGCCTCCCGTTTATCCAAAATTCTAACCACCAGGGCGCAACCCATCTTTCCTCTGTAGTCGGGAGGAAGCGCTGGGCCACAAGCCGCTAACGTGACAGTGGGTAACTGTTCAGAGTGACACCTCCACCTCTTCCAGGAACCTTCCTGAACTGACATCTCAGGGAACCCCAATCACTCTCACTCCCCCTTCTCCCAAACTGTGGAGATCTCGGGCCTAGCACGAACACCCCCTCACAAACATACACACACACCTGCACACACAGGTGAAGCTTCTCCAGGGTAGGGACTGGGTGACGTGTTCCCATCACTATGATCAGTTCAGGGGAGTTTGGTGTCTGCATGGTGTAAATGCATAGTGAGCCCACTCTGGAAGACCCCTAGGAGCTTCTGAACTAGCTGAGAAAGGTTCACTTGACACACTGACTTAACTGCTGACTTAACTGCTGGAAGGCATATAACCCTCACCAGTGTTATGCTCTCAATTCCAGAAGCAGAAATCACATCAACTGCTTGGGGTGGGCTCCACAATGCTCTCCCAAAGTGCAGTAAGTCCTAGGTGTACTGGAAGGCTAGCCCTTGGGTGGAAGGGCCACAAGGGAATGGAAGATAGGGAAGGGAGATCGAGGGGGAAGCATGGAAGGTCCAGGAACCCCATGCCTCCTCACCTCAGAAGTGGGGTGCATGTAGCCACTTCACCTTCTCACACACGCTTCTCCTCATCCAGCCCTGATTAGGACCAGCACCCCCAGAATGCTGTGTTCCTTCCCACTGCCCAAAAGGCATCTCTCCTCTAGATTACCGATGCTATGGATTCCTTTGCTGGGGGCCATGTTTTTCACCCCTGCCTTACAAGTTATGGATTAAATGCTAATGCTGGCTGAGCCAGGCACAAAGGCATAAGCGGCCACTAGCTCCACTCTGAGTGAGAGAAACAGCACAAAGTACTCCGGGCCAGGCATCCAAAGATACCTGCCCTCACCTCTGCCTATCGGTGCTACCAGGTGAGATGGGGCAACTGAGGGTTTCTGTTACCATGGTGGACACAGGTGAGGAGGTATGGCACATGCAGGTCTGCTGGGGTCCAAGCTGAGTAGGGAGGAGGGGCTGGGGGGGCAAGGAGGGTGGACCGTGAAGAGCAAGCAGGAGTGAAGGGCCTGGAAGCATCTCTGAGGCAGTTTCTAATCCAATCTCCACACCACCCTCAGGGGCAGGCATTACTACCTCCCACCTGTAAATATCTCTAAGAGGAAGTAGGCCCTGGAAGTATATTTTTGTCCATTTATTTATGATTTATCCCTTTCATATTTGATTCTTGTGTAACAGCGCCAATGATAATAAAGCTATTTTGTTTGTTCCTATTTCCCCAATTCCACTGTTTGCCATGCAGCCACATATAGCCTAAATGATTATTTACCTAATATATTTCTCTAAGTCACCTCATTTTTTAAAGTACAAATTTTTTTCAAAGAAAAAGTAAATGTTTGTAACTCCAATGGAAAATCACTTTCACTTGCCATGAACAGAAGGCATGCATCAACAAACATTAAAATGAGCACCTAAGGCCCCCTCCTGCCCAGCCAGGGGAAGCAACCACACTGGGACAAACACTCTTCCAGAGGACACCTTTCACAGCTTCTCGCAGACACTACCCCAGCTCGAGGGCCATGCCCTACTTTAGCAAGCTCCCAGATTCTCCATGCTGTGCTCAGCTGTGAGACTGCTCCATATCCCTTCGTTGTTCTTGACTTCAGGCTGGAAACCTGCACCACATGTGACTCGGTGCATAAACAGATGGCTTCCTGTCTTCTGCTGTGATCAGAAACTGTTCTATAGCAGAACTGCTGCTTCATTAGCATTTCAGGAAGCTCAAGGGGCTCTTGCCTGGATAAGTGCGTTGAGGGGGTGTGTGGTGTGGGGCACTGAGGAGTTTTCAAGGTTTCCCGCTCACCCTCTGTGATGGGTAGTCAGGCTCTCTGCTTTTCACTACGATCATCTTAATACCTAAGTGTATCAGTATAGAACCATTTGTTCATTATTAAGGCTGACTTTTCAAAAGCTAGTCACTTTGCAAGTTTGCTGTATCTATTTAATTCTTTTCTGGGAACTTGCTTTCATTTATTTAATCAAGTCGAAATATTTTCCAATTTATTTAGTAATTCTGACGAGTATTTCATTCTTTCTCTGTTCCTTTGGGTGCATTTCTGGCTTCTCAGCTAAACTGTAATAAAATCTAGCTGAGCTTAGCTTGTTTTGCTAGTGAGGACCCTGACAGCTATAACTGCTTTTCAAACTACAACTGTGACCCCATCCCAGCATTTTTGCACATAAAACAGCATGCTCATTATATTTCACAAATGGTCGAGCTCTGCCTTTTTTAAAACTCTCTTCCTTGACTCACATGTTCCTCGGAAGTATTTTCCCTCTAAAATGTAAGAGTTTAAAAACATTATCAAAATTTACCTCCTACTCTCAATATATAGGATCAGAGAATAAAGGCGATAACATTTCCTCATTTTTGTTCTTACAGTTTCTTTGTAATAGGGGATGTAAACAATATCCGTGATTCACAGAGATCCAGGGGCTCCGTTCTCAGAATAAAATGTGAACAGTACTTTCCCCCAACCCTGAAGGTATGCAATGCCTAAGTAGCCTTCCACAGAATTTACTACAAAATCTAATTAGTCTTCTGCTATTTATTATATTTCTTGAGTCCTCTTTGTAAATTTTATCTGCTTAATTTGTTTTAAGATAATAATGTAGGGGGGACTGAAACATTCAATTTGGGAATTATTTTTCTCTTCATATAATTTTGTTGCTGTTATTTGGTACATATAGAGTCCATATTATGCTGGCTTGTTACTGACTCTAACTTATACGGCAAATCTTATTCAACCACCAAACTAAGCCCTCACTCTGTTGCTGAGATGTCTACTAGAACCAGATACACTGCTGAAGAAAACTCTGTCTTCAAGTTCTTTTCTTCCAGTGTTATTACCAACTTCTACTACCTCTCTGATAAAGTTTTCTGCCTTTTTAAAAAAGATTTTATTTATTTATTTGTCAGAGAGAGAGAGCACAAGCAGGCAAAGTGGCAGGCAGAGGCAGAGAGAGAAGCAGGGTCCCTGCTGACCAAGGAGCCCAATGCGGGACTCCATCCCAGGACCCTGGAATCATGACCTAAACCTAAGGCAGACGCTTAATGGACTAAGTCACCCAGGCATCCCTTCTCCTGCTATTTTTGCTCAATTTTTAATGCGTCCCTACTTCCTAATTAAAAATTGAGACACTAAAAAAAGAAAAACTCTTAGAAGTATACAATTAAGTTGTTTTTTAGTAGATACACAAAAACTGTGACACCACCATTTCACTCCAGAACATTTATCGTTCCAAAAACAACACCCCCTCTCATAGTCACTTCCTAATCCCTCCATCCCAGCCCTGACAGACACTACTCTATGTTCTCTCTCTGAAGATTTGCCTATTCTGGACATTCCACGTACAGTCGATTCTAGGGTTTTCTGCACTAGTTATGCATTCTAAAGTTGCCGTGAATGCTGAGTTACATAGAGATACTGAGCTGTGAGTGACCTCAGGAATGACCAGCTGCAGAACCACCCAGCTGAGCCCAGCCAACCCACAGAATGAGAAATACCAAATTCGTGTTATTTTAAGCCACGAAGTTTTGAGGTGGTTTGTAATATAGTAACAGATAGCAGAAGCAAGGGAACATGGCAGCAAGTGCCAGGGACAACATGCTTGATGTATGTGAGGAACGAGGAATTTGTATAGGAAAAACCCAAAGATGTGCACTTAAGAACACAGTCAAGCTTTTATAAATATCAACTTGTACATGACCAAATGTCACGTCCACTGGAGATCTTTTTGTCCTGATTCAACATTTAAACCCACTCCTTTCTACTATTCAGCTGTGAAACCTGTTGGACACCTTTCATGGCAAGTATTTCAAATAAGGGAGGTTCAATTTCCCGCGCAAAAGGTTTTCAACTCCTTCTTCCAGCAGTTCCGCTGAAAAATGACTATATCAGTCACTGAAAAACCACCTATGACCTCACAAATTCCAGCCCCATCCACTCCCTTTAATCTGGAAAGACCGTACAGTGGTTCAGGTAGCTATACATCAGAAAGCCACTAAAAGTATGAGATGAGAAGTTCAAAAGAAAGTTCTGGAATTAACAAATAAAAACTGGACACAGTCTGTAACAAAATCTAGATATTTCCACGGGAGAGGAAGGCTAACCATAATGATGAATCAAGTACCTTCCCCAGAAAAATGAGCACATGGATGTTCACACAGAGGCACCCGGACATGTGACCACACATGGCCACATCCACACAAGGAATTCCAGGCCTGCTAAAGCCAACTCTGTGCTTTCGTCAGGGCACACAGCCCACATGACCATGCCCCTTCCCCCCACACCACCCACTCTGAGCCACTGGCATCGTGCTGCCCGCCGCATGGCTTTGCCTTACGCCCTTCTTTTAGTCTGGCAGGACCTCTCCAATCTCCCTTCCTCCTCCAAGTCTAAGTTCATGTGCTAAGTGCTGTGTGAGGTCACCTTAAACACCACTCGCCCTTTCTCACTCACAGCAGCCCTGTAGTCCTTCATGAAAACTTGCAGGGACAGTGACCACACCCCCTCACTGCACAGGCAGCCAATGCTGGGCTGGTCTCTCTACATGTGTCCCCACTGTTCAGGAGCACAGGAGGGCCTCCTCCAATACCTATGCAGGTCAACAGTTTAACTGAGATGTCCCCTGCCCACGAGAAACTATGGGATGTCAGCAGCACTTCTGCATGCACTGGAGCTGGTCAGGTAAGATTTCTCTGGACTCTGTGAGACATGGTATTAGAAAGGACTGAAGAGCCCCTGCCCTACAGCAGCACCATTCAAGGAAGACATAAGAAGCATGCCTTACCTTGGTCGGTTTTGGTTGCTGGCTTCCAGTTTTCAGCACTAATTACTGGCAGACAGACCTGCCCCTTTTCATCGATGTTTGGGTGATAGATCTTTGTTTTAAATGTGATCTTCGGTGGTTTGAATGGGTACTCTGCTGGAAAGTTGATTTCGATTCTGAAGGCCCCCTTATCATATGGAGGGTTGTCCTGAAAGGAACAAGAAAAGAGCAAATGAATACGCTACAGCTCAAAAACCTGTCGATGAGATAGAACTGCTCTGTTTACTTGAAAAATTTATTCAAGTAGTATGCCACCTGAAGCCTTGTCACCTTGAGGGCAAACATAACCAATCAGTATTTCTAGAGCAAGATGTCTGCTAAGTTCCAGAAAGCTCTGAGATAGACAGTGTGGTCTCTTTATCTTTGTATCCTTAATAGCCTTTGTTTGAGCAGTTTTAGGTTTACAGAAACACCAAAAGGGGAGTACAGGTATCCCTCACTTTCCAAAAGTTCGAGCGACGCCACTTCACTTTCATGAAAGGCCTACATTAGTACCTGTTTTGCTAGCCAACAGAAAGAAATACGAAGAGGATTTTCACTTTTACCAAAAAAGACAAAAAAGTGAAAATAGCACACACAGTGTCTTGCGCAATCCTTTATACATAGGCAGCATGCACCAGTAGCCGCCAGAGTGGTTGCGCCTCCCAGCGTCTTTCCCAGGAACTACACCCAGGGTCTCAGCGTCAAGTCGCCAGAGCTCTAAACTTTGTCGGTGAGCACCTGTGATTTATCTGATTTATCTTGTGTTATCTGTTAGCAAGATGTGTCCTAAAGTATCAGACAAGCCTGAGAGAGGTTATTTTGGGGGTCTGGGAACACTAAACATTTTTTCCATGTAAATTAATGGTAACTAACTGCTTCTTTGCTTTACACCATGTTGGCTTACACAAGGCTTCCTAGGAACGCTCTGCTTTTGTTTGCGTGGTTTTTAAAATTTTATTCTTATGTAATCCCTTCACCCAACGTGGGGCCCAAACTCACAACCTGGAGATCAGGAGCCCCAGACTCCACTGACTGACCCAGCCAGGGGCCCCAGAATGCTTTACTTTAGGATAGCAGGGGAAAGGTGAGCTGGGTTCCTCTAAGTCCCCTCCTCCACACACAGCCTCCTCTACTATCAACATCCCTCACCGAGTGGTTTGTTACAATCAGTGAACCTACGCTGACACCTCATTACCACCCACAGTCCAGTTACATTGGGGTTCACTCTTGGTATCATGCCTTTTATGGTTTTGGTATGGTATCATACATTAGAGTTAGAATCCGACAGTATATATAGCCTTTACAGATGGCTTCTTTCACTTAGTAATATGCATTTAAGGTTCTGCCATGTTTTTTCATGGCACAATAGCTCATTTCTTCTTAGCACTGAATATTTCATTGTCTGGATTTAGCACCACTTATTTATCCATTCATCCACTGAAGGACATTTTGGCTGCTTCCGAGTTTGGCAACTATGAATAAAGCTGCCCTACACATCTGTGTGCAGGTTTTTGTGTGGACACACCTTTCCAACTCCTCAGGGGGGAATACCAAGCAGCATGATTCCTGGATTGTAGGTTACAAGTATGTTTAGGTTTGTTTTGTTTTGTTTTTTTAAGATTTTATTTATTTATTTGACAGCCAGCCAGCCAGAGACGGAACATAAGCAGGGGCAGTGGGAGAGGGAGAAGCAGGCTTCCCGCAGAGCAGGACGCCCGATGAAGGGCTCCATCCCAGGACCCTGGGATCATGACCTGAGCTGAAGTCAGACGCTTAACCACTAAGCCACCCAGGTGCCCCTAGTTTTTTTTTTTTTAAGACTTATTTATTTATTTTTTTTTTTAAGATTTTATTTATTTACTTGTCAGAGAGAGCACAAGTAGGGGAAGCAGCAGGCAGAGGGAGAAGCAGGCTCCCTGCTGTGCAAGGAGCCTGATGTGGAACTCGATCCCAGGACCTTGGGATCATGACCTGAACCAAAGGGAGATGCTTAACTAACTGAGCCACCCAGGTGTCCCAAGAGTATGTTTAGTTTTGTTAAAAAAAAAAATCACCAACTATCTTCCAAAGCGACTGCACTATTTTACATTCCCACCACCATAGAATGAGAGTTCCTCACTGAGAGATATCCTCCCCAGCATTTGTTGGTATGTTTTATTTTTTTTTTAAAGATTTGCTTTATGAGAAAGAGAGGGAAGAGACAGTGGACGAGCTGGGGAGGGGCAGAGGGAGAGGGGAAGCAGACTGCCCGCTGAGGGGAGCCTGACCCGGACCTGAGATCGTGACCTGAACCGAAAAGCAGATGTTTAACCCACTGAGTCATCCAGGCGCCCTGGTGTTAGTGTTTTAGATTGTTGCCACTCTAATAGGTGTGTAGTGGTATCTTGTTGTTATTTTAATTTGCAATTCCCTAATAACAATATGTTCACTATTTCATATGCTTATTTGCCATCTATATATTTATCTTCTTTGCCCATTTAGTTATCTTTCTTGCCCATTTTAAAATCAGACTTTTGGGGCACCTGGGTTGCTCAGTCAGTTAAGTGTCTGCCTTCAGCTCAGGCTATGATCCCAGGGTCCCAGGATGGTGTCCCACATCTGCTTCTTCCTCTCCCGCTGCCCCTCCACCATCTAGTGCTCTCTTGCTCACTCTCTCACTCTCAAATAAATAAAATCTGTAAAAAACATAAAAATAAAAAATAAAATCAGTCTCTTTTTTCATTATTGAGTTTTTAGAATTTTTTGCTTAAAAAAAAAGAATTTTTTGCTTATTTTTGGATAACAGCCCTTTATCAGATAGGTCTTTTACAAATATCTTCTTATCTTTTTTGAAAATAGAGTTGAGGGCACCTGGGTGGTGCAGTTAATTAAGTCCCTGACTCTTGGTTTTAGCTCAGGTCATGATCTCAGGGTCGTGAGACTGAGTTCCCCATCAGGCTCCATGCTCAGCACAGAGTCTACTGGACAGTTTTCTCTCCCCTCCTCCTCCCTAAAATAAATAAATAGATCTTAAAAAATAACAAATAAATCAATCTAAAAAGATTTTTAAAAAAGAAAAAAAATATGAAGAGTCACACCAGAGTTAAGTAACAACCCAACCAAGACTATCCTGAGTTCTGAGAGGCCAAACAGATAGCCAGGGCTCCAAATTCTGGCTAGCTAGGTCTTCTCAAAGTAGAGCTTCCAGCTGGACAGCTAGACTCTGGGGAGCTGAGGTTGCCCTTAGCTGGTAGCCAGTCAGGGCCAGAACCATGCCCTCCCCTCCTTATCTCTAGGATGGCTCAAAGATCTAGACCTCAGGGCTGGACACCCTAATGGGTACAAAAGCCTTTGAGAGATGACCCAAGATAAAGAGCTCCAGCCTCAGTCTACCTTCAGGAAGTTGAGCAAACCCTTCATCTATTGCCTTTTCCTAGTACTCTGGCTCTCCTGCTGTATCACACACAAACCAAAAAAAAAGCTAAGCTTTCTCAGAGTGCCCAGGAATGCTGTTGGCAGCCCCCACACCATGGCCCTTCCTCTTCAAGCCCCAGACCACCTGGGCATCCTCCAGCAAACACAGCTCCTCTGCTGGGGAACAAAGCTGGCCTGCACCAGGTCTCCACACTGCCCCATGTTCTAATCTTGCCCAAAGAAGGGAGCCATGGTGCAGGGGCTTCAAGGACAGGCAAAATTAGGGAAGGCTGAGGGGTAAGAGAGGTCTTCCACACAGAGCAGACTAAACACTAGGATGGTGGGGCTTGGAAGGGGCAATCTGGGGCAAGACAAGAGGCTGGGAGCCACCAGTGTGGCTGAGGGCCTGCATGGGGTCTTCCTGAGGAAAGGCTGGGGCCACGTGTAGGGCTCTGAACTCTCTTCTGAGCAGTGGGATACCCTGTCAGAAGATTAATCTGTGGGGAAGCTTGTAAGGAAGTTGGGAGACTCAGGGTCTGGAGGAAGGTGGAATGTTAGCAAACAGTCCAGGCTGGGTGCCTGTGTGGAGAGACAGCCCTGCACACACATGGGAAAGGTTAGGAGAAGACAGGGGTGGAAAATCATTTCTATCCCAACAAAACCTTCCCTAATCCCTTCTTTAGGAACACAGCATTCTCTAGAACTCTCCAGAAGTTAAAGCGGCAGCAGACCCCTCCTGGGCCTTGTCCTGTGTGCCCCACCTGGAGTCACTCACTACCAAGGACAGCTCGACTCACTGTTACAAGTGTACAAATCTGTACAAATTACAAACGGGGGAACTCGGAGAAGATAAGATGGCTTTTAGTTTTGATTTTTGGCTTTTAGGGGTTTTGTTTTTGCTTTTGGTTTTTAAGAGAGATTTAAATTTTCTTTTTTTTTTTTTAAGATTTTATTTATTTATTTGACACAGAGAGAGAGAGATTACAAGTAGGCAGAGAGGCAGGCAGAGAGAGAGGAGGAAGCAGGCTCCCTGCTGAGCAGAGAGCCCGATGCGGGCCTTGATCCCAGGACGCTGAGATCATGACCTGAGCCGAAAGCAGAGGCTTTAACCCACTGAGCCACCCAGGCGCCCGAGATTTAAATTTTCTAAGTAAAAATCATGGCCACCTATACTGCGTGAGCCATGTTAAAAGAGCTTTCCTGTATAACTTTTGTTTGGCTGGTCATATATGCCAGATTTATTCAGTCACTGCCCCAGACTGATCAACCACCCCTGTACCTCACCTGATGCTGGGCCCTGTGCTAGGAGCTGGGAGACAAGAATGAGCCGGTTCCAGTTAGCAGAGCTAACCTCAGCTCGACCTCCTGCTCACTGGGCAAACCTGGGACCTTCCCAAACGGCTATAATGGGGAGTGTGACCGCAGTCTGCACTGAGGAAGAGGGTCGAGCACACACAGTCCAATGCGCCTGGCACCTGCGCAAAAAGCTCAAGAAAAGCAGCTCTGTTGCTATCAGAAGCACTACAGGCTGAGCTTCTCACCACTACCCATGGAACGTGGCTACGCTCACCTTAACTTCTCTGAGCCTCTGTCCTTGTCTGGGGCTCAGGGGATAAACAAAGGAGTGGCTCGGGTGCATGCCAATCACACAGACTGTCCACCTGTCCCAGTGATTTTTGCTGAAGAAGGCATGCAAAAATTAAAACACAGGATATACCTTCTGGATAAAGGCCTAAAGCAGCACATGAGAGTTTCTGACTTTCAGAGCTAAACTTATTCTGTGGAAGGTGGCTCAGAAACTGTAAGGGACCTGAATGAGAAAACATGTTTGTGCTGTAGGAAAGTATTATACAACTATCCAGGAATCTGCCTCATACCAAGATCAAGCTGTAACACCATTCCATTATCAAACTAACCAAAGATTCTAGCACTTTTATCTTTACGTATGACCCTGACCAATGTTTTTCTGTTATTCCCACCTATATGGGTGTCTCCCATTTCTTTTAAGCTCATATTACTGTGTCAAGGAACGTTTTTAGATGTAAAATTAACTTCTCCTAATTTTACATGCTCTCAATTAGTGCACAGACTTGAAATTTTATTTCTCTCTCTCCTGAACATGCTATAGGTGATTAGCCAAACATGTATCCACTCTCCCTTTACAGAAGTGACTAGTTTTAAAGTGTTTATTGTTTATTTTATAAACAGTATGGTTGAGGAGAAAAGGAAAGAAAATAACTTTGGTAGTGCTTTGTGCTAACAATCCATTTTTCTGCATTTTCTTCTAGTCATGATACATATGCATGTATAGAAGATTTACTGCTCTTTACCAAGGACTTATTTCGTGCTAGCTGCTTTTCTGTCTTATCTCCAATTCACCTCCCCCCAAGGCAACCTCAAGCAGATGCTGTCATCAGCCACATCTGGAAACGAGATAAGTGAGATGGAAGTTGAGCAATCAGTCTTCCTCTCCTGTAACACAATTTACTGCATGTGCAGGAATCCATCTGGGCCCATCCTTGTCACCTATGTGGGACCTGTGGGCCAGGGGAACCGATGAGAATGTGCTGTTGCCCACGCTGCTTGCTGTGCTGTGAGTCACTGTCTCTGTCTGCCTCTGTACGAGAAGTCGTGTGTCCCCTGACGACATCCAATAAGCTGTGGCAGGCTACCCTGTTAGCTTGGAAGTAGGGTAAAAACTTCAGATCCTTCACAGTTCCTGACACCAGCTTTGGGAGGCACAAAGCCATTCTGCAGCAACCAAGACTGAGAGGAAGCTCCTCCACACACGGCACGAACACACCCAGGGCCTTTTACCCACTCCGATTCCTAACCCTGGGGCCAAATCTCACCTTCCTTCCCAGGGCAACCTTTTAAGAATCCCAAGACTCCACAGCATTTCATGTCTTCCCTTCCTTGAGTAAAGACCGACTCCTTCAATTATACCGCAAAAGTCACAGTCTGTATCACTGCTGGGACTGCTTTCTCTGTGCTGCAGTGAGGACACCACACAGCTCTCTGGCAGCAAGAGTAAGTTGGCCAACCCTCCCACTCCCTGACATGGACTGCTGCCACACGGCATGTTCCCAGTGTGTACACAGCTAACTGTCTGACACCACATGCAGGACGAACGGCTGACTTGATGTGAACAGGAGGATCCTGGTTTAGAGCTAATGAACGTCCTATCCCTTCTTCAAGTGTCAGACTAAAGGCTCTGTGCATCGCATCCACTTCTGTCCCCTTTGGTGACTACCCCTCAGCAGCATCCTTTCCCTATGCTTCACCAGCAAGTTAACAGAGCCCAAGATTCACTATGACTAGGATGCCAAGCCCAGCCAGCCCTGCTGGCTGCCTGTCCCCCAGAGCTGAGCTCTTCTGTTAAAGGGGAGCTGTCTATGCTCTCAAGTATTCAGGGTCCACTCTAGAATCTTGTCAAAAGCTGAGGCAAGCTCACGTGCCTTCTGAACACAGATAACGTAAATTGTCAAGTCTTTATTCATTCGTATCTATTCTGCAAATACGCTTCCTGGTTACCTGAATCACAAAATCTGCTCCATGAGTAGGCTCATTCTGCACTAATGTTGCTTTCTGAAGAGGAGTCGTTTGTACTGTTTCCAACAGTTTGGTTTGTAGGGCTCTTCACAGTATAGGTCTTTGTCGATGAACGCCCAATGTTACAGAATTCCATCATACTAAAAGTTATTAGTGCGAGTACTTTTAAAACTGGTTTTCATGTCTCTCATGACCAAACTACCCTCTGAATTATATCTAAATTTAAAAATCACAGTCTCCATGAACTGAATTCAGTAAAGAACTTCCTCTGCTCTGAATTCTTATGTACCTCTCACGACACAATCCACCTTCCCCCCAAGAATGGAAGTAGCTAACATTCGTACTCAAAAGTGTATTAAACATTCCATCCCCCAGGATAACAGCTGCTAGTCCCCTGCTGCACGGCCCTGGTATGTTCTCTATGCATATATGGTGGAAACAAAGGCATTTTATTCTGGACATCTGTACATATTACTTACAAGTAGTTATAGAACTGGAGTCATACTGTCTCTATCCTTTTGTGCTTCTGTTCATGTTGCTATACATTGTCTCCCACTCTGCAGTCCAGATGTTTCTCACTTCTGTTAGGCCACAGCGCCTTGCAGGTGGAGCCACACTCGATGTTAAAGAGATCATGGAGGGCAGTGCCCCTGTGGTTTTTATCCACAAAGCCTGTGGCTGGCTTTGACAGAAGTTCAACAGTTCCCACCAATATGGAGGGATGCTCTTCCCCAAAAATATATAGTAGGAAAAATATATAGTAGGAAAGCGGAGAAGAGCAGAAAACCCACCAGGCCTGGGTCCCGAGAGAGGCAGGACTTGGCTCCACCTCCGTCCAGAAAGGCGATGCGGAAAGAAGGAAGGGGTCTGGCAAGTGAGGATTTCTGGTGAAATGGGCTGTAAGGTAAGTAAGGACCCAGAAAGGAAGGTGAGAGACTGGAACTACAAATGTAGCAATGAAGAGGTGAAAGAAGGAAGCCTCATATGTTTGCTAACTGAACTGCTAAACCACCAGATTCTCTTGTTGATCATAAAATCATCAATGCCAGGGTTTATGTTATTCTTTCGAATATGAACAGGAATGTCAGCTCTCAGAATAATGGTTTCACATACCTGAAACACAATGACCCCAGAAGCTTGTAAACAGAAAACATTTCCACATCTCTGGGTATCCGAGGCACCAGTCACAGCTTAGAGTGGCTAATAAAGTAGGAAGTATGAGAACCTCAGCCAATCTAGGAGGCAGGGAGTCAATTCCAGGTCATTCACATGGAAATAAAACAAGTTCTTGTTAAGAAAGAAAAACTGAGGGGCACTTGGGTGGGTTAAGCACTGGCCTTTGGCTCAGGTCTTGATCTCTAGTCCTAAAATCAAGCCCTGCGTCAACTCCCTGGAGTCTGCTTTCCCCCCACCTCTGCAGCTCTCCCTGCTTGTGCACTCTCTCTCTCAAATAAATAAAATCTTTAAAAAAAGAAAAGAAAGAAAAACTGATATTACTGCTTTTTTTTTTTTAAAACCAAAGCTAATTACAACTGAATTAAAAAAAAAACACACACACACAGGCCCAAATAACCCAATTTTAAAAATGGGCAAGGTAACTTGAACAGACATTTCTCAAAAAAAGATATATAAATGTCCAATAAGCACAGGAAAATATGTTCTAAATATGTTCTACATTATTTAGCCACTGGGGAAACTCAAATCAAAACCACAATGAGACGCCACTCTGCACCTACTAGAAGGCTGTAATTACAAGGATGGACAATATCAAGTGTAGACAAGGATATGAGGAATTAGAGCCCTTACACTCTGCTGGTAGAAATGTAAGTGGTGGGTGCCTGGGTGGCTCAGTGGGTTAAAGCCTCTGCTTTCGGCTCAGGTCATGATCTCAGGGTCCTGGGATCGAGGCCCGCATCGGGCACCCTGCTCAGCGGGGAGCCTGCTTCCCCCCCCCCTCTGCCTGCCTCTCTGCCTCCTTGTGATCTCTCTCCCTCTGTGAAATAAATAAATAAAATCTTTAAAAAAAAAAAAAAAAGAAAGATACGTCAAATGGTTAAACATAAAGTTACCATATAACCCAGCAACTCCACCCCTAGGTAAATACCCAAAAGAAATGAAAACATATTCCACATAAAAACCTGTATGTGAATGTTCACAGCAGCATTATTTTTAACAGCCCCAAACTGGAAACAATCCAAATATCCATCAACTGATGAATGAATAAGTAAACATAATATAACCATTATAATGGAAACTTATTTGGCAGTAAGAGGAATGAATTACTGATACATGCTACAACATGGATGAAGCCTGAATATGCTAAGGAAAAAAGACAGACACAAAAGGTCACACACTGTAAGATTCCATTTATATGAAATATGCAAAATAAGCTAAAGCTACAGAGACAAAGTAGATTTTTGGTTGCCTAGCCCGGGGGGATGAGGGTGATGGCTATGGGTGGGGCTGGTTCTTTTGGGAATGATGAAAAACGTAAAATTGTGGTTAGAGTTGCACAACTCTGTGAATATACTAAAATCCACTGAATTGTACACTTTTTTTTTTTAATTTCTTTATTTGACAGAGAGAGAGAGAGAGATCACAAGTAGGCAGAGAGGCAGAGAGAGAGAGGAGGAAGCAGGCTCCCTGCTGAGGCAGAGAGCCCGATATAGGCCTCGATCCCAGGACCCTGAGATCATGACCTGAGCCGAAAGCAGAGGCTTTAACCCACTGAGCCACCCAGGCGCCCGAATTGTACACTTTTTAAAAAAGATTTTACTTATTTATTTGAGAGAGAGAGTGAAAGAGAGAGAGCACAAGCAGGGGAGAGGCGGAGGGAGAAGCAGGCTCCCTGGTGAGCAGGGAACCTGATGTGGGGCTTGTTCCCAGGACCCTGGGATTGTGACCTGAGTTGAAGGCTGATGCTTAACTGATGGAGCCATCCAGGCACCCCTTAATTGCACACTTTAAAAGGAGGAAATGCATGATTTGTGAATCTCAATAAAACTTAAAAAAAAAAACTGGGGTGCTTGGGTGGCTCAGTTGGTTGAGCATCTATCTATCTGACTCTTGGTTTCGGCTCAGGTCATGACCTGAGTGAGGGTCATGAGATCAAGCCCCACATCAGGCGCTACACTAGGCAGGGAGTGTGCTTGAGATTCTCTCTCCCCCTCTGTCTCTTCCCCCTGCTCGTGCAAGTGTGTGCGTTCACTCACGTACTCTTGCTCTCTCTGCTTCAAATAAACAAATACCTTTCCTTTTTAAATATATCCTTTATAAATAGCTTTCCAAAGCTAACACAGAAATAGTAGTTCTCAACTAAGGGTAGTGTTGTTCCTCCTTCACAGGTTCAGAAATGCCTAGGGTAGGGGTGGGGGGGAGGGGGGCAGGGGCGCCTGAGTGGCTTTGTCAGTTAAGTGTCTGCCTTTGGCTCAGGTCATAATCTCAGGGTCCTGGGATTTGAGCCCCTTGTTGGGTTCCCTGCTCTGCGGGGGAGTCTGCCTCTCACTCCGGCCAGCTAGTACTCTCTTTCTCAATTTCCCTCAAATAAACAGAATCTTAAGAAAAAGAGAGAGAGAGAGAGAGAGAGAGAGAGAGAGAGAGAGAGAGAAACGCCTGAGGGTGTCCTTACACTGTCCCAACGGCAAAGCCGGCCACTGGCATCTACTGGACAACAAACAGGGACAATCCTACACAAATAATCCACAGGCACATGCCAAAATGCAGTTTACAATGCAATCACACTGAGAAATACTGCTTTAGGATAACTACAAGTTCAATTTACAAACTGTTTGGGAGGTGCCTACTATGTGCGACATGTGATGCTAGGGGCAGGAAGTGGAAGGGAAAGTGATACAGGTTTCTACCTGACCCAGAGCTTGTTGAGACAGATATCCATAGCACAATAAAGCAGAAGTCACACTGCGAGGAGTGCCCAAATAGATAGGGCAAAGTGATGTGGGGCAGGTCCCTGCAGACCCCAACAGGCTATCGGCCACCAGGCGTTCCCCCATTTCTTTGCAGGCAAAACCCCAGTTTTGTATATGGTCATGCTGCTCCCTCACTGTGATCCAGAGTAAGTCCTGACTGGTCTAAACCTATCCAACAGGACACCTGGGTGCTCAGTGGGTTAAAGCCTCTGCCTTCGGCTCATGTCATGATCTCAGGGTCCTGGGATCGAGTCCCGAGTCGGGTGCTCTGCTCAGCAAGGGCTTCCTCCTCTCTCTCTGCCTGCCTCTCTGCCTACTTGTGATCAATCTCTCTCTCTGTCTTATAAATAAATAAATAAATAAAATCTTTTAAAAATAAATAAATGAATGAATAAATAAATAAACCTGTCCAACAAAACAGCCACCAGTTGTTAGTGGCTACTGCACACTTGAAATGTGACTCTTCTGGGGCGCCTGGGTGGCTCGGTCAGTTAAGCATCAGACTCTTGATCTCAGCTTAGCTCTTGATCTCAGGGTCAGGAGTTCAAGCCTCACAATGGGCTCCACATGTGGAACCGGAAGAGAAGAGAAGAGAAGAGAACAGGAGACTCTTCTGAGTTGAGATGTGCTATGAGTGCAAAATGCCACCTGGATTTCAGAGACCTTGTACAAAAAAAGAATTTAAAATATTTCAGTAAAAATTATGGGGATTATTTGTTAAGAAATATTTTTAATATCACATATTATGTAAACTATTTTATCAAAATAAACTTTTAAAGATACTAGAAAATTTAAAAGTACAGCTGTGACTCACAGGATATCCCAACTGGACAGCACTATCCACTGTGGGACTTTCCTACCAGTGACAGATGGAAATGGCGTTGGGGCAGGGGTAGGCCATGTGTCCTGGTTCTGGATAATGACATGTGGGGGCCTGTAGGCAGCTTCCGGGATGGATGTCTTTGTTCTTGGTCACACCAAACTACACATATGATCAAAACTACACAGACATGGGCGCCTGGGTGGCTCAGTGGGTTAATGCCAGGGTCCTGGGATCGAGGCCCGCATCGGGCTCCCTGCTCAGCGGGAAGCCTGCTTCCCCCTCTCTCTCTCTGCCTGCCTCTCTGCCTCCTTGTGATCTCTCTCCCTCTGTGAAATAAATAAAAAATCTTTAAAAAACAAAAACAATGGGCGCCTGGGTGGCTCAGTGGGTTAAAGCCGCTGCCTTCGGCTCAGGTCATGATCCCAGGGTCCTGGGATCGAGGCCCACATCGGGCTCTCTGCTCAGCGGGGAGCCTGCTTCCTCCTCTCTCCTCTCTCTCTGCCTGCCTCTCTGCCTACTTGTAATCTCTCTCTCTGTGTCAAATGAATAAATAAAATCTTTAAAAAAAAAAAAATAAAAATAAAAATAAAAATAAAAAAAATAAAAAATAAATAAAAAACAAAAACAAAAAAACTACGCAGACATAAACAAACACATATTAAGACTGGAGAAATCTGCGGGCACCTGGGTGGCTCAGTGGGTTAAAGCCTCTGCCTTCGGCTCAGGTCATGATCTCAGGGTCCTGGGNGGGAGCCTGCTTCCTCCTCTCTCCTCTCTCTCTGCCTGCCTCTCTGCCTACTTGTAACCTCTCTCTCTCTGTCAAGTAAATAAATAAAATCTTTAAAAAAAAAAAGATTAGAGAAATCTGAATAAGGTCAGTGGGCTGTATTGCTGTTAATTTTCTGGTTATGATACTCTGCTATGGTTATGCAACAGGTGAAAGGTACTGCCGATCTCTAGTACTATAATTGCATGAGAATCTATGATTATCTCAAAATAAACCGCTCAAAGAGACAGAAAAGAAGTGAAGGGAAGAGGAGGTCCTCTTCCTACCCTGGCCACTGTGGACCCTGCAGCTGACTCCAGTATGGCAGCAGCTATGTGATGAAAGGGTGAAAGCCAGGCTGAACAGAATCATGAACAGGAGAAGAGGGACAGGCCAAATTCAGGTCCCTGCTCACATCACTGAGCTGCTGGATTAACCCAGAGCATGCACTATAGGACTTTCTGGAGCAGTTAACTCTCCCTTTTTGAAGCAAAGCTGAGTTGGGGGTTTCCTTACTTGCAGTCAAAAGCGACCTCACCAGTATGAATGGTGACTGGAGAGAACACGGAAGGGTGTGATTCACTGAGATCAGGGGATGGGGAGTTTCAGAGAAGACTCAGGAGGATGGGTGCCTTAAGCAGAAGAGGTATGCATGGCTTCCTGAGCAGGAAGAGGTGTGATGTTCCTGAGGAAATGTGATGCCTCGGGGTGCCTGGGTGGCTCAGTTGTTAGGCTTCTGCCTTCCGCTCAGGTCTTGATCCCAGGGTCCTGGGATCGAGCCCCACATCGGGCCCCTCAAAAGAAAAGAAAGAAAAGAAAAGGAAAGGAAAAAAAAAAGAAAGAAAAGAAAGAAAAAAATGTAATGCCTCTCCCTGAAGGGTAACAGGAATTTAACTCAACAGTTAGTTTTGAGTACCCTAGCTACAGTCCAACTTAGAGTCACCCGGTGGAGGGCACTGATCTGCAGCACATGAGACAAGGGGCAAAGCTGCTCCAAAGAGGCTGGTATCCAGCCCGGGTCGGGGAGATGTGACAATGAGCCTGGGAAATGGTGCAAAGAACTTCTGAAATGAAAAAGCCTGCTCAGAGACAAAAGTACTTCCAGTTTCAGAAAGAAGGTATTAGCAGTGCAAGTCATGCCCATCCCCAAATCTACACTGGAGGGTTCACCAGAAGCTGGTGTGTGTGGGCACCGAAAAGAGAGCACTGTGTCCCAGGAGCCAGCGTGGAGGCCAGAGCAACTGCCATGTCTGACTCTGCTTCCTCTCCCACCAGCTGGCAGGGGAAACAACACGGAAGTACAAGGCCTCTCCAGAGGGCCCTCATTTCATTTTAAAAACAATTCTCGAGGCAGCCTTTGATATACAAGGCCTCAGGGATACAAAGATGACTCACAAGTCTGTGGTCCTGAAGCCCAAGGGCAAAGACATCCAGGGCAGCTGACTGGAGCGTTAACCACAACATTAGCTGAGGTAAACAATTATTCCAAGCCAGGCCCAGGAGCACTGTCAACTATTTTTAGTCCCCTGCCTGCTGTGAGAGGCAGGCACTTATTAGCTCCATTTAACAGATGAGGAACTGAGGCATAGGCAGTCAGAAGGAAGACTTACTGTCACTGTTGGAACGTTTCCATCTGTGCACATCTTACCTTCTCGATAACAGGTAAAAGTAGTAGCAGTACCACAAGTTCAGGGTGACAATGACAGGGGACAGGAGTAGCTCAGGCAAGAAAGGAACTGAAGATGGAATGAATTCCTGGGACACCTGGGCGGCTCAGTTGGTTAAGCGTCCCACTCTTGGTTTCGGCTCAGGTAGTAATCTCCTGGTTGTGAGATGGGACCCCAAGTCCGGCTCCGTGCTCAGCCCTCTAACTCTGCTCCTCCCCTCATTCTTTCTTTCTCTCTCTCTCCCTCCCTCAAATAAAATCTTAGGAAAAAAAAAAAAAAAGATGGAATGAATTCCTGCCTTAAAGAATGCAGCACGTAAATCACAAAATTAGAAAAGGACAAAGAGCAAACACCAAGAAAAATAGAATACATCATAACATAAAAGCAGAAATTACCAGAAAAGCAAAACTTAGCTACTCACAACACAGGGAAAGAATGAAATTTCTACTTCATGATACACGAAGCCCACATGACTATTTTACCCAAATCCACTAGCACACAGAAAACACAATCCATTCTCACATATAAACACAGAGGCAAAAATACTAAAGACTAGCGAACTTAATATGATGGAATATTTTATTTTTTCACTTTAATTTTTTAAAAAAGCATTTTGAAGGTCTATTTATTTATTTCAGAGAGAGTGTGTGTGCACACACACAAGCACGGGAGAGGGAGACCAGGAGACTCCCTGGTGAGCAGAGCCCCTCTCAGGGCTTAATCCCACAGCTCAAGATCACAAACTGAGACAAAATCAAGAGCCAACGCTCAAATGACTGAGCCACCCAGGCGCCCCTACAATGGAATATTTTAAAAATAGTTCATGATGAAGGAGGAGTTAATCCAGAAAGAGGCTTAATTAACAGGCCATTTTGAAAACCCCTATCATAAAATTTAACTGACATTAAGATGGCCTTTAATGAAAGCCACTCATTCCTGATTAAAATTTAAAAATTCAGAGAGCAACATCAGCAAAACGGCGAAGCAAGCAGCTCCAAACTCCCCTCCACAGAAACGTAAAACAAAACAAAGAAACAAAAAACCCACACGCACAGAAACTGTCAGAATCAACTTTGTATGAACTCTGGAAAATGGTCCAAGGTTTACAGCAACCGAATGAATGCAGAATCAAGAGAAAGGCCAACTGAAAACTGGCAGGAAAGCTCTGCAGCAATTTTATTCGCTCTTACTCCACCCCCTCCCCAGCAGGGCAGCACAGTATTGCAGAAGGCAGCCTCTATCTACTTCCAGCGTGGGGCCCTGGTCCCTGGTTCGAGAGGAGCAGGGCAGACCTTCCTTTCAAATTACTGTGTCTGACTGTTCTGTCTAACCTGTTTTAGGGCAACCTGAGGGGCTGACTGCTTATCTTTGTTCTGCCTAACTCAGAATCCACACAAGGGTGGAAAATTGCCGGCACTGCTCACAAACACTGGAAGGCAATGACGAGCCCACAGCCAACTGGAGCAAAGAGAATGACTGAGACGCAACAGACTTCCTAAAGCAAAAGAGGAAAAGCCAAGGAGAAACCTGGGGGAAACTAGGGCATTCAAATGTGCCCAATCTGGGGAACTGAGAAAGCCTTGCATATGCCTAAGGACAGTCTACATGCTCAGCAAAGTGAGCAGATCTGAGACGATCTGAAACTTTCACAACTGGCTAACTGCAGCCTCAATGCAAGCAACAAGTAAAGGCTATGGAAGAATTTGCAACTGACGTGGCTACGTGTTTAAAGTAGTACCCCAGCGTGGAGCCAGTCAGCAAAGAGGGAGAGAAACTCTTTTTTTTTTTTTTTTTTTTAAGGCTTTTGACATTCAAGGAAATTTCAGCCCCGACATTGGTAGAACACAACTGAAACCTTCAACAATCAAGAACAACAAAGCCCAGGGTACCGGGCTGGCTAAATCAGTAGAACATGAGACTACTGATCTTGGGGTTGTGAGTTCAAGCCCTACTTTGCCCATAGAGATTACTTAAAAAACAAAACAAAAAAACCCCAGCAAATCCTAGGCAAGGGGGAGAATCTAATTCCACATTATAATATTCAAATCCAGTTTTCAACAACAACAACAAAAACAAAACCACAAAGTACAAAAAGAAAAGGAGAGTTGGCTGGCTGGCTAGGTCCAGAGAACACGCGATCCTGGGGTTGAATATTCAAGCCCCACCTTGGGTATAGAGATTACTGAAAAATAAAATCTTGAGGCGCCTGGGGTGGTTCAGTTGGTGGAATGGCTGACTCTTGGTTTCAGCTCGGGTCATGATCTCAGGGTTGTCAGCAGGGAGTCTGCTTCCCCACGCCCTCTGGCTCCCCCCCCCCGCCCCCGTCAACTCATGCTCACATACACTCTCTCAAATAAACAAATCTTTAAAAATAAATAATAAAATAAATTTTTTTAAGATTTTATTTATTTATTTCACAGAGGGAGAGAGATCACAAGGAGGCAGAGAGGCAGGCAGAGAGAGAGAGGGGGAAGC
>LNAC01000325.1:422334-446243 GCA_002007465.1 Ailurus styani | reverse complement strand
GAGCCCGATGCGGGCCTCGATCCCAGGACCCTGAGATCATGACCTGGGCCGAAAGCAGAGGCTTTAACCCACTGAGCCACCCAGGCGCCCTCAAACTAGATAGATTTTAAGTAAAAAAGATTACAACAAAGGACATTATATATTGACAAAGGTTCAATCCATCAAGAAGATAAAACAATTAGGGCGCCTGGGTGGCTCAGTGGGTTAAAGCCTCTGCCTTCGGCTCAGGTCATGATCTCAGGGTCCTGGGATCGAGGCCTGCATCGGGCTCCTTGCTCAGCAGGGAGCCTGCTTCCTCTCCTCTCTCTCTGTCTGCCTCTCTGCCTACTTGTGATCTCTCTCTCTCTCTCTCTCTGTGTCAAATAAAAAAAATTTTTAAAAAAAATCTTAAAAAAAAAAGAAGATAAAACAATTATAAACCTGTACACAACAAACATATGAACCAAAACACATGAAACAAAAATTGACAGAAATGAATGGAGAAAGATAAGAAATACAAGTTCTAAAATAATCTTTGGGGATTTCAATACCCCATTTCAGTAACAGAACAAGACAGAAGATCAACAAGGAAATGGAGTACTTTAACAACCAATCACACCTAGACCTAACATACACAGAACACTCTAACAATAGCAGAATACACATTCTTTTCAAGTGCCCATGAAACATTCTCCACAATAAACCACGTTAAGTCACACAAAGTATATTTTTTGGCCGGTGTGGAATGCAACTAGAAGTCAATAACAAAAAGAAAACTGGAAAACTCACACATTTGTGGAAATTAAACATATTCTTAAAAAACAAACAAACAGGGCGCCTGGGTGGCTCAGTGGGTTAAAGCCGCTGCCTTCGGCTCAGGTCATGATCCCAGGGTCCTGGGATCCAGGCCCATATCGGGCTCTCTGCTCAGCGGGGAGCCTGCTTCCTCCTCTCTCCTCTCTCTCTGCCTGCCTCTCTGCCTACTTGTAATCTCTCTGTGNCAAACAAACAAACAGGGCGCCTGGGGGGCTCAGTGGGTTAAAGCCGCTGCCTTCGGCTCAGGTCATGATCCNCAAACAAACAAACAAACAGGGCGCCTGGGTGGCTCAGTGGGTTAAAGCCGCTGCCTTCGGCTCAGGTCATGATCCCAGGGTCCTGGGATCGAGGCCCACATCGGGCTCTCTGCTCAGCGGGGAGCCTGCTTCCTCCTCTCTCCTCTCTCTCTGCCTGCCTCTCTGCCTACTTGTAATCTCTCTGTGTCAAATGAATAAATAAAATCTTTAAAAAAAAAACAAAAAACAAAAAAAAAACAAAAAAAAACAAACAATGGGTCAAGGAAAAAAAAATCACAAGAGAAAATAGAAAATACCTTGAGATGAATGAAAATTAAACCACAACAGACCAAAAACTTCAGGGATGCAGTGGAACCAGAGGGAATTTTACAGCTGTAAACACCAATAATAACAATAAAGAAAGAACCTGAATCAATACCCAACTGGACAGCTTAAGGAATGAAGAAAGAAAGAGTAAATGAAACCCAAAGCTAGCAGAAAGTAAATAACAATTACAGAGGAGATAAATGAGAGTGAAGAAAAACAACAGAGATAAATCAATGAAACCAAAAGCTGGTTCTTTGAGAAGATCAATGAAACTGATAAACCTTTGCCTAGGCTGACTAAGGAAAAGAAAGGAGACTCACATTACTCAAATCAGAAATGAAAGTGGAAGCATTACTCCCAATTTTACAGAAATAAATAAGATTGTAAGAGAGTACTATAAACAGTTGTGTACAACAACAAATCAGATAACTTGGATGAGATGGACAAACTCTTAGGAACACTAAAATCTACTAAAACTGAATCAAGAAAAGAAGATGGAAATAAACCTATGACTAAGGAGACTGAATCAGCAATCAAAAACCTCCCAATGAAGAGTCCTGAATCAGATGGGTTTTAGTGATGACCTATATATACCAAATGTGTAAAAATTAACACCAATTCTTCTAGAACTCTTCCAAAGAGGGAACACTTCATAACTCATTCTATAAGGCCAGAATCATCCTAACACGGAAGCCAAAGACACTACAAGAAAATTACAAAATCCCTTACGAGTTTTGAGCCAACATCTTCAACAAACACTAGCAAAATGAATTCAGAAGCATATGAAAACGATTATACACCATCACCAAGTGGGATTTATTCCAGGAATGCAAGGATGCCTAAATATACAAAAATCAGTCAATGTAATACACCACATTAATAGAATAAAGGAAAAAAACACAATCATCTCAAGTGATGCAGAAAAAGCACTTGACAAAAAACACACTTTCAGGATAAAAACCCTTTATAAACTAGGTAGAGACCACCACAAAAGCTGTATATAAAAAAGCTACAGCCAACATCACACTCAATGGTGAAAGTCTGAACATTTTCCCCCTGAAATCAGGAATAAGACATGGATGTTTGCTTTTAACACTTCTATTCAACAAAGTGTTGGTACTTCTAGCCAGGACAATTAGGCAAGAAAAAGAACTAAAAGATATCCAAATTGGAATGGAAGATATAAAACTACCTCTAAAAAAAATAAAAATAAAAATAAAACTGGGGCACCTGGGTGGCTCAGTGGGTTAAAGCCTCTGCCTTCAGCTCAGGTCATGATCCCAGGGTCTTGAGATCGAGCACCGCACTGGGCTCTCTGCTCAGCACGGAGCCTGCTTCCTCCTCTCTCTCTGCCTGCCTCTCTGCCTACTTGTGATCTCTCTCTGTGTGTGTCAAATAAATAAATAAGATCTTTAAAAAAATAAATAAATAAAAATAAAATAAAACTACCTCTACTCAGAGAGGACCTGATCTCATATGCAGAAAACCCTAAAGACCACACACACACACACAGTTAGAACTAATAAATGAACTCAGCAAAACTGTAAGATACAAAAGCAACACAAAAATATCACTGCCATGCCTATACACAATGAATAATCCAAAAAAGGAAATTAACAAGTCCATTCAAAATAACATTGAAAAGAATAAACTACCTAGAAATAAATTTAACCAAGGAGGCTGTTACAGACTGAACGTGCTTCCTCCAAATTCATATACTGAAGCCCCAAACCCCAGTGTGAGTGTTATTTGGGGTAAGCAAATAGTTAAGACTAAATGAGGTCATAAGGTGGAGCCCTGATCCAACAGGATTAATGTACAGTAGTCTCCCTTTATCCACGTGGTATACTCTCTAAGACCCACAGTGGTATCAGAAACCACAGATAGTACCAAATTCTCTGTATACTATGCTGTTTCCTATGCATACATACCTATGATAAAGTTTAATTTATAAATTAGGCACAGTAAGAGACTGACAAAAAAAAGAACTATAACAATGTACTGTAATAAAAGTTATATGAATGTGTTCTCTCTCAAAATACCTCATGGTACTGTACTCACTCTTTTGTGATGGTGTGATCAGATGAAGGTGAATCACATAGGCATCATAATGTAGTGTTAGGTTACTATACTGACCTGAAGATATGTCGGAAGATCATCTGCTTTGGGATCACAGTTAACTATGGGCAACTGAAACCACAGATTAGGGTGGGGAGAACCCACTGTACTTACAAGAAGCACCGAAGAACTCCCTTGCTCTCCCTCTCCATGTGAGCACAAAGTAGGTAGCCATTTGCAAGCCAGGAAGAGTCCTCCCCAGAAAGTGACCTTGCCAGACCCTGGTCTAGGACGTCTAGTTTCTAGAAGTGTGAAAAAATTAATTTCTGTTGTTTAAGCCATCCAGTCTATGGTGTGCTGTTATGGCAGCCTGAGCTAATTAATACAGGGACATAAAACTCACACACTGAAAATTACAAAGCACTGCTGAAAGAAATTAAAGACCTAAATATATGAAAAGACATCCTGGGTTCATGGATTGGAAGACTTAATATTCAGATGAAAATAGCACCCAAAGTGATCTCAAGATTCAATGTGATCTCTACCAAAATCCCAACTGTTATTTTTACAAAATAGAAAAATCCATCCTAAAATTCATATGGAATCTCAAGGAACTCTGAATAGCCAAAACAATCTCGTAGAAGAAGAGCAAAGGAGCACCTGACTAGCTCAGTTCGTAGAACATGCGACTCTTGATCTTGGGGTTGTGACTTTGAGTCACACGTTGGGGATAGAGTTTACTGTAAAAAAAAAAAAAAAAAAAGAAGAAGAAGAAGTATGGGGTGCCTGGGTGGCTCAATTGTTAAGAGTCTGCCTTTGGCTCAGGTCATGATCCCAGGGTCCTAGGATTGAGCCTTGTGCCAGGCTCCCTGATCAGCTAGCTGGAGCCTACTTCTCCCTCTGTTGCTCCCCCTGCTTGTGCTCTCTCTTTCACTCTCTCAAATAAATAAATAAAACCTTTACCAAAAAAAAAAAAAAGTAAAAATAGAAAAAGAAGACCAAAGTTGGAGGATTCACACTTCTGATTTCAAAACTTACTACAAAGCTACAGTAACCAAAACAGCACAGCTGGCAAAAAGACAGACGCGCAGACCAACAGAATACAACTGAGAGTCCAGAAGTAAACCCCCACATACATGCTCAACTGGTTTCTGACAAAGATGACAAGATCAAGAGCAGTCTCTTCAACAAATGGTAGTGGGAAAACTGGATATCCACATGCAATATAAGGAAAGTGGACCTTTACTTACACCATATATAAAAAGTAACTTAAAATGGATCAAAGGCATAAATTTAAGAGCTAAAACTATAAACTTTCTTAGAAGAAAATGTGGCAAGGGGGACTTGCTCAGTGGGTAAAACACGAGGCTCTTGCTCTCAGGGTCATGAGTCCAAGGCACACAAGGGGTGTGAAGTTCACTTAAAAAACAAAACAAGAACAAGGGAAGGAGAAGACCTGTATGACTTGGATTTGGCAATGGTTTCTTAAATATGATATTGAAAGCACAGGCAACAAAAGAAAAGACAGATAAAATGTACTTCATTGAAATTAAAAACTTTTGCACATCAAAGAACACTATCCAACTAATGCAACATTGTGTGTCAACTATACATGAATTAAAAAAAAAAAGACACTACTAAAAGTGTGAAAGGACAGCCCACAGAATGGGAGAAAATATTTGCAAATCATATATCTGATAAGGGCTTAATATCTCTAACATATAAAGGACTCTTACGACTCAAAGACAAGGAGAACACAAACACCCAACTAAAAATGTTTATAGCTGCTTTATTCATAATTGCCAAAACTTGGAAGCAAACAAGAACAGATAAACAAACTGTGGTATATCCAGACAACAGACTATTATTCAGTGTGAAAAAGAAAGCAGCTATCAAGCCATGAAAATACATGGAGGAAACTTAACTGTATATTATTATAACTGAAAGAAGCCAGTCTGAAAAAGACTACATACTGTATGATTCAACCAAATGACATTCTAGAAAAGACAAAACTATGGAGACAGTAAAAAGATTAGCGGTTGCTGTGGGTGGGCATAGGGCAACAGGTAGGGGGAGAGGGGCAGGGAGGAATGAAAAAGTAGAATACAGAGGATTTTAGGGCAGTGAAAATACTCTGTATGATACTATGATAACGGATATGTGCCATTATACATTTTTCCAAACTCAAAGAATATACAACACCAACAATGAACCCTAATGACTTTAGGTGATTATGATGTGTCAATGTAGGTTCATCAATCATAATAAATACACCACTCTGGTAGGAAATGTCCATAATGGGGGAGGTTAGGCATGCATGGGTCCAGGCGGTGTGGAGGAAATCTCTATCCCTTTCTCTTAATGTTACTGGGAACCTAAAACTGCTCTAAAAAACTTAAACGTTGCAGCACCTGGGTGGCTCAGTCAGTTAAGCATCTGACTCTTGATCTCAGCTCAGGTCTTGATCTCAGGGTCAAGCCCCATGCTAGGCTCCACACTGGGCATGGAGACTACTTTGAAAAAAAAAAAGGGGGGGGTGCGGGGAGAAAGAAAAAAAAAAGAGGGCAAAGGCCTGGCTTGAATTAACATTTCCCCAGAGAACATATACAAATGGCCAACAAGCACATGAAAAGATATTCGACATACAGTCATGATGGAAAAAAAAAAAAATCAAAACCACAATGAGATACCACCTTCACATCTACTGGAATGGCTATACCTTTTTTAAAAAGTAAAATAACAAATGTTGGTGAGGAAGTAGGAAAATTAGAACGCTTGTGCACAGGGCAGCCACTGTGAAAATCAGTTTAGCAGTTCCTCAAAAAGTTTAAAAACATAGAATTACCATATGATCCAGCGATTCTACTCCTACGTATACATCCAAAAGAACTGGAAAACAGGGACTCAAGCAGACATCTGTATGCCAACGTTCATAACAGCCAAAAGATGGAAACCACCATAGATTCTTTTTTTCACCCTAGTTTCCATCAACATATGAATGGATAAACAAAATGTGGTATAAAAACAAAGTGGAACATTATTCATTAACATAAAAAAGGAATCATGTTCTGGTTCATGGTACCATGTAGATGATCCTGAAAAAATTATGCTAAGTGAAATAAGCCTTATCAAAAGGACAAATATTATATGGTTTACATAAAATACCTACAATAGGTAAATTCAGAAAGAAAGTAGATTAGAAGTTCCCTGGGGTTGGGGGGCCATGGGGAGTATGGTGTTATTACTGAATGGATATGGAGTTTCTCTGAGTGATGGAAAATTTTGGAACTAGAACAGGGGTGGTTGCACAACATTTTGAACATAATTAATGTCACTGAACTATATACTTACAAGCGGCAAATTTTATGTTAAGTGTATTTTATCACAATAAAAGAAATTAATGAAGCCAAAAATTTTTAAATTTTAAGAGAAACTTTCAAGTTAAGAATTCTTGAATTAAAAAAAAGAATTCTTGAATAAACAAGGAAGGAAAGAAAACAGTAAGGTGAAAAATATTTTTCCTAGACACAAAGGACTAATATACAGAATTCCTACAATTCAACAAAGCAGCACATTAAAACTCAGATAACAAGTTATAGAAAATATAATCAGTCAATAAATTAATAACAAAACCTTCGACTACAATAACAAAATTAGAAATGCACATTACGGTGGTCTGAATGTTTGTGTAGCCCCAAAAGTCATCCATTGAAAACTTAATGCCTATGTGATGGTGTCAGGAGATGGGGCCTTTAGGAAGCAATTAGATCACTAAGGAAGAGCCCTCATGAATGGAATTAACGCCTAGCGCCTTATAACAGGCCCCTCCGTCACCTAGAGGATACAGGGGAAGTGTGTGACCACGAACAAGGCCCTCCCCAGACTGGCACTCTGATCTCGGACTTCCAGCTCCCAGAACTGTGCGAAATAAAATTCTGTTGTTATAATCTAACTAGTATCTGGTATTTTGTTCTACAGCAGTCTGAATGGGACTAAGACACAAATCCAATTGAGTACCTTTGCACCTATCACACTGGCACAATGATTTCTTTCCATATACTTGTTTCATAGGCTCTTTGCTACATACTGCCAATAGTTTTGCAGGGAGCCCCACAAAAACTTTAATAATAAGAGTGAGAATGGGGCGCCTGGGGGGCTCAGTAGGTTAAAGCCTCTGCCTTCGGCTCAGGTCATGATCTCAGGGTACTGGGATAGAGCCCTGCATCGGGATCCCTGCTCGGCGCGGGGCCTGCTTCCTCCTCTCTCTCTGCCTGCCTCTCTGCCTACTTGTGATCTCTCTCTCTGTCAAATAAATAAATGGGCGCCTGGGTGGCTCAGTGGGTTAAAGCCGCTGCCTTCGGCTCAGGTCATGATCCCAGGGTCCTGGGATCGAGGCCCACATCGGGCTCTCTGCTCAGCAGGGAGCCTGCTTCCTCCTCTCTCCTCTCTCTCTGGCTGCCTCTCTGCCGACTTGTAATCTCTCTCTCTGTGTCAAATAAATAAATAAATAAAATCTTTAAAATAAATAAATAAATAGATAGATAGATAAATAAATAAATAAAATCTTAAAAAAAAAAAAGAGTGAGACTAAGCACTTCACACACACGCCGTTACTGAACTTTTGATAACAACCAGAGAGATGAGTACTCCTTTTAGATGTGAGGATACCAGGACAAACTGCTTAACTTGCCAGAGACCCCCGAACCAGTAAAGGGGCAGGGCTAGGGTTTTCACCTGGGGCAATCAGACCCCACAGCCTGGGGGCTCAACTACTGCCATTCAGAGTCCCCTCTAATAACACCCAGCAACCTCCATGATGGACAAGGACACATGCAGGCACTGGTGCAGACAGTGCCCATAGGAGTATAAACTGGCACAACCCTTCTGGGAAATAACTTGACAATAAGCAGGCTTACAGGTGTATATGATATACCCCTCATTCTCCTGGTCAGACTATGGTATCTTAAGATCTTACGTAAAACATGGGCACCTAAAAAAAAAAAAGAAAGAAAGAAAACAAACATGGGCACCTGGCTCACTCAGCAGAGTGTGCAATTCTCAATCTCAAGAGGGCTGTGAGTTGGGTATGGAGATTACTTTAAAAAACATTGGGTATGGGGCACCTGGGTGGCTCAGTCGGTTAAGCAGCTGCCTTTGGCTCAGGTCATGATCCCAGGGTCCTGGGATGGACCCCTGTGTCAGGCTCCCTGCTTAGCAGAGAGCCTGCTTCTCCCTCTCCCTCTGCCTGCCACTCTGCCTACTTGTGCGTGCACTCTCTCTCTGTCAAATAAAGAAATAAAATCTTAAAAAAAAAAAAAAAGTTGGGTATGGAGATTATTAAAAAAATAAATAACATCTTAAAAAAAATCAAACCTAAAATAAATAAAGATGCTAAGATTTTCACATACTGATGTTCATGGATAAATTATCTTAAAAATAGAAAAATGATCCAAAATTAAGGAATGACTGAATAAATGATAACACAAATATTATGGGATATTGTATGATTACCAAAAGTTACATTCACAAAGAGTTTCAAGGCAATGACTAAATGATGGAAATATGCAATTATGAAACTATCAAATGATCCATTAAAAACTGCAATAAAAAGACTAGAAGGGATATGTTTTTTTTTGTTGGTTTTTTTAAAGATTTTATTTATTTATTTATTTTACAGAGAGAGAGAGAGAGAGAGATCACAAGCAGGCAGAGAGGCAGGCAGAGAGAGAGGAAGAAGCAGGCTCCCTGCCGAGCAGAGAGCCTGATGTGGGCCTTGATCCCAGGACCCTGAGACCATGACCTAAGCCGAAGGCAGAGGCATTAACCCACTGAGCCACCCAGGCGCCCTAGAAAGGATATGTTAATGGTTAAGAGTGAACATGTTCATTGGGTAAGAAATTCGAGAAGGCTCATCACCACGCCTCCAGCTCCTGAAGGGCAGGTGCCCCCAAACTTACTGAACTTCCTCATAATAGGATTACGAGATGATTTTCTTCCTTAGCTATCACCTCTGAATTTCAAATGAAGAATATTTATATAAAAACAAGCGTTTTAAACGAATAAGCCTGAAGTGCCATGGTAACAGTGAAATGTCTCAAGGAAGCACCACAACTGGTTCACTCCCAACTTTCCTCTCTGGGGAGTCTGGGTCTGCCCCTTCTCTGAGCTATAGCTAGTTCGTATTTACTAAGCAGCTCCCAGAGGACCAGTACCAGGTGGTCAAGGCATGCGCCTGGACTACTGTGCCTTTACCAGCCTGTCCCTGCCTTCATTCCAGCTGGGTGGACCCCAGGTGAGTCTGGGGAGAAGATTCCCCATACTGACCCAGGCCCTACGGTGCAGCAAGACCTGAGACCCAGGTGTGGGGTACTAGTGAAGACCGTGGAGGGGTTGGTTGCCAAGAGCACCATAACTGCTTCCCTGAAATGCTCCTTACGCCAAGCCAGGGCCCCTGGGGAGGGACCAGAGTAAGGACACAAGAGAGAAATGGGAAGAGGCAGTGGAAAGGGGAGAGAGTAGCTATGGCCTACTGTCTCTGGGCCCGGCTTCCCCTAAATGGAAAGTGGCAACCCAAGCATGCTGCATTCTACCAAGACAGTCTCCACCGTGGACTTATGAAACCATAGCCCATTCCACAGGCTTTACCAACATGACCCAGAGGCCTTGGGGCATACTCTGGGCAGAGTCTGCTAACAGCCACCTACCCTTGGAGCCGGCCTGCACTCTCAGGCCACTGAGATCATGGGGTAGACTGCCTAAGTCTGACTGCTCAAAACCGTACCATTCATTCTTGTCATTTTTCAAAAGATCCATGGATTAACTCTTCTTATATCAGTAGGATAAAAAATCGCAATTAGAAAAGGGACAGGTCAGTTGGTCCTGGCCATCCTTCCACTTAGCACCTAACAATTCTGTATAGCAGGTAAGCCCTGGAGTTACTGGCTGAACTTTCCCAGCCAGGGGCTCCTCTACCACCTATGCACTGTGCCCCGAATCCCACCATCTGCAAGCCTGGAAAAATCTCAAGAACTCATCCTCAAAACCAGACTGGATGCTTCCACATTTAAATTTTTTGAGTGTGTACTGAAACACTACAAAAGTGTATCTTTCCTTCGTTATTCAAATGAGAACAAAAATAAAGCATGAATCCAGTATCTGCTGTTCAAGTTGCAAGGACTTTTTAAAAAGGCCTGACCTATAACCGGCATTAAGAAGAAAGCATCTACAGTAAGCATGTTCTGTGTTCTGCTTTGGCAAAGTAGCCAAACTGTCCATAAGGAAAGATTCTGCACAACAAAGTAGGGCAGGGACAGGCACAGGAAAAGGGCGTGAGACTCATGGGGAGAGTGGGGATGAAAAGAGGAGGCAGTGGAGACGGAAGAACAGGAAGGAAGGGAGCACTCGAGATGAAGTCCCAGTTGTGAGCTGGGGAGACTGAAGGCACATGGCGTACAAGTGAGGCCACCACATGGACAGATGGTGTGGCTCTGGGGAGAGGGCAGGAACAGAGGCAAGGACAGGACTCCTTCGCGTACAGCAATAATCTAGTAATCTATGATGCTGGAAGAAGCAGGGGCCCAAGAAACAGCATGAGAGAAAAGCAGGAGACTAAACAAGGTCCAAGCCTAAGAGCTCACAGGAAGTAACAGCAAGACAGGAGTGAGTGGTACAAGGTCACAGAACCGGGGGCTGCACAGGCTCCAAAGGCTCGAGAGGCAAGCAGGCTCTAGGGCTGCTGAGGTGTGAGGACAGAGGGGAGCCCAGGTGCTCACTGTGAGATGGTTTTAGGAGGGTGGGAGAAACTGGGATTGCAAACTGGAGTCAGTACAGGATGAGGCTCTCAAGGGTGAGGAGATGAAAGGATGGAGAAAGAGCAGACACTAAATCAAAACAGTGAGGCCACAGGAAGGCCACTGTTAGGAGCAAGCCCGAGCCCATCTGAAGGCAGAAGTCTGTGAGGCAGAGGGTACAGGAGCTGTGGGAGTCAGAAAGTAGAGGCAGAAGCCCCAAACAAGACACTGGGTGAGGGGACCAGGTAGGCCATTAGACAAAGGGATTTGAAACCAACGGAAGGCACATATTGGAGGGTACCAGGAATAAAGCCTGGAACGCAAGTGTCCAGAGGCTTAGATACAGAGATGCAAAACCAGGCAGGGAAGCAAAGAAAAGATCTAGATGGGAATGGCTGCCATCTCCCAAGAGAGGTCAGGGAAGGCAGCCGCGTCTGAACAAATGGGGCCAAGCACAGAGAAGCCAGGGAAGACAGGAGCACAAAAACAAGCTCCTTTCCCTGGGCAATAACCACAGACGTGGAAAGCTTGGGGGGCCCCCCCGGAACGTTACAAAACCAGTGCAAAGCCGGGATTCTACTCAGGCACCCGAGACTAAAGTCCCTGCCTTATTATATCCTAGAGTGACAGCCCACTTCTGTCCGTCTGTTGGCTGCCTCACCTAAGAGTCTACTTGGGAGCAGAGAGGTATGCCCAACACACATCACCTTGAAGAATAATGTGGTAAGAAGTGGAAGCGTTCAATACTCACAGGAACAATAAGCCCTTGCCAAGTCAATAAATTAGCTTCATCAACCTGGATGTTACGGAAGTTTTTCATTCCACATTTGCGGATTTCTTCAAGCTCCTGTTGATTAACAAAGCATAAAGGGGTGTCAAACAGGGGAAAGCACCACATATTAAGATCCCTCCTGACTCCCTCAAATTAAACCAAGTGCCAACACCACTGAGACCAAATTTCAGAGTGCGGACTAGACTGAGCCCGGTCTGGTTAAGAGGCCTGGAGCCACAGTGGTCCCCTGAAACCCATGCCCCTGACCAAGACAGGCCCCACCTCAGTGACCCCATGGAACTCAGTGGGATAATTAACTGTCTTCTGCAGACACATCGCCTCCTCTTTGGGCTGGTCACCTCTGTTTAAACACCCTCGGACCCCTGCACAGGGCAGTCACTCAGCAGGGGTGCAAGAAAGGTGCTACAGACCTGACTTCTTCCAACCAAGATTTATTAAGCTATGAGTCAGATGTCAAAGACTAGGAGCAAACACATACCTACCAGGTTTTCTACCCAGTGCGTAAGTGTGATTTCAGAACTCTGCCTCAGCATGGACACTTGGCGAAGAGAACAACTATCCAGTCTGGGACAGGGAGGGAGACAGGAGCCTTTCACTGGCCCTCCGTTTCCTCGGCTTCAAAACGGGTAGCGAGACCCAGAGCTGAACACAACAAAGGGGAAACCCTATTGTACGTAACAGAACCCTTTGCAAATGAGGGACTATTATACAAACAGTCCAGGCAGCAAATGCCATTTCACCGAGAAGATGAAATGTAGAAGACTCAACTGTAGACTACGGGGACTAACTACTTCAGGGCCCTGAGATGTCTTTAGCCTATAATCTGTCACCCGTTTTTCAACCACGTACCACTGCTTCTCTGACAACTCCAGTCAACCTCCAGGAGGCATTATAACCCAAGACCCAGTGTGCGCTGGCCTGCTCACATTCCCAATATTCTTCCATTCTCAGACACCTGCAGTGACACAATCCTTCCAATGTCCCAACCTAGCTTCTTGTCCTTGGTACACAAGCCTCCTCCGCATCTCCTGGGTACCTTCTTCTGCATCCCTAGAGCACAACCCAGCTGAGTGGGCAGGACAGCTTCCTCAATGCCCTGACTTCCTCCTTGTTGGTCCAATCCACGCACCCTTTTGCAACTAGGAAGCCCCTCCTTGTGTGGTGCCGTGGCTCACAACGGCACAGAGGCTCTGAACCAGCCTCTACATCAAGCCCAAAAGATACTTTGCACCCCACATTCCCATCACATGGGAAACAGTTTACAAGGCCTCCTGAGGAAACAATTCCAGATGAAGTAGGAACTGAGCCAGTGTTATAGGTTCTAAGTTGGAGGATGTGTGGTGTGCCCGGCATGGAGTGGGCTGAGAAGGACAGTGTATCAAATGAACATGCAGAACAGACAGCTGGGACATGCTGGTGCTTCACGGCAGGCGACACGTCCCATCAAGTTTCTTCCCACAGGGTGCTGCTGCTTGTCAACCCTAGCTGCCCACCACAACCATCTGGACTTAGGCCCCAGCCCTGGAAATTCTGGTCCAGCAACTGTGGGGTGGAGCCTGAAATGGGGATTTTTAACAAGCTACGCAGTGAGAGGAGAGCGCCACAGCCACTGAGAGAGGAGCTCCATTTCTAAGCAATGCTCAGCTTCCATAAGGAAGCTAGTTGCAGTGGCTGTGGCCCCTGCAGTGGGGAAGGCATGGTCTGGCCCCTCTTCCTGCAGGAAGGAGAGCATGGAACGTGAGAGACCACTCAACCTGCCAACTGCCATCTGGTCCTCCTGCTACTGCCCAGGACTCATCAGAAACGCTCCCTTGGGGACAGTGAAGCCTTCAGGATGGGGAATAAATAAAATCTCACTCTACCACTCTGTCCCACGCCCCAAAGAGCATATAAGGTCTGTGAAGACAAGCTTGAAGGCAGGGATCTAAAAGTCCCGGGAGCTCATGGTCATACTCAAACACTTGCTTAATTATCAGGATAGTGAAGGGACAGGAAACTGGGTATTAGGGAGGAAAAAAAGACTCTGGGATGGGAAAGGTTTTCCATGTATATGATTTTCTGGTCCCTGATGCAAGATACTGGATTAAGATTCCTCACTAGAGACAAATCCTACCAAGCTATCAGAAATGTTTTAAACCCAATATAGGCAGGAAAACAATTCCACATAGAACTCTGAAACTGGACAACCAATGAGATTATATTCAATTTTCATAGGAGAAAATTAATTTTAAAATCATCTGTACATACACTCTATGGCTTCAGAAATCCACATACTAACAGGAAGTATCAGTAATAAACCCAAGAAGGTAAATTTCGAAAGAATTACAAAAAAATGGTAAGAGGAGACAACTGTAAGCTGGCAGTGAAAATCTGCACCTTGGGCGCCTGGGTGGCTCAGTGGGTTAAAGCCTCAGCCTTCAGCTCAGGTCATGATCTCAGGGTCCTGGGATCGAGGCCCACATCGGGCTCTCTGCTCGGTAGAGAGCCTGCTTCCTCCTCTCTCTCTGCCTGCCTCTCTGCTTACTTGTGATCTCTCTCTCTGTGTCAAATAAATAAATAAAATCTTAAAAAAAGAAAAGAAAAGAAAATCTGCACCTTGCTCAAGAAAAAGGGAGGAAAGAGTGACCATTGTGGGCAGGGGTGCAGAAAGGGCACCTACTAGTGCTCTGGTATCAAGAGATACATGAACACTGGGGTCCCCAACTGGCTCGGTCGGTACACAATCTAATCTCAGTGTCATGAATTCAAGCCCCACACTGGCCATGGAGCCTACTTAGAGAGAGAGAGAAAGAGAGAGAGAGAGAGACATGCACAAAGATAAAAGCTGTACTGAGGGAGAGGATGCCATTCCTCCTACCCCCAGCCAGAGAGGAAGGGTGACACTAATGTTGGCAGAACTTAGAGGCTCAAGGACTCCAAAGCTCAGTTATCAATTGCTGGTTATCAGATAAACTCTCGATTTACCTTGTTGTCAAGTCAAGCTCACCAAAGAGCGGAAGAGGCAACCTTCTTTGCATAATTCTAACCAACAAGGAAGAAGTGATTATAAGGCAGAAGTGAGAAAAACCAAGACAGACAAACAAGCAAGCAAACCCTATAATCTCCAGGGAATGTTGGGCAGCCCTAGGAGAGCCTTTCTCAACAGGGTGGCGCCCGCATCCAGGCAGGACTCTGCACTTGAGCATCCCGAGCCCTGCCCATTACATGCCAAGCATTGTGACACCACCCCACCCCAATTTCCCAACATCCTCTTGAGCCCCAGCTGCTGAGAACCCCTGGCACCATCGGAGGCCAGGACACTAAAAGTCCTGCATTGCACAAGCAGGCCCTCCGGTCAAGAACTACTTGGCCCACAATGCCAACCACACCTCCACCAAGGAGAACAACTTGAAGATGGATTCAAGTCATTCAGAAAAAAGAGATTCATACGAAGGTCTGAGACTCGAAAAGGCAAGATGACTCAAGAGGCTTGACGAATCCTCAAGCAAAAGTGCACCCCTATAACTGAGAATGAGCCTGAGAAGGAAGAACTGGAAAAGGAATTTAAAGAAACCAATGTAAATTCAGAGTTCAAATTCAAAAGGATATTATCACAAACAATGGGAAAAAAGGGACCCGACAAAGAAAAACTGAGAGTGGCCCAGCTCTAGAACAGAGTCAGGAAGACCAAAGCCAAGAATGACAGGAGCTTACAAAATGTGCCCACAAAGGTTTGTTTCAGTTCTGCAAGAAGCTGTCCTGGGTCAACCGCTCCAGGCCGATGGCGCCATACTGACAAACCAAAAGAAGAGCACGAAGGAAAGCAGAAAAAGCCAACTAGCTCATTCCTTCTCCCGGCAGGGGACAGCAGGCTTCCCAGCCAGGGCAGGTGGTGAAGGAGAAAGACAGCAATGCTTCTCTAAATGATGCCCATTTCTGAATCCAGAGGTGGATCTTAGTGTATTCAGGGAACCCAAAAGAGCGTGGGTGTGCTGTCCAGCTCTTCAAAAGGGGAAAAGCCCACTACCTAGACTCTAGCCCAGAGAGCTTGATGTCCATCCCAGGCCAGAGTGCGGCAAGCTCCAGAAACAGATCACTGCCTAACACCTCCGACAGACTAACAGGAGACAACCCTGACCCCAGCAGGAGTGGACTACTCCACATCCCACGGAAGCTTCAGCTCATCCCTGAAAGGACAGCAGGAGACAGTGCTACACAGTGGGCTCTCTGTCACACAACTACGGTGCATGCTTCAAAGTTTGGGCAAAGTATTTAATGAAGTCTGTCTTTCTTCTTTGGAGATCTACGATGGGCCCTGGAAAGGCAACCATTCAAAATCTCCCCAGACAACCCTCACACAGGACCTAAGAACCCTTCAGGAGCCAATGATTCGTAACTAGCTTGTGACCATGGTCCTCTTTAAGAAATCCAGACAGATGTACAGAGGAAAAATCAGCTGTGAAAGCCAGGGTTGCTTCAGATTTCAAATCAATACTACGGACAGCAAGTCATAAGGTAGGGGGTGCTTATATTCAGTTTAAAAAAGCATATTCGATAACATCCTATAATTTCATATTTGTTGGATAGAAAAGAGCACACTGTACCCCTATAGGAACCACAGAAAATACAGCTGAGGGCCATCTTCTTGGTTGTAGCGATGAAGTGAGAAGAGCAGAGAAGCACTACTCTAGTAACCTGGAGGTCAGAGCAAGGGAGGCCCAGCAAGCAACAGCAGAGGGTAATCAGTTCATGGAAGGGAGACTGTCAGGCCCGGGAGGATGGGGGAAAAAAAAAAAACCACTGGAGAGAAGAGAACAGGTGTGTCCGTGTGTTAGAAATGTATGCAAAGCCGCGGAAGGAAGAAATCATCGGGTGTGTTTGGGAAGCAGCTGGGAGCCAAATTTGGCTGGAGTGTTAACTAATGTTGGGGGACTCTCAATCAGAGAGTGCACCCAAAACCCCCAGGGGAGTTATTCAACACTCATATGCAGAGAGGTGGGGCAGAGAGGGAGGGCGGAGGGAGAAAGCCTGACTTGTGCCCAGGCCTCATTCTTGACCTACAGGTTCAGAATCTCTAGAGCAAGGCTGGGCATTTGTACCAGAGGGTCCCCCAGTGACAGTGTGGTGCACCCCTGCTAAAGAACCACCATGCACGGAGCACCTGGGTGGCTCTGTTGGTTAAGCATCTGCCTTCGGCTCAGGTCATGATCCCAGGGTGCTGGGATCAAGTCCCACAGAGTCCCCACATGCGGCTCCCTGATCACCGGGGAGTCGGTTTCTCCCTCTACCCTTCCCCTGCTCATGCTCACTCACTCTCTCTCAAAAAAAAAAAAATCTTAACAAAAACCAAAAAACACCATGCTCATCCAATCCAGTCTTTCTGAGGCCCTGATTAATTCAGTGTCATTTCCATGACTAGAAATAAGCTCCTAAAAGAGCTAACACCTCCCACTGAGCCAAGCACAAAGAAGCAATGTAAGGAATCCTTTTTACTGCAACGAGTCTGTGGTAACAGAAACCTGGAAGTCTTTCTGAACTTTTTTTTTTTAAAATGAACGCTTACTATGACTTACATTGGTTATTTTACTGTTCTCTGTTCTGAAGCTTCCTAGCAAAAAAATCAGTATATTACAATCCCCAACCATTCTCTTCAATGCTTTTATATATTGTACAGAGGAACAATGTTTTGATTTGACAAGCAGTGGCTTCAACAGCTGTCAAAATGTCATTGAACTAGAAAGAGCAGAGGCCTCTGGAGCCAGACAGGCCTGGGCTTAAGCCCCTGCCCCCACGCTTCATACCACCTGAAGCTCCAAGTCTTCCAGCAGTCTCACCTGAAAAATAGGAAACCAACTTCACAGGGCTCTACTGAGAATTACAAAAAAAACTTTATAAGTGCTTAACATTTAGCACCCCTCGTAGATATGCAATTAATGTTAGTTTCATTCCTGTCCATAATTATATCACCATAGTTCTTAAAATCCAAGACAGTGTCGAGGCACCAACATACACTCCCTACTCTATGTAACAGGCAATAGACATGATATGGCGTTAACAGCCTATGACCAGAACTCATAGGGTCTTAAATTAGAAATGACTATGGGGGCGCCTGGGTGGCTCAAATGGTTAAGCATCTGCCATCACTTACTTGTGGAACATAAGGAATAAAATGGAGGACTGTAGGAGAAGGAAAAGAAAAGTGAATTGGGGTAAATCAGAGGGGAAGACAAATCATGAGAGACTATGGACTCTGAGAAACAAACTAAGGGTTATGGAGGGGAGAGAGGGGATGAGTGAGCCTGGTGGTGGGTATTAAGGAGGGCACGTATTGCATGGAGCACTAGGTGTGGTGCATAAACAATGAATCTTGGGTCACTAAAAAAAATAAAGAAAAAAAATTTTTTTTTTAAAGATTTTATTTATTCATTTGACACAGAGAGAGAGAGATTACAAGTAGGCAGAGAGGCAGGCAGAGAGAGAGGAGAGAGGAGGAAGCAGGCTCCCTGCTGAGCAGAGAGCCCGATGTGGGCCTCGATCCCAGGACCCTGGGATCATGACCTGAGCCGAAGGCAGCGGCTTTAACCCACTGAGCCACCCAGGCGCCCGAAAAAAATTTTTTAAAAAAGCATCTGCCTTCAGCTCTCCCCTCAGCTCTCTGCCCCCCCACCCCGCTTGTGCGCGTGCATGCCTCTCTCTCAAATATTTTAAAAAAGACTTATTTGACACAGAGAGAGAGAGAGAGAGAGAGAGAGAGAGCACACACACTAAAGAACAGGCATCCACAGGCACACAAGCAGGAGGAGCAACAGCTTAGTGTCATCACCTTCAAAATCCCAACAAAAAAACCCAGAAATGTAAAAGCAGAACAACAAAACACCATATAGAAAGGGAGAGATGCTAGGGAAGAGGTGGTCTTCTAGGAAAGAGCCAATTATTTCTGGCGGTAGTGAAGATGCTACGGAAGGTGTGCGCCTTCAGTGCAGGAGATCTGCACCCAAAGCAGCCACGTGAAAAGCAGGAGCAAGACCCTGAAAGAGAAGCCTGAGAGCTGGTTGGTTTACAACAACACTCAGCAGTGTTTACAATAAACAGCACATAGAATAGGACTGGCAGCGCACAACACCCCTGGAGACAGGCAGGTCAGGCATATTAGCTTCATCTCACAGATCGTAAAGCTGAAGTTCAGAGATAGCCAAGTCAAAAGCCTTTTACAGGGTACAGCCAGGACTGGAGACAAAGTAGAATCTCTCAGCCACACAAAGCAGTGGGTGAGGGTGGTGAAGACTTACTTCCAGTGCAAACAGGTAGCGCAGGGGTTCCTATTTCCTGAGAAGGATCCTGGGAGGGCTCAGCCCGCTCTGGAATAGCACTTGCCCAGATTGATAATGACAAAAGCACGAACATATACAGCATTTGCCCTAACCCTTCACAGCTGGCCATTAAGTGTTTATGTTGTGCAAGGAACGTTTCTAGGCTCCTCTCATCCAGGCAAAATGACACCTGGCAGATGGAGCTGGATGTCTAAGGGAAAGTTACATAAACCTGCCTTAAATCTAAATACAGTCTCACTTTCAAGTACCAGCTACACAATTGGTAGGACATTAATAATTTGAAAAAACTACTTCCTGCTTTTTTTGTGTCACGGGAGCCAAATAACTAATTTCGACAGAAATGTGCTTTCCAAACTTGCACAAAGCAACCAGTGGCAATGACCCTAAATCATGACTTTTAATATAATTCAAAATACTTTCAAAACCCCCCAAACGTGATTCTCTTACTTCAACGAATACTCAGCAAAGGAGGCAGGACCCACAACATATCACCCCTTCTGTGGGCCAGCAGTATACCATCTTCCACTTAGTTATAATCACAACTAATGCACTTAACTACTATCATAACTCTACGAAGTAGTTTCATTATCCCGTTGCAGAACCAGGATACTGAGGCTCAAGATCACGACAGAAACGAATCCATGGCAGAAGTTAAGATCGGAACTCAGGTCCCTGTTATTCGCACACTGCTCCAACGTGGTGGGCCACTTTTCAAGTGGTCATTCTAAGAGGACACGGCTGAAGAGAACATTCAGAACAGGCTTACAGGAACGCACTGCCCACATACCTCCAGGCGGGCGTGGCCAGGGCCCCAGCTCCACGCAGTCCACTTCTGGATGTAGGCCGTGCCTGTGGGATAGGTTTCTGTCCCCATCTGAACATGGTTGTACCTGGCATTCTTGACCTACACCACATACTCCAGAGTCCAGCACCCCAGCATGAAGTGACTGGAATGGGAACCCCGTGTGTAAAACACATAGCAGGTCTCCTTCTGTAAGGTTAGCTTTCCCGTGCTGAGTTTTCTTAACAAGAGGTACACTGGTGTGAAGTAGAACTTTTACAAACCATGTCAGAAGGGACTCAGAAGCTGTTCAACTTCTGAGTTGTACCACTCTCCAATTCTGTAACAGAGTCAGGCAGCATCCCCTCTCAGAAAGACAGAGCACCACCATGAGCACTGGATTTGACATTACTGACTGCTTCGCTGGTAAATGTGCCTGCTGGGCCAGGGGCTGTCAAAATAGTATTTCACTCCTCTGCTGAACTATGCCGGTAAGGAAGTAGAAACAAAATCTGACGAGATCATGAAGTACAGAAAACTATCATCAACACTGACCCCAAAGTGTTAAAAACTGAACAGAACCCAAACCACCGCCTAATCTGAAATGAATTCTCCTCCTCTCCACCATATCCTTCCTTAAAAACCAAAAGCAGGGGCATCTGGGTGGCTCAGTGGTCAGGAGTCTATCTTCGGCTTGGGTCGTGATCCCGGGGTCCTGGGACTGAGCCCCGCACCAGGCTCCCTGCTCAGCGGAAAACCTGTTTCTCCCTCTCCCACTCCCCCTGTGTTGTCCCCTCTCTCACTGTTTCTTCCTCTGCCAAATAAATAAGTAAATAAAATCTTTAAAAAAAAGCAGCCATGGGGCGCCTGGGTGGCTCAGTGGGTTAAAGCCGCTGCCTTCGGCTCAGGTCATGATCCCAGGGTCCTGGGATCGAGGCCCACATCGGGCTCTCTGCTCAGCAGGGAGCCTGCTTCCTCCTCTCTCCTCTCTCTGCCTGCCTCTCTGCCTACTTGTGATCTCTCTCTGTCAAATGAATAAATAAAAAATCTTAAAAAAAAAAAAAAAAAAAAAAAAGCAGCCATGGGAAGACCCAGAGAGCAGGGAGGCCTGGGAAGTGAGTGTGCCCAGCTACACTGCGAGCCTGTGGGTGGTGCCTCCCAAGCCTCAGCCTCCTGTCTGTCAAGGGCACCTCTTGAAACTCTGGAATTCTAAACAGACTACACAAAGGGCCAGGAGGAAAACAGAACCACCACTAGAAAGAAGTAACCTTCCTTAAACTTTCTGCTTCAGGGCTGTAACTGAAGACAAAAAGCAACAGGATTATTTCTGGGAGTGCAACTACTTATTTAAGAGTTTCCTTCAGGGCGGCTCAGTCGGTTGAGCGTCCGTCCGTCCGTCTCTTGGTTTCAGCTCAGGCCATGATCTCAGGTTTGTGGGCTCGACCCAGCTTCGGATTCTCTCCCTTTCTCTCCCTCTCCTTGCACTTACGCATGCCCTCTCTTACTCTCTCAAATAAATAAATAAAATCTTTTTAAAAAAAGAGACAGAGAGGGGCGCCTGGGTGGCTCAGTCCTTAAGCGTCTGCCTTTGGCTCAGGTCACGATCTCAGGGTCCTGGGATCGAGGCCCGCATCTGGCTTCCTCCTCTCTCTGCCTGCCTCTCTGCCTACTTGTGATCTCTCTCTCTCTGTCAAATAAATAAATAAAATTAAAAAAAAAAAGAGAGAGAGAGAGAGTTCCCCTCAAATTCCCACCAGCTGGGCGCCTGGGTGGCTCAGTGGGTTAAAGCCTCTGCTTTCGGCTCAGGTCATGATCTCAGGGTCCTGGGATCGAGCGGGGAGCCTGCTTCCCCCTCTCTCTCTCTGCCTGTCTCTCTGCCTCCTTGTCTGCCTGTCTCTCTGCCTCCTTGTGATCTCTCTCCCTCTGTGAAATAAATAAATAAAATCTTTAAAAAAAAAAAAAATTCCCACCAGCTACTCCCAGCTCAGCACCGTTCGGTGCCTTCAATTGCACCTGGGCTCACCTTTGGACAGTGACGGTCATTGCACTGCACATAATACATGCAGGACAGGAAGAAGTAATACAAGGGTGAGATTCTGAGATACTGGGAAGACAAATTTTGAAATCAAGAGCTTTTCAATTCTGCTGGGAAAAGTACACAACTTTGAACAAAGACAAATACATTCACATAGCTGTCTCAAGAAACCTCTTACTAACCCGAAGGAACAGGTTACTTCAAGAGGCAAGAGAGAGGGGAAGGAAAGAGAATGGGCTCTGCCTAGGGTGAGGTCATGTCCAGGCATGCCACCCCTACCTGGCCCAACCCACCTTTTCAGCACCGAGCCCTCCCCTCCTGCCAGGCTGCTCTCCTCACTGTCCTGGGGTGTGTCTTGCTGACTCCCAATAATAATAATAATAATCGGGCGCCTGGGTGGCTCAGTGGGTTAAAGCCGCTGCCTTCGGCTCAGGTCATGATCCCAGGGTCCTGGGATTGAGGCCCACATCGGGCTCTCTGCTCAGCGGGGAGCCTGCTTCCTCCTCTCTCCTCTCTCTCTGCCTGCCTCTCTGCCTACTTGTAATCTCTCTCTCTGTGTCAAATGAATAAATAAAATCTTAAAAAAAAAAAATAATAATCTACACTCATCTCACATATAGGATATGCTAAGCACTCTCCAGAACATATGATACATACTAATTTATTTCACTTTCACACACAGGTGAAGTAAACTAACACAAAGAGATCAAGTAACTTGCCCAAGTTCCTCCACTAAGATGTGGCAGGCCTAGGATACACAACCTCCAGAGGTTTTTTTGTTTTTTTTTTTTAAGATTTTATTTATTTAGGGCGCCTGGGTGGCTCAGTGGGTTAAAGCCTCTGCCTTCAGCTCAGGTCATGATCCCAGGGTCCTGGGATCGAGGCCCACATCGGGCTCTCTGCTCAGCAGGGAGCCTGCTTCCTCCTCTCTCCTCTCTCTCTGCCTGCCTCTCTGCCTACTTGTAATCTCTCTCTCTGTGTCAAATGAATAAATAAAATCTTAAAAAAAAAAAATAATAATCTACACTCATCTCACATATAGGATATGCTAAGCACTCTCCAGAACATATGATACATACTAATTTATTTCACTTTCACACACAGGTGAAGTAAACTAACACAAAGAGATCAAGTAACTTGCCCAAGTTCCTCCACTAAGATGTGGCAGGCCTAGGATACACAACCTCCAGAGGTTTTTTTGTTTTTTTTTTTTAAGATTTTATTTATTTAGGGCGCCTGGGTGGCTCAGTGGGTTAAAGCCTCTGCCTTCAGCTCAGGTCATGATCCCAGGGTCCTGGGATCGAAGCCCGCATCGGGCTCTCTGCTCGGCAGGGAGCCTGCTTCCTCCTCTCTCCTCTCTCTCTGCTTGCCTCTCTGCCTACTTGTAATCTTTCTCTCTGTGTCAAATAAATAAAAATAAAATCTTTAAAAAAAAAAAAAGATTTTATTTATTTATTTGGCAGAGAGAACAGGAGAGCACAAGCAGGGGAACAGGAGTTGAGGGAGAGGGAGAAGCAGGCTCCCCACTGAGCAAGGAGCCCAGTGCAGGACTCAATCCCAGGACCCCGGGATCATGACCTAAGCCAAAGGAAGATGTCTAACCGACTGAGCCACCCAGGTACCACACTCCAGAAGCTCTTAACAAGTACACTGTAGGGCGCCTGGGTGGCTCAGTGGGTTAATGCCTCTGCTTTCGGCTCGGGTCATGATCTCAGGGTCCTGGGATCGAGGCCCGCATTCGGGCTCCCTGCTCAGCGGGGAGCCTGCTTCCCCCTCTCTCTCTC
>LNAC01000325.1:386363-422266 GCA_002007465.1 Ailurus styani | reverse complement strand
AAAAAAAAAAAAAAAAAAAACAAGTACACTGTATTCTTCCTTTTAATAGCTTTGCCCTGAATGAAAGACCCTTTCCCCCTTTTTACTGGGGTGAGGGTTAGGTTTATCTAACAGGACGAGGCTGGCTAGAGGAAACCTGGAGGCAAAAGCTCTCACACATGAGTGGCCTGCTGCTTCTCCTGGATCCTGAAGCTGAGGATATATCTGACCCCCTCAAATGAAAGGCCCAGGCATCTCTTTGCCACCTGTCCCTAAACCCATCAGCATCATCCTCCATGATGCCCCTTCACAGAGAGACAAGTCTTCCAGTGGCTGGCCAGAGAATATAGTCCTGCCAGGGCAGAGGGAAGGAGGAAAGGCTCATAGTTCTGGAAGGCCAGGTGCACTGGATAAAACTAGGCCACTTACCCACTGCTTCTGGAAAATTCCTCAGGGCTGGCCTAACTAAAACATAAGAAAGGGACAACACAAGGTCAGAAGCAGGCAGCCATACTGGGAGGTAGGTGAACTGTCACCAGGGGTCCCCAGGGCATCTCCCATAGCCACTGCCTACATCCACTTTGAGGGATGAAAGCTACTTAACCTCACTGGCTGCCAGGCCCCTCCCCTCAACAACCCAAACCCTTACTTATTCTTCAAGGGCCAGACCAAGTTCCACCTTCTCAATGTCAGAGGATCTTTCCCTCTGCTGTACTCCATTATTCAGCTGGCATACATCCACCATACAGTGGACAGACCAGGATTTCTTTGTTCTAGACGCATGCCATTTTTCTCCCTCACTGAGCTCCTCAAGTGCAGAGCCAAGAGGAGGGGCCCTGTGAGCTGAGTCTTAAAGACTTTTTTTAAGACTTAAAGTCTTACAGAAATTATCCTGATGTAGAGAAGAGGCAGGGATGCCCATTAAGAGACCCAAGGGGGCAAAACATGTTTAGGGGATCCCACAGGCAAGTGGGGAAAGAGACTGTCGAGACCAGAGCTTGAAGGAACATGCTAAGAAATGTGGGTTTTTATTTTTTATTTATTTATTTTTTAAAGATTTTATTTATTTATTTCACAGAGGGAGAGAGATCACAAGGAGGCAGAGAAGCAGGCAGAGAGAGAGGGGGAAGCAGGCTCCCCGCTGAGCAGGGAGCCTGATGCGGGCCTCGATCCCAGGACCCTGAGATCATGACCTGAGCCGAAAGCAGAGGCTTTAACCCACTGAGCCACCCAGGCGCCCTGTTTTTTATTTTTTTAAGATTTTACTTATTTATTTGACACAGAGAGAGACCACAAGTAGGCAGAGAGGCAGGCAGAGAGAGAGGAGGAAGCAGGCTCCCCAGCGAGCAAAGAGCCCGATGAGAGGCTCGATCCCAGGACCCTGAGATCATGACCTGAGCTGAAGGCAGAGGCTTTAACCCACTGAGCCACCTAGGCACCCCAGAAATGTAGGTTTTTATTTATTTTTTTTTATTTTTTTAAAAGATTTTTTATTTATTCATTTGACACAGAGAGAGAGATTACAAGTAGGCAGAGAGGCAGGCAGGGAGAGAGGAGAGAGGAGGAAGCGGGCTCCCCACCGAGCAGAGAGCCCGATGTGGGCCTCGATCCCAGGACCCTAGGATCATGACCTGAGCCGAAGGCAGCGGCTTTAACCCACTGAGCCACCCAGGCGCCCAAAATGTGGGGTTTTTTTTGTTTTTTTTTTTTAAGATTATTTATTTATTTATTCATTTGACACAGAGAGAGAGATTACAAGTAGGCAGAGAGGGAGGCAGAGAGAGAGGAGAGAGGAGGAAGCAGGCTCCCCGCTGAGCAGAGAGCCCGATGCGGGCCTCGATCCCAGGACCCTGGGATCATGACCTGAGCCGAAGGCAGCGGCTTTAACCCACTGAGCCACCCAGGCGCCCAAAATGTGGGTTTTTAAATACAGAGCCCTGACCCCCTGAATTTGGTTCCAATCTGAGAGCAGGGCCTGAGCCCTGAGCACACGCACTTCTTGATGAACTGCTGGTTAGGAATCATGTGGGACTCAGGACCAACTGGTGAAGAATAAGAGGAAGCCACGGAGGAATCAGATGCAGGCAGTCCAACCACAATGGACGGCCTCAATTAAGTGAGTGGTAGTGTGTATGGAGAAAAGACACAGAGAACAGAGATAAAGGGCTAGTTCAGCAAAATCTGGCAAGTGGCTAGATGTGGGAAGAGTGGGTGGGGTGGGCTTCCCCAGGTTCTTCCTTGGGTGATTGAGTACACAAGCTGATCATTAAATAAGAAAGGCAAGACAGGAGAAGCATGGGGCACAGGATGAGCTTGGACAACTACAGGTCTACATGCCATTCAAAGGGAAAACTCTCAAGGCAGTCAGATACAAACTATAGGCTCAGGAGAGACAATCTTGGGGTTCTCTAAGTTTAAACCCTTAGTGTTACAGCAAAGAAAATAGAAATATCTCTTGAACATTTAGTGGTACTTTTCAATGGAATATGTCCAAGTAACTTGGTACAACACAATGCTAATTTGACAAACTCTTGATAGAGTTGTAACAAAATCAGAATAGGTCCAAGTACCCTGAGACAAGTGTTTTTGTTCAGTATGGACCTTGAGAAAAGATTGAAGGGCGCCTGGGTGGCTCAGTGGGTTAAAGCCTCTGCTTTCGGCTCAGGTCATGATCTCAGCGTCCTGGGATCGAGGCCCGCATCGGGCTCCCTGCTCGGCAGGGAGCCTGCTTCCTCCTCTCCCTGTCTCTCTGCCTGCCTCTGCCTACTTGTAATCTCTCTCTGTGNAGACAAGTGTTTTTGTTCAGTATGGACCTTGAGAAAAGATTGAAAATGTTGCAACAGGGCGCCTGGGTGGCTCAGTGGGTTAAAGCCTCTGCCTTCGGCTCAGGTCACGATCTCAGGGTCCTGGGATCAAGGCCGACATCAGGCTCTCTGCTCAGCAGGGAGCCTGCTTCCTCCTCTCTCTCTGCCTGCCTCTCTGCCTACTTGTAATCTCTCTCTCTGTGTCAAATAAAAAAATAAAATCTTTAAAAAAAAGAAGAAAAGAAAAAGAAAAAAAAAGAAAATGTTGCAACAACTAAGTACACTCTTAAGTACACTCTCTTTGCCAAGGTCTGTCCCAATTTTCTTTTAATGGAGAAACATTTACAGTGAGTGTCATCAAGGGAAACTGAAATAGTCCCAACTTACTGGGATTTTACATTTAGAATTTTAAAAAAATACAATGCTTTTCTAAATTTCCCAAAACACAGTGGATTCAGGACATTTATATTGGCATAACACCATCTGGAAAACTCTCACCTTCTGACACACACAACACACCTACCAGACACGCTCACTGCTCTGTCGTGTTAATTACCCAACTTCAGAGAACATAAACTTGTACTCAAAAGCAAACCAGTTTACTGCCTATGAATTCCAAGGAAAGAACTGTTATTTAGTGACTCTACTTATTCATGTGTAATTATAGACTGAGAGAAAGTACACCAATACGGAGTTCTGACTGAACATCATTTTTTATCAAGATTTTTTTGAGAGAAAGAGCGCATGCGCACAAGCATGGGTGGGGGGAGGTGCAGAGGGTGAGAACCCCAAGAAAATCCCCGTAAGCTCGGTACCACCACAGGGGCATGATCCCATGGCCCATGAGATCATGAACTGAGCCAAAATCACTAGTCGGATGCCGACTGAGCAGCCCGGGCACCCCCTGACTGAACATTATTGAAATAGCATTAAAAGGCTGCTATAAAACTCAATTCCTATCTCAGCAGTTACACCATAATAACTAATAAAATGTCACACCCCCTTTTTAAATCCACAATTTTCCCCACTTAGAAAAGCTCTTGTGGGAAGATACTCAACTGGAGGGCCCTTAGAGGAGATGTGTGCAATTCAGAGGCTGAAAAGAAATATCAGACTGCATCAATTTCCTTAACCACACCTACAGGTTTCACTTTTGTAGCTATTTCGCTTCCTGATAGAAGCAATGGTTACATTCGCATTGTTGCCATCAATGCTAAATTTTCTGCTTGCAAATCCAAATGTATTTAATGTTTTATTAACATTGTAATTCCTAAAAAGTGTTCTGAAAAAGGCTAATCCTTTTGGCAAATTGCCTTTTTTTTTTTTTAAGATTTTATTTATTTATTTGACACAGAGAGAGAGATTACAAGTAGGCAGAGAGTCAGGGAGAGGAGGAAGCAGGCTCCCTGCTGAGCAGAGAGCCCGATGTGGGCCTTGATCCCAGGACGCTGAGATCATGACCTGAGCCGAAAGCAGAGGCTTTAACCCACTGAGCCACCCAGGCGCCCGCCTTTTTTTTTTTTTAAGATTATTTATTTATTTTTGAGAGAGAGAGCAGGGAAGGGACAGAGGGAGAAGCAGACTTCCCGCTGAGCAGGAAGGCCGACCTGAGACTCCCAGGACCCTGGAACCAAGACGTGAGCCAAAGGCAGCGGCCTAACCAAGTCACCTAGGCACCCAGCAAATGCTTTTTAAATTAAACACTCGATAATACTCACCTTACCTAAAATAACTTCTCAGCACAATACATGCAAATCACTCTACTTTTAATACTGTATCTTAGGGCGCCTGGGTGGCTCAGTGGGTTAAAGCCTCTGCTTTCGGCTCAGGTCATGATCCCAGGGTCCTGGGATCGAGGCCCACGTCGGGCTCTCTGCTCGGCAGGGAGCCTGCTTCCTCCTCTCCCTGTCTCTCTGCCTGCCTCTCTGCCTACTTGTGATCTCTCTCTCTGTGTCAAATAAACAAATAAAATCTTTAAAAAAAAAACAAAAAAAAAACTATCTTATTCTATCTGCAGACAGCCCATTGTTACAAAGAAATCTTTGACTGTGAGTGTCCTGGATAATAACTTCTGAGGAAATCTAAAGTTCTTTAAGATGTAATTCATTTGAGGGCGCCTGGGTGGCTCAGTGGGTTAAAGCCTCTGCTTTCGGCTCAGGTCATGATCTCAGGGTCCTGGGATCGAGGCCCGCATCGGGTTCCCTGCTCAGCGGGGAGCCTGCTTCCCCCTCTCTCTGTCTGCCTGCCTCTCTGCCTCCTTGTGATCTCTCTCCCTCTGTGAAATAAATAAATAAAATCTTAAAAAAAAAAAAGATGTAATTCATTTGATTTTTCAGCATGTTTCTTTCATCATCGAAAATGACTTTTTTATTTCCACTCCATGTATTGACCAACATGCAACAATAATTTGGGTTTGTTTCTTTTTTAAACTAACCATCTTAAACCCTGACTCTCAGACCGAATGACCTACATCATGTAAGAGCATTCCTCTACTGAATTCAAACTACATAGTCTTCCAAGCATCCTTGGAGTAAGAAAGGGGCATGGACCTTGGGGTTTGAAGGTAGGAAGATTTAACATCTTATCTCTTCCCACCCTGGTCAGCTTGCTACTCCATCTTAGGTATCACTCACCGTATCAAAGCCTCACAATTCTCTCATTTGTAAAATAAAGACAACAATATGCTAATTCTAAGTGTTACTGAACATGGATGTAAATGATCTAGCACTTAAAAGCACTCAGTTACTGTTAACACATTTTCTCTAAGCTCCAATTTTCTGGAAATACAAAAATAATTTAAAAACTATAGTTAACTCCTCTCTCAAACCCCTAGAAGCCTGAGAACCCCAACTAGGTCAACTGGGGTAGACTAGGGGATATTCTACAAGGATGAATTAGGTCAAGATTGCTGTTCTTGAAGAACTCAGAGCCCAGAAAGAAAAGCAAGTCTAACACAAATCTGATTGGGACAAAATCTCAAAGAGAAACATAAAGAAAGTGCTGTGGTCACCAAAAGGAGGAAACAACTTATTCTGAAGGGGGGTGGGGGCAAAGGCCTGAGAGAGTAGCTGACATTGGAATTAAATCTAGGATTTCCCTGGAAAGGAGGAGAAGCAAAGGGAAGGTAGCCTTTCTCAAGGACCAAACAAAGTGCAAAGGAAGACCACAGAGCAACTGAGTAAGAGCAGGGGGCTCTGGAGTCAAACAGAAGTGAGATTACAACTCACTCTCCCAAGCTAGAAAAACTAGGGCAACCCAACGAATCTCTCAGGATTCCATTTACCACCTACAAAATGGGAACGTCTTCTTTTCAGGGATGATTAAACATGATTATGAATGTGAAGTACAGGGCTGCACAAAGTAACAGCTTTAAAAAAAAAAAAAAAAGTAGCTACTATGATTTGCAAGGGTAGTGGGAAAATAAGGGGCAGGGTGTGAGGCTAAACAGATTTCAGCCAACCAAAGAAGGGTCTTGCATGCCAAACAAGAAGTTAGGATTAACTGCTGAGGACAAAAAGATCACAGAGGTTTCAATAGCAGTGAAAGGATTAAATATTTGCTTTAGAAAAAGAACTTTAGTGTCCAAGAAGTGGAGTTAGAGAAGAAGAGTACGTACTTGGAAAGGCATCTGAGAGATGATGAGGATATGGATTCTGGTAATTGCAGTAAGATTAGGAAGGCAAGCACACTCAAGAACTCCCTCCAAAGTAAAATCCACAAGTCTTAATGGGTGACTGCAGTAGAGTACGGAACTAAGTGAATAACAGTCCTCTCATCTGGATGACTGGTGGGTGAATGGTGGTGTCACCGGCAGAAAAAAGATGAGGAGAAGTCTGGAATCTGACTGTTCTTTTGTGCCCACTTCCAATCCAGTTTTATGAAGTTAAACGTCGTCCCCAGCCCTTAGTGAACAAAAGAAAGGAAACGTTCCCAGAGAGGGAGGGCCCAAAGGCTGTGACTCCAAGTTCAATGTCTAGTTCCACCAAGCACTGCTCTCTGCCCAAGAGGAACCCAGCTTTTTATCTCCTCTCAGGAAATCAGCTCCTAGGTCTTTTTATTTCCGGCCCGGTGCAACCCCGCAGCATTATCCGGGCTCGGACTCACAAATCTTGGCGAGGTCGGCTCCGGAGGACGCCAGCAAACATACTCGAGAAAAAAACTAAACCAGTTTAGCATCTGTATTCCTCACCAAACGAGCCACTTAGCAAGAAGGCACCCAGCTGCATGCAAGATACAAAGTACCAAGTTATTTTTATAAACTTTGGCCGGTTTGGGTTCGAACGACTAAAGCCAACCCCCAACCCACCCCCAAAAATGGTACTTTTGCTTCAGCAGGGAAAGAAGGTCCTGATGATTTTAAGTGGTAGGTTGAAAAGGAAACGGGGAAGGAGAACAGCGCCGCGAACGCGGCCGGCCCCACGCCTTCCTGGAGTTGGAACTTGCCCGCTGTGTGACTCTGCAGTCATAAGGCGACAGTTTGCTAGGACCCAGAGCAATTTCAAACGACCCACCAACAAACTGACCTAACTTTTGTCGCCTGCCCCCCTCCTTCCTTCCCCAGCCCGAGCCTCCCAACGTCCCGGCCTCCGGAGCTCTAAACCCAGCGCGCTGCGGCCCAGGGCGGGGCGGCTCCGCGGCGCGGGCTCTCGGTCGGAGCTCCGGCGCTCGGGCCTTCCCCGCGGGCGCCCGGTTTGGGACCTCCCGGCGGGGACCCCCAGTCAACGCCGTCCCCGGTCCGGGAGACGGCCACCGCGAGCAGGACCTGGCCCGGTTCCGGGCGGAGGGCGACGTGAACGCCCCGGACCGGGCGGAGGGGCCAGCGGCAGCTCCCAGCGCGGCCTGGCGCTCCCGCCCAGGCTGCGGCCTAGGCGGCCCCGTTACCTCCCTCAGCTCGTGTGCGGTCAGGGGGGCGGTGGGGCAACACAGGGACGGGAGACCGAGCGGCGACTTCCCGAGTAGCCCCGGCCCGCGCGGGAACCCCGGGCCCGGGCCGCCGCCCCCCCGTACCCGGCCGGCGCCGGAGAATGGCTTTTACCTTCATCAGCCTCCTGCTGGCCGCCATCTTGGATCTGGTGCTGCTGCTTTCCCAGAATGCGTCGCGGCCCTCCGAGCGGCTGGAGCCCCCGCACTTCCTGGAGCGGGGGAGGGGCGGGCGGGGCGCGGGCGGGGCGCTCCCCAGACCCGCGAGGCGCTCCCCAGACCCGCGAAGTGCCTACTGTGTGCCCTCACGGCGCTGGGCGAACAGATGATGGGGACTGGCAGACACTTTGCCTTTACTGGACGTCCCATCCGGAGGCGATTACAAAGGTGTTTGGCACATAGTAGGTGCACAGTAAATATTGGTTGCCTAAGATCATTGAATAACCAAGATTATTTCAGACACTGATAAGTGCTGTGAAGAAAAGGAAACTGAGGGGCTCTTAGGTGGCTCAGTCAGTTAAGTGTCTGCCTTCCGCTCAGGTCATGATCCCAGAGTCCTGGAATCCAGTCCCGCATGGAGGTCCATGCTCAGCAGGGAGCCTCTTCCTCTGCTGCTCCCCCTGCTTATTCATTCTCTCTCTCTGTGTCAAATAAATAAAATCAAAAAAGGAAGAAAGAAAGAAAGAAAGAAAGAAAGAAAGAAAGAAAGAAAGAAAAAAAGGAAAAGAAACCTGGGTGATGGGAAAATGACTATGAGGTGCCTTTTTTTTTTTTTTTTAAGATTTTATTGATTTACTTGAGAGAGAATCAGAGAGAGGACAAGAAGGGGGGAGGGTCAGAGGGAGAAACAGACTCCCCGCTGAGCAGGAAGCCCAATGCAGGACTCAATCCTGGGACTCCAGGATCATGACTGAGCCAAAGGCAGTTGCTTAACCAACTGAGCCACCCAGGCACCCATGGAGGACCCTACTTTTCATTGGGAAGTCAGGGAAGCCTCACTGAGGAAATAGGATAGTAACCGCTAACACTGGAACCTCAAATGCCAACTCCCTCCTCCTGTGCTTTATTTTCCTTCATCTATGAAACCACTCTGAGATGGCTACCATTAACAGCCCATCTCACAGGAAACAGAAGCATAGAGAAGGCCAAGGATTTGCCCAAATTCATGCAGCCAGCTAGGAACAGAGACTGAACTGCTGGCTCCAGGGCCAACCCTGGAACCTGAAGGATTAGATGGAACAGCTGGGAAACTGAGACAAGATTGTTTCAAGCAGGAGAAAAGACAGGGGCAAAGGCCAGGAGGCTGTCTGGATGGCCAGAATGGAGTAGGAAGTTAATAGGGAGCAAGGGACACGCAGGTGACTGATTGGGACAGCCTTAGAAGAACAGGAGGGAAGGGGTGCCTGGGTGGCTCAGATGGTTAGGCATCTGCTTTCGGCTAAGGTAATGATCTCAGGCTCCTGGCATGGAGCCCCGAGATGGTTAAGCGTCTGCCTTCGGCTCAGGTCGTCATTCGGGTAGCAGCGCAGGCAAAGAAAAGGGTCCAGCTTCAGAACGCATTTAGGCCTTGTGGAGGAGTTTTTCTCCATTCTAAAAGCAATGAGTTTCCCTTGAAAGGAGAAAAGAAACGAGAACTGGAGGTTATGTAGACTGGAATGGGACTGGCCTTCCACACAGTGTCCTGGGAGCCCAGGCTTGATATGGATTGGGGGGAACTAGGTGACAAGCCTCCTGCAATCAAGGTTCTGTCTGCCTTTTATCTCCCCCAGGGCTGGCACATAGTGGATGTTCAATAAACATTTGGCAAATGTGTGAGGGACTCCATCAGCTAGCTCCCTAGAGGCATGGGGGACTTGGAAGTCTGGTAGAAGGTGAGGTGAGGAGAGGTCAAGTGCCAAGAACTAGCCTCTACCATGGCATCCATCTTCCTGTGCCCTCACCGTCACCCTGCAAGATTGTTCCCTCACAGGTGAGGACCGAAGGCTCTGAGCAGCAGAGTACCGTTGTTAATCAAGCACACGGAAAATGTACCCAGCCCCAGTGGAAAAGATATCTGGTCCCTGGGGCCCCTCTCCTGCCCTAAAACTTTTATTGTTCTCCATGGCAGGTCTGGCGTCTGGTCACACCAGCCGCCCTCCACTCAGACAAACCATGTTAGGGCCATGTAAGGACCTGGCCTTATGTGCCACTTCCCTGAGCCTTCCATTAAAAGTGACCTCTTCCTCCTCTAATTCCACTCCTCCTCTTCCTCTTGGACTCCAGTTGCTTTGGCTAGACCTTACCATGTGCTTCTTTTTCTTCTCCCAGTCAGTACAGGGTCCTGGGTGCTTGCCTGCTAGAATCAGAGAGGGAGATACAGAGGAGGCACATGCCCTCAAGCAGGTTGCTGCATCCTGCGGGAGCACCAAGGAGAATGCCAGAATGTGGCAATGGTTGGGTGAGGTGTGGGAGCCCCAAGGAGAAGCCTGACAGTGGCAAAAGGCAGGGCCAGGGGTAGAAGATGCTCCTTGGCAGGCTGACTGTATGCCTGGCACTGGGGCACGTTTACACCCACCACCAAGTTCACTGGCACCAAGAGCAGTGCTAAGATGTTCCATTTCACAGGTGAGGAGACTGAGGCCCTGAGAGGGGTAGCTTGCCCTTCATCACCCAGCTAGGAAAGAGGGGCTCTGGAAGTTAGACCCTGATCTGGTTCATGCTGGTGAGGCTCTGCCTTGACCTCCTTCTGCTGGCCCCAAACCTCTCATCTTATGTCTCTCCCTTCCCAAGACCAGTGTTCCTGCCACACCACACTCCCTGCTTCTGTCCTTGCTAATCCCTTTGCCTGTGATGCCTTTGTCATTCCCTCCCCAAACACCAATTTATTCCTCTGGCAAATGCTAATCCTTCTTCCTCTCCCCCTCCTCCTCCTCTTCCCTCTCCTCTTCCTCTTCTCTTTCCTCTTCCCTTTCCCCTTCCCTCCTCCTCCCCCTCCCTCTTCCTCCTCCTTCTTCTTCTCCTTTTCCTCCTCCTCCCCTTCTTCCTCCTCTTCCTCTTCCCTCTCCTCTTCCTCTTCTCCTTCCTTTTCCCCTTGCCTCCTCCCCCTCCTCCTCCCTTTTCCCCCTCCTCCGTTTCTTCTTGTTGTCTTCTTCTTCTCCTCCTCCTCCTCCTCCTCTTCCCCTCCTCCTTCTTCCTCCTCTCCTCCTTCTCCTTCTTCTTCTTCTTCCTCCCCCTTCCTCTTCCCCTCTTCTTCCTCCCCCCTTCCTCCTCCCCTTCTCCTCCTTCTTCTTTTTCCTGAAGTAGTCTCTATGCCCAACACAGAGCCCAACAGGGGACTTGAACTCACAACCCAGATATCAAGACCTGAGCTGAGGTCAAGAGTTCGATTGAGCCACCCAGGCACCCCAAGTGCTAATCATTCTTGAAGACTCAGCTTGCCATGCTGGCTCATTTGGTTGACCTGACAGCCTGCTGTATGCTGGGTTCCCATGAGTGCACATGCACAAGTGTTTTCTGTTGACTCCCCAACAGCCCTCTGAGGGCAAAACTGTCATCAGCCCCATTTACAAGGGAAAAAACCTGAGGCTTAAAAGGTCAATCAACTTTCCAGCCACCCGGCTGGTCCGAGCATCAAGCCCAAGTCTGCTCTTTGACTGTGAGGGGGAAACTAAAGTCTGGGAGGCTCAGCTGACCTAAAGGGCTCCTTCTTTCCCTTCTATCCTCCCTTCCAACCTCCTTCTTTCCTTCCATCCTCCCTTCTCAAATCCCACTGGCAGTTCTCCGTGCTTGGTGAATGAGGAAATTCACATGCTGCCCTGCCACCTTGGCCTGATTAGATTGGGCACTCAACAAACAGTTGATGAAGGACTGTCCCTTTGGGGCGCCTGGGTGGCTTAGTCAGTTGGGCATTCGATTCTTGATTTTGGCTCAGGTCATGATCTCAGAGTCGTGAGATCAAACTCTGCATCAGGCTCTGTGCTCCCCAGGGAGTCTGCTTGAGACTCAGTCTCTCCCTCTCCCTCTGCCCGCCCCCCGCCATTCTCACGCTCTCTCTCTCTAAAATAAATAAATTGATCTTGTTTTAAAGACTTTATTTATTTATCAGAGAGAGAGAAGGAAAGCAGGGAGAGTGGAAGGCAGAGGGAGAAGCAGGCTCCCTGCTGAGCAAGGGACCCAATGTGGAACTCGATCCCAGAACCCAGGGATCAGGATCCGAGCCGAAGGCAGATGCTTAACCGACTGAGCCACCCAAGCATCCCTATCTTCTTTTTTCTTTCTTTTTTTTTTTTTTTAAGATTTTATTTATTTATCTGACAGAGCGAGAGTGAGCACAAGTAGGGGGAGCAGCAGTCGGGGAGGGAGAAGGAGGCGCCTTACTGAGCCACTCAGGTGTCCTAAATAAATCAATCTCAAGAGAAAAAAAAAAAAGACTGTCCCTGACCTAGAGCAATAGCCAAATGACTGACCAAAGGTATTGCCAATGGTGTTAGCAAGAAGGTAGATGAGGCCTTGTGCTTCAGGCTACGGAAGGAGGGCAGATGGGATGGGCGAAGAGGGGAAAGAAGTGGAGACAGCAGAAGATGGAAGATAAGTCTGTCCTGGAAACAGTGGGTAGCCGGAAACACTGATGCTGCCGACAGCAGCCCAGTCTTCGGGAAGGAGCGGCCATTTGTCTGAAGGCTTGGGGATGACAGTTCCTCTCAGAGAGCCAGAGTCCATGGGCCAGGCTACAGTGGCACCAGTTCAGAGCCCAGACTTGGGTCATAAAGGCGAGGGCACAAAGTCCCTGTGTGACCCTGAGCCATTCACTCCTCCGGAGAGGACGGAGCCAGGCTCCCTGCCTATAGCAAGGACTCCAGGACAAGGCCCACAACATGCAGGTAGGAGCAGGCTGGCCACCCACAGGGAAACATGCCTAATGAGCTGGGCCAGGGCTGCTTTGGGGTGGTGGGGGGGGGAGGAAGGCCAGCCCAGCAGGCCAGGGAGCCCTAGCCAGAGAGCTAAAAGCTGGCGCACACTTATCTTTCCCTCCCCAGGAGGTATGCAGGAGGCCAGAGACGGCCCTCAGGGGCTGGGAGCTGGAGACAGACAACAGCATGGACCTCTCCAGGTACCCAGCCCCATCTAAGAAGCCGCAGGGCTGGGGTTCCAGGCCTACCCACAACTTAAGAGTGAGAAGACCCGGTCAGGCCCCTGCCAAGTTGACTCTGTGTCCCCTCTGAGCTCCAGTTTCTCTTCAGGCAACTGAGGAAAGGGACACAATTGTGAAGAATCAATGCCAGACCCTTGTGGGCATGCCCTGGGTGAGGAAGGCATGGGAGTGAGTGGGCATAGGCAGCCAGACCACAGAGGGCTGGGCATTTGGCAGGGCCTGCCGCCTGAAATCTGACCTCTGCTCTGGGCAGCCCTCACTGCCCTCTCCCGCCTTGGCTCTCAGAGAAGCCTGTCTGGCAGGGCTCTTCACCCCATTGGCACCATCCCCCCTGACTCACAACCCCCTGCCCATGCTTCAGGTTTACTACAGTCCTTCGCTGTATCTCTGTTTAACCTCTGTGTCCTCCCTTGGACTATAAATTCCATTAGGACAGAGACCACATCTGGCTCGTAGGCCTCTGTCTTCTTCAGTCATGTATTTATCGAATATGTTCTAGGTACTATTCTAGATGCTGAGGAGACATCAGAGAACAGATAGAAAACACATTGACCCAGGGGGACATAGCTGGCTCAGTTGGAAGAGCATGCAACTCTTGATCTCAGGGTCGTGAGTTCGAGCACCACATTAGGTGTAGAGAGTACTTAAATAAACATACGGAACCTGGGTGGCTCAGTCGGTTAAGCATCTGCTTTGGCTCAGGTCATGATCTCAGGGTCCTGGGATCCAGTCCCACATTGGGCTCTCCACTCAGTGGAAAGTTTGTTCTCCCTCTCCCTCTGTGCTCTCTGTCAAATAAGTAAGATCTAAATAAATAAATAGGGCGCCTGGGTGGCTCAGTGGGTTAAAGCCTCTGCTTTCGGCTCAGGTCATGATCTCAGGGTCCTGGGATCGAGGCCCGCATCGGGCTCTCTGNTTCCTCCTCTCTCTCTCTGCCTGCCTCTCTGCCTACTTGTGATCTGATCTCTCTGTGTGTCAAATAAATAAACAAAATCTTTAAAAAATAAATAAATAAATAAATAAATAAACTATTACATAAATAAACTGAAGAGGGTGCCTGGGTGGCTCAGTGGGTTAAAGCCTCTGCCTTCGGCTCAGGTCATGATCTCAGGGTCCTGGGATCGAGGCCCATATCGGGCTCTCTGCTTGGCAGGGAGCCTGCTTCCTCCTCTCTCTCTGCCTCTCTGCCTACTTGTGATCTCTCTCTCTCTGTGTCAAATAAAGAAATAAAATATTTAAATAAATAAATAAATAAAATCTTTTAAATAAATAAACTGAAGAAAAAAGTAAAGAAAACCCTTTGTTTGAATAAAGGAGAAGCTGGGGCACCCAGCATGATCTAGGGTCCTGGGATCGAGCCCCATGTTGGGCTTCCTGCTCAGTGGGGAGTTTGCTTCTCCTTCTCCCTCTGCCTGCCGCTCACTCCCCCTGGTTGTGCTCTCTCTCTCTGACAAATAAATAAAACCTTTTTAAAAAAATCTTAGGGCGCCTGGGTGGCTCAGTGGGTTAAAGCCGCTGCCTTCAGCTCAGGTCATGATCCCAGGGTCCTGGGATCGAGGTCCTGGGATCGAGCCCCATGTTGGGCTTCCTGCTCAGTGGGGAGTTTGCTTCTCCTTCTCCCTCTGCCCTGCCTACTTGTAATCTCTCTCTCTGTGTCAAATGAATAAATAAAATCTTTAAAAAATAAAAAAATAAAAAAATAAAAAATAAAAAAATCTTAAAGGGGTTCCTGGGTGGCTCAGTCAGTTAAGCATCTGCCTTCTGCTCGGGTCATGATCCCAGCATCCTGGGATCGAGCCCCGCTTCGGGCTCTCTGCTTAACGGGGAACCCGCTTCTCCTTCTCCCTCTGCCATTCCCCCCACTTGTGCTCTCTGCCTCGCTCTATTTCTCTGTCAAATAAATAAAATCTTAAAAAAGAAAAATAATTTTAAAGAAAAAGAAAAGGACATACATTGACCCAAAAATAAGGGATGTGGAGTGTCACCTGGGGCTAAAGGGATCTGTCTGGAAGCTTAAAATCCTCTGGTGTGGGGCACCTGGGTGGCTCAGTCAGTTAAGCATTTTACTCTTGATTTTGGCTCAAGTCTTACTCTCAGGGTCCTGGGATCAAGCCCCACAATGGGGTCCACGCTTGGTGGGGAGTCACTTCTCCCTCTCCCTCTGCCACATGGCCCATTTGTGTTCTCTCTGTATCTCTCTCAAATAAATAAAATCTTTTTTAAAAAAAAATCCCCCAGTGGGTTGGCTCTCTGGATGGAATATTCGCCTCTCACTAAAGCCAGGCAAAAGCCCAGGCTCGGGTGGCAGAGCGGACACAAGGCTAGGCCGGGCTGGTAGAGGAAGGATGGGAACCAAATTGCCCAGGATCACATGCCCCATGACCACATGGTCCAAAGGTCACAGACCGGTGCTGGGCGGAGAGGCAGCATGGAGTATAAGGCTGGTGCTGTGGGGGGAACTAAGACATGAGGGGCACAGGTGCCTTCTCTCAGGGTAGGTGGAATCACTGAGTGTCAGGGCAATGCGTGTTTGCACATGATAGACAGGAGGGTCTCTAACCCAGGGGTTTCCAAACTTGTTTCTAGTGGTATACCTCTTTATTAAGCCAAAGTCTTCCTTAGAACCTAAAGAATGACACTAGCAGAAGTGCCTGGGTGGCTCAGTTGGTTAAGTGTCTGCTTTCAGGGCGCCTGGGTGGCTCAGTGGGTTAATGCCTCTGCTTTCGGCTCAGGTCATGATCTCAGGGTCCTGGGATCGAGGCCCGCATCGGGCTCCCTGCTCAGCGGGGAGCCTGCTTCCCCCTCTCTCTCTCTGCCTGCCTCTCTGCCTCCTTGTGATCTCTCTCCCTCTGTGAAATAAATAAATAAAATCTTTAAAAAAAAAAAAAAAAAAAAAGTGTCTGCTTTCAGCTCAGATCATAATCCTGGGGTCCTGGGATCGAGCCCCATATTGGGCTCCTTCCTGCTTGCTCAATGGGGAGCCTGCTTCTCGCTTCCCTCTGCCTGCCTCTCTCTGTCAAATAAATAAATTAAATCTTTTAAAAAAAGAGAAAAAAGAATGACACTAACAGATGGACATGCTCTGTTGAAGCAGGTAGAGGCAGTATTTCCCCTTAAGCTCCAGGCCCATTCCCCAACCCACAACAATCCTACAATATTTCTCAGGAACTCTGAGGCTCTAAGGAACCCAATTTGAAAACCACCCACATAATCCATCTCTTTCATACTATAGGCAAGAAGCCGAGACCCAGAGAATGCATCTACATGGTCTGTGCCCCTCTATGAGCTTAGAGTTGATGGGGGTGATGGACAGGTCATTAACAATCACTGCACAACGTGATCAGTGTGGGGGTGGCAGAAGTCTGGCACTAGGGAAGCCCTGGTTTGCTCATCCACTCAACCACATTCCAGAACACCTCCGACATGCCACAGGTGCTGCCAGCCCCAGCAGCAGCTGGATGGTGACCGTGGGGGTTCCCAGAGACTCACTCCAGGGTCCTCTTCCTTGGCAGGAGCCTGCCTTCCTGCCCTGGTGGTTGCAGGTTCCTCTAGACGCTGAGGCAGAAATCCAGGCTGCGGAGCCCCACCCGCTGCCTGGAAGTGACAATCCAGCTCTGCCACAGCTGCCCTCGTGCCCTGGCAAGCCACCTGCTCCCACCAAGCCTCAGGCTCTCCTCTGTCAAACAGAGCTGCAGGGAGGATTCCATGAAGATACTCTGCCTGTGGCTACCACATCCAGGGGCCCAGCCCCAGTTCAAGGCTAAGGCCATCCCTGCATCACTCCATCCCCCCACATCCACACCGCTTCTCCCAGAGAACATCTGGAGTCACAGTTCTCTGTGTTCTTGTTACATAGCATCGCCCGAAGGCATTGATCTCCCACGGCACACTGGTGGTTCAGAGGAACTGGATTTGAAAAACTCCAGTATGGCAGAAGGGGTGGAGCCCACAGAGCCACGTGCTGAATCAACACGACCTGTGCCTTCTCTGAGCCTCTGTCTCCCCACCTGGGAGATGGAGCCAAGGTCACCTGCCCATCTACCTGGGGAAATGACTATGGAAGTGAGAGGGTCTGAAACATAGACAGAGAAGCCACAGACACCACAGACAAAGAGAAAGAGAAGCAAAGGGTCTCTAATGTGACCACAACATCGAGGTCTAGATGCAAATAGCTAGGGATTGATGTGCTGGGACAGGAAGAACAGGGAGGAGCCAGATTTAAGTAGGGCTCCTGAGCTCCCCAGCCCATAGGGGGCCAGGCCTAGAGAGTCCATGAGTGTGTATATGTATGTGTGTTAGTTACACAGCTTTGGATCCTGCCAACATCTCTAATGAAGCCCGACCCTCATTCCAGCCTAAGGTGTCTCCCCAAGGCCCTGATAGGCAGCCCAGAGCCTGGGGCTTCAGCCCTTGATGCCAGGTGGTACCTGAATTTGGGAGGTAGGCAGGCTGGGTGGCCTGGTTGAACAGTGCCCTTCCTGCTTGCCTCTCCCTGGGTCCCAATCCCTCCTTTCTGGGGAGGGACTTTTCACTTATTCCTCCTCCAAAACCACTCTGGGCAGGGACACTAACTAATATATACCAGATATATCCCTATTCCAAATGGAGGGGTGCCAGGTAGGGTAATCAGGGCTGTAGAGTTCTTGGAGGTCCAGTCCCAGCCCGGAGAGTCAGGGAAGGCTTCCTGGAGGAGGAACTGCTAAGCTGAAGCTAAAGGACAAGACCAGGTAAGTGGACAAAATCTCTTGCTCCACAGGGGCTTGAGACTTATCATCTGTAAAATGGACAGTGTAAATAATGAATGGCAAGCATTTAGCACAGAGCATGGCAAATAGTAGGTTCTTAGTCTGTGGGGGGCATTGTTATTTTTGTATTGGGCAATGTAGGCAACCCAGGCAGGAGGAGCAACACATGCAAAGGCCCAGAAGCCTTTGAGGCAGGGGGATTCTTTAGATTCCTGGAAGAAGCTTGGGAGAGTCTAGGCCAAGCCCTGGATGGGAAGATGAGAACTTACACGGACCTTGATGCAGCCCCTATTGCACATCTGGGCATCAGTGGATAGACAGCATCCTGGTGTGTCTCTCTCTCTAACCACAGAAGGCTGGTGTTATCAATACATCCATGACGTAGAGGCCAGGAGAGGCGAAGTAATCAGTCATGGTTGCTCAGCCAAAGAGTGGCAGAGCCTGGATGGACACCCAGGTCTCTGAGGCTTCCCAGCTGCTATGAGGAATCTGGAGTGAGTCCCAGGGAGCACAAAGGGTACCTGATGCTGCCTCGACCACAGTCACCCTGATCGGCCTCAGCCAAAGCTCTGCTTGCCAACCTCAGCTTCTCTAGCTGCAAAAAAGTGATGGGGATTAAAATCTGTGAGCTGGGATGCCTGGATGGCTCAGTTGGTTAAGCATCTACCTTCGGCTCAGGTCCTGATCCCAGGGTCCTGGGATGGAGTCCCCCATGGGGCCCCCTACAGGGACCCTGCTTCTCCCTCTGCCTGCTGCTTCCCTGCTTGTATGCTCTTTCTCTCTGACTAATAAATAAAGAAAACTTTTGGGCGCCTGGGTGGCTCAGTGGGTTAAAGCCTCAGACTTCAGCTCAGGTCATGATCTCAGGGTCCTGGGATCGAGGCCCGCATCGGGCTCTCTGCTCGGCAGAGAGCCTGCTTCCTCCTCTCTCTCTGCCTGCTTCTCTGCCACTTGTGATCTCTCTCTCTCTCTCTGTGTCAAATAAATAAATAAAATCTTAAAAAAAAAGAAAACCTTTAAAAAATAATAAAATAGGGACGCCTGGGTGGCTCAGTTGGTTAAGCATCTATCTTCAGCTCAGATCATGCTCCCAAGGTCCTGGGATCAAGTCCCCCATTGGGCTCCTTGCTCAGTGGGGAGCTGGCTTCTCCCTCTGTCTGCTGCTCCCCCTGCTTGTTCTCTCTCTCTGATAAATAAATAAATAAATAAATAAATAAATAAATAAATAAAATCTTCTAAAAATAAAATAAAATAAAATCACTGAGCTGCCAACCAGAGCCTTGCTCTTGTCTGGGCACTGTGTGCTCTCACCTTAGTGAAACCTCACAAACCAGAGGAACAGATGCTCAGAGAGGTCAGGGAACTCTGGGAGGTCACACAGCACAGAAGGCAGCTGCATTATTAGCCCATTTTACAGATAAGAACATGGAGGTGGCACAAGAAGCCGAAGGACTGTTTACCTCCAAAGGCACACCAACCCTAACCATCTGACCACATGGCCCCTTGGGAGAGCCACAGAAAGTTCTCTGGCCTTGCTACCCTCAGGGAGATGGTGTCGGGAAACAGCTGGGCCCATAAGGGTCTATGACTTTACCTTTTGGAAAAGCAGGAAGCCCTGAGTGCTTCTGGGCCAGACAAAGGCTGGGCTGGGCCCCTGTGGTGTGCCCCTGTTCTTACCTCCCTCCCTGGCCAGCTCCCCACTCTGGATTCCACTGATCCTCTCTCCTCCTGCAAAGTGTGAGACCCTCCCCTGAAAGAAAGAAAGAAAGACTGGGAGTGGCTTTCGCAGCTGAAACCTTGAGATTGGGCAGATGGAGTCAGAGTGCCCACGGACTCTGAAGGCAGAATTTTCCAGGTCTGACTCCCCACTAAGCTACTTCTGGGCAGTTTGACCATGAAGAGGTCCTTATCTCTCAGAGTGTCCTTGCAAGGTGATCATAAAAATGAACCAAGAAAACATAGGCCAGGGCTTTGGTTCTCAAAGGAGGCCTTCTCCTTTATCTCAGTTGGCACCATGCCCAGACTATGTGTCTAAGACCTCTCACCTGTGTTTAAAAAAAAAAAAAGACTTCTTGGGGTGCCTGGGTGGCTCAGTCGGTTAAGTGTCTCCTTTTGGCTCAGGTCATGATCCTAGGGTCCTGGGATAGAGCCCTGAATCCGGCTCCCTGCTCAGTGGAGAGCCTGCTTCTCCCTCTCCCTCTGCCGCCGCTCTGCCTACTTGTGCTCTCTGTCAAATAAATAAATAAAAGTCTTTAATAAATTTTTAAAAAATGACTTCTCATCTGTAAAATGGGCATAGTAAGTTTATGAGATAATGCATTTTTAAGATAATACATGCGAGTGCCCAGCTCCTCGGGGGTCCTTGGAAGGGTAGTCGCCTTGGGGGTGCGGACACCAGGTGCACCCTCCTCTCGTAGGTGTTCCGGGCTCACCTCCAAGTCTGGGGATATTCTGTTGTGGTTCCCAGACACTTAAGCCAAACACACCACCTGAATCCGTGCCAGGACTAGGCACGATCTGCTCCCACCCCATCCTGATCTCCACCCGCACGTGGAGCTCCTCCCTCCAGGTCCAGAGAAGTGGTCCAGGCTCGCCCCGGTACAAGCTGGCCTAAAAGGTATTTGCACAGTGCCTGGGAGAGTACACCCGGTGAGTCACAAAGGACATGACACCGGGAACAGGGAAGGGCCTGGCATCAGAGAGACCCCTGGGCATCCCAGAAAGGACATGGGCTACGTCGAGCAAGGGTGTCTGGAGCCCAGCCCCCGCGTAGGCAGCCAGGAGAGCAGCTCAGGCTAGCGCACCCGCAGCAGAGGGTGGGAGAAAGCGCTCAGAGGCGGAAGGGGCGCGCGGAGACCGCCAGGGGCGCGGGAAGGGGCGCGCGGGGCGGTTGGCCGCAGCGGGGGCGGCGGCCGTTGGTTAGCGGCCTGGGCCAGGGGAGGTCAGGCGTCTGCCCGGGCCGTGGCCACCATGACCAAAGATTCGCCCAGCCCTTCCGGCGGCGGCCGCGCGACACCCAAGAAGCCGGGTAGTCCGGGTCCGTCGGCGGCGGTGTTGGAGGAGCAAAGGCGGGAGCTGGAGAAGCTGCGGGCCGAGCTGGAGACGGAGCGGGCGCGCGGGCGGGCGGAGAGGCAGCGCTTCGCGTCCCAGGCGCGCCAGCTGCGGGAGGAGGCCGAGCGAGAGCGGCAGCAGCTGGTTGACCATCTGCGCTCCAAGTGGGAGGCTCAGCGCGGCCGGGAGCTGCGGCAGCTGCAGGAGGACGTGCTGCGGGAGCGTGAGGCCGAGATCCGGCAGCTGCTGCGCTGGAAGGAGGCCGAGATGCGGCAGCTGCGGCAGCTGCTGCACCGCGAGCGGGACGGCGTCATGCGCCAGGCCCGGGAGCTGCAGCGCCAGCTGGCCGAGGAGTTGGTGAACCGTGGCTATGGCGGCCGCGCGGGGGCGCCAGAGGTCGCTGCCGCTCAGTGCCGCTGTCGCCTGCAGGAAGTGCTGGCGCAGCTTCGCTGGGAAACCGACGGCGAGCAGGCTTCGCGCATCCGACACCTGCAGGCGGCGCTCGACGGGGAGCGCCAGCTCTTCCTCAAGTACATCCTAGAGCACTTCCGCTGGCATCCCCCTTTGCCCGGCTCCCCCGACCCCCAAGCCGTGCGTTCTTCGGAAGGGCCGCCCCTCGATACCGCCGATGACTCCCGCGGGCCCCCAAAGTCCGTCTGTAGACTCGAATCCCTGAATGCTGACACCCTGAGCGCAGGCGTCCGCCTGCGCTCCCGCTCCCTAGACGTGGTGCGGACCGCGCGCTCCAACTCCCCAAAGAGCCTGCCCCACAAGCGCGCCAGCTCTCTCGATTCCTTGACACCAGCGCGTTCCCGCTCGCTCGACAGCACCCTCGGTCGCTCCAAGGCCCCCGAATCCGCGGAGCGGGACTCCTCGCCAGACGCATCCCTCTTAGGCTCCCCGAGTCCCCCTACGCCGCCGCCGCCGCCGCCATCATCACCACCGCCAACGGAGCACAGGAGACCTAGCGATCCGCCAGAAGACCCCGGGAGCCAGCCCTGCGAAGCCCTGACCCGCTCGCCGCCGGGTCTGGACTACCAGGAGTTGGTGAAGCAGAACGCGGAACTGTCCAAGTCGTCGCAGGCGCTGGCACGCCGCTGCTCTGGCCTGCGGGAGGAGAACACGCAGCTGCGGCGCGCGGGCTTCCAGGGCAAGTCTGACGAGAAGGTGAAGCGGCTCAAGATGAAGCACGCGAAGCTTACGGGCCTCGCGCGGCGCCTGGAGGACCGAGCCCGAAAGCTGCAGGAAACCAACCTGCGGGCTGTCAGCGCGCCTGTGCCGGGCGAGAGGCGCGCCGGCCTGGAGCTGTGCCAGGCCTTTTCCCGCCAGCGCGCCCGGGACCTGTCCGAGCAGGCGAGCGCGCTGCTGGCCAAGGACAAGCAGATCGAAGAGCTGCGGCAGGAGTGCCACCTGCTGCAGGCGCGCGTCGCCTCGGGCTTCGGGAGCGTCCTGCATCCTGGCGGGGGTGCCGCCCAAGCCCAAGCTCAGTGGCTCGACATCAGCGAGCTGGACCGGCTGCAGCGCGAGTCCCAGCGGGAGGTGCTGCGCCTGCAGAGACAGCTGACGCGGCAGCAGGCCACCGGCAGCGCCCGAGCCGAGGCCGACGGCCAGAGCGCACCCAGCGAGGAGGCGCGGCGCCAGGTGCAGGCCCTGGAGCTCGAGCTGGGCGCGCGGCGGCGGGAGTGCGAGGAGCTGGGCGCCCAGGCAGCCGCAGAGCGGCGGCGCGGCGACGAGGCTGAGGCGCAGCTGCAGGCGGCGCTACGCGAGGGAGCCTGGCTGGCCCAGGAGAATGCGCGGTTGCAGGCCCAGGCCGACTGGACGCGGAAGGTGGCGGCCGAGAACGACGACGTGCGCGGGCAGCTGGGCCGCGCGTGCCAGGAGCGCGACGCCGCCGGCTTGCTGGCCGAGCAGCTGCTGCAGCAGGCGGCGCGCGGGCAGGACCGGCAGCAACAGCTGCAGCACGACCTGCGGAAGGCCTTGCACGATCTCCAGGCTGCTCGGGAGGAAATGCTAGCACTTCACTGTCAGCCTGGTCACCCTCCCCTGAAACCCCAGGAGGCCCCCCAATCCCCTGAGTCTCAAGTTAGAGACCGTGCCAGGACCAAGTTCCAGCCAGAGCCTGCAGACCAAGCAGCTTCACAGTCCAGCAGAGACAAACGGGAGAATCAGGAAGCTTCTCGGCCCGGAAGTCCATTTGCCAACAGGGAACCAGCCAGTGTCCCTCAGATGCCTGACAGAGTCCCAGCCAGTCAGGCTCTGGACTCCAGGTACCAGGCCAAGAAAACTAGCTCCCAGTCTAACTCTTCATCTGAGGCAGAGTCCATGTGGGCCACGGTGCCATCTTGTCCTACTCTGGATATGGACACAGCCAGCGAGATGGAGGATCTGGAGCCTGACAGTATGTCCTCCACCTTGGAAGTGGGGGGCTCAGAGGCCCCCCCGCCCCGCAAGCTCAAGATCTTCCTGGCTCGGTATAGCTACAATCCTTTTAAGGGCCCTAATGAGCACCCTGAGAGTGAGCTACCCCTCACAGCTGGTGATTACGTATATATCTTTGGGGACATGGACGAAGATGGCTTTTATGACGGGGAGCTTGAGGACGGCCGACGAGGGCTGGTGCCGTCCAACCTGGTGGAGCAGATTCCAGACAGTGACATCCTGGACTGCCTGCCCCTCAAATCCCCTGACTTCGGCCCCACTCGGCTCCCTCCCGGACAGGGCAAGGATTTGACGGAAGACACCAGTCACAGCTTCTTGCCTGGGAAAGCCCAGGGGGCTATGGACAAGGGGCCGTGCCTGATGGGGAGGTCAGCCTCCGAGACAGAAGTGACAGCAGAGATCTCAGATGCCAAGGCAGAAGACAGCTGGCTGGGCGCGCTGCAGTGTATGAAAGAGAAGGGCTTCTCCAGACCCCTTCTAGGGGCCACAGGGGCTCTTTGCACGGCTACCATGCAGCTCCACCTGCAAAGTGTTGCAGCCACATCAGCCAAGATCGCCTGGGTCTACAGCAGCAGCAGCCACCTCCACATGGTGTATCTCAATGGCCAGGAGCACGCCCTGACCCCAGCAGGTGTGAGCTGCTACACCTTCCACAGTCTGCTGCCTGGCACGCGGTACCAGGCACGGGTAGAGTTGTGGCTGCCGTGGAGCTCACTGCAGGTGCACTGGGAGACACCGTCCTCTACCATCACCTTCGACACGCCCCTGGCGGGACCTCCTGACCCGCCCCTGGATGTGCTGGTGGAGCACCATGCCTCCCCCGGCCTCCTGGTGGTCAGCTGGCTCCCCGTTACCATAGACTCTGCTGGGTCATCCAATGGAGTCCAGGTCACCGGCTACGCTGTCTATGCTGATGGGCTCAAGGTTGCGGAGGTTGCCGATGCCACCGCTGGGAGCACCCTGTTGGAATATTCCCAGCTCCAGCTGCCCCTGATGTGCCAGAGTGTGTCTGTGAGAACCAAGTCGCTTTGTGGTGAGTCTCTGGATTCCGTGCCAGCCCAGATCCCTCACGACTGTTTCACCTGCCACCAGTTGCCAGCGACTTCTTCCTTTAGCCACCCCCATGGTGACTCATCTACCTGCAGAGTCACCGTCCCCATCTGTTCTCAGAGGCTGGCGCTGGCTCCCCTGAGTGCCGCAGCCAGCCCGCACACTTCTGGAAGCTGCGGGGAGCCCCAGGCCGAGTTTCTAGAAGACTTCTCTGAAGAACCCCCAAGGAGGCAGTCCCCCATGCCCAACCTGGGTCCAGAGAGAGAATGTGCGAGTGCAGGGTGCGACAGCCAAGCCCAGGGGACTCCGGAGTCCCAGGAGGTCTGCAGAAAGGACCTGCTCTTCCGGCAGCGCTCCCCGAACCACGGACCCCCTCTGCCCAGTGGCCAGTCAAGGGGAGAAGACCGCTACTGGCACATGGGCCCCAGACAGAGCCCTGATTCAGAAGTCATCCATCTGTTTCCAGAGCGTGGGCTCAACAAAGAACTGTATCAGGAAAAGGCTGCTCCTGAGAAGGTCCTTAGGCAAAAGCAAGATATCCAAGTGCTCATCCCTCCCCGGCTGGACACTGGCCAACCGTACGTGTCTGACTTCCATGACATTATGCAGGAGGAGGAGGCCGTGTGCTTCAGTCCATGGGGCACAAAGAGGCGAGAGCAGAGAGAGAAGTTTAGGACCCAGAATGGGAAAGGTCAGGGTCTGGGGGGCAAGATAATGTGCCAGCTCCTGGAGCCCAGCCCAGCACTCTGTCCAGCTCCATCCAGCAAAGTCATGAAGATGCCTAGGGCTGGCCCCTCACCGCTGGGGACAGGGGGGGACACTCCGGTCAGGGTCTTTGTGGCCCTCTTTGATTACGACCCTCTGGTGATGTCTGCCAACCCCGAGGTCGCAGAGGAGGAGCTGGCCTTCCAGAAAGGGCAGTTGCTGAGAGTATGGGGGTCTCAGGACCCCTGTGGCTTCTACCATGGCGAATGCAATGGGCAAGTGGGCAACATTCCTGGGCATCTAGTGGCTGAGGTGAAGGCGGACCCAGAGCAGACTGACGGGAGGTGGCATTTGCCAGCACGAGGGTACCTCCCCCCTGTGGTCCACTTTGACGACTTTGGGGGGTTCGCCAGCCCCCAGGGCTCCTTTCCTATGCCCCAAGGGAACCCCAAGATGTCATCACTGTGGACCCCAATAACCATGATGGCAGCTTTGGACTATGACCCCAAGGATGGGCGAGCAGGGGGCCAGGTGAAGGACAAGCTGTCACTGAGGGCAGGGGATGTGGTCACGGTCTACGGGCCTGTGGATGACAAGGGATTCTATTACGGGGAGTCAGGTGGTCACAGGGGCCTGGTCCCAGCCCACCTGTTGGATCACCTTTCCCTCCATGGAGAGTGAACAAGACTCCCACCAGGGTAGTGGCCTCTGGCCACCCACACCCTGGCAGAGGAGAAGCAAGCCCTGGGTCCCTACCTCCAGCACCCCTCCTCACCTCTGTGAGCAGCATTTGCTCCAAGCGTCACCGTGGGAAACTGACGGCAGTCCCGGGTGTCCCCTAGCCTCTGCAAGGAGCAGGGCTTAAGTCTGAACGGAGCTATTCCCCAAAGAAAACAGAACAAGCAGTCCATGAGAGTCTGACAAGCTACTTCGGAGTTGTCAGTGACCATGACGGTGTTTGGAGAAGTGCCTTTTTCTCTGCTCAGTATACATTTTCTCTAGAAGTTTCTTTAGGAGTTTCGTCATCCATGGCCTTGTATGAAAGTCTCAAGAAAAGCCTGCCTCTTTAAAAAAAAAAAAGTGACCAGAATGTTATTTTTCTATCTTATGTTCAATCCCTCATTAAAATGTTCATAGAAAAAAAAGAAAAAGAATACTTTAGAAGTAAAAGCACAACCAAGGGAAATACAAACATACCCGTCGTGCCCGAGCCCCCCGACCCCCACTTCGGTCTAGGGATCTTGCAATGACAGCAGACATGCGTTCCCAGCTGGGGAAGGCACCTCCTTCGTCTTTAGAGGGGGGCCCTCAGCTTAGGGTCTTCCGGCAGAGCCATCTAGGGGTCGTCTCAGAGCCAGGGAGGAAGAAGCAGGGCTCCACAGGCTCAGTGAGGCCGGTGTTCCCCACAGGCTCCCTGCACGCGGCCTGGGTCTCTGGGTGTCAGCCTTTGTGGAGAGTGGGATCAGCATCTCCCAACTGGGATCCCACCCTGCGTGGTGTTAGTAACTGTCGCTTTCCCCAGCGCGTCTCCCTGGGAGGGCGTTTCCATATTGCCCCCATCTTACAGAAGAGCCTCTGAGGCTCAGGGGGCCCCCCTCATGTCAGGTCACCAGCTGCAGTGCTGCTTCCTCCCACAGCCTTCTGGGCTTCCCCTCTGGGAGAGTGGGAATGAAAGGTGGTCTTCATCCATCTCTACTTCTGTCTGACATTCCTTTGTTTCTCTGAGTCCAACGACGATGTCAAAGGAAGGGCACTGACTTCCTGGGTGCAGGAGGAAATGACCAGAAGCATTCCTTGGGCAGGCAGAAGGATTGGAGCCACTAGCAGTTAGTTTCCTTGGGGAATTGGTGAATTGTGTCCAGAGGGTTCCACCAAGCTGGTCCTGGGGCTGAAGATAGGAACTGGGAAGAAATAGATCCCGGGGTGGGGAGGGGGTGCCACCTTATTCTCACAAAACACACACACACACACACACACACACACACACTCACACACACACCCCACTCATGAGTGGAGGGCTTCTGGGCTAAGCCTGGGAAGGAAACTCTTCCTTACTCAACCATTTTTTAAATTTATTTTTATTATTTTTTTAAGATTTTATTTATTTATTTGACAGAGAGAGACACAGTGAGAGAGGGAACACAAGCAGGGGGAGTGGGAGAGGGAGAGCAGGCTTCCTGCCTAGCAGGGAGCCCAATGCAGGGCTCGATCCCAGGACCCTGGGATCATGACCTGAGCAGAAGGCAGATGCTTCATGACTGAGCCACCCAGGTGACCCATTTTCTATTTTATTTTTTAAAGATTTTATTTATTTGGCATAGAGACAGAGAAAGAGGGAATACAAGCAGGGGGAGTGGGAGAGGGAGAGGCAGGCTTCCCGCTGAGCAAGGAGCCTGATGTGGAGCTTGATTCCAGGACCCTAGGATCATGACCCAAGCCAAAGGCAGATGTTTAATGACTGAGCCTCCCAGGCACCCCTCAACCACTTTTTAAAAGATTTTATTTGAGAGAGAGTGAAAGAGAAAGAGAGAGCAAGAACGGTGGGGAGGGACAGAGGGAAAGGGAGAAGCAGGCTCCCCACTGAGCAGGGAGACTGATGTGGGGCTTGATCCCAGGACCCTGGGATCATGACCTGACCCGAAGGCAGACACTTAACGACTGAACCACCCAGGTGTTGTCAACCATTTTTTAAAGATTTTTATTTATTTATTTATTTATTTATTTATTTAAAGACTTTTTTTTTTTTAAGATTTTATTTATTTATTTCACAGAGGGAGAGAGAGATCACAAGGAGGCAGAGAGGCAGGCAGAGAGACAGAGGGGGGAGCAGGCTCCCTGCTGAGCAGAGAGCCCGATGCGGGCCTCGATCCCAGGACCCTGAGATCATGACCTGAGCCGAAAGCAGAGGCTTTAACCCACTGAGCCACCCAGGCGCCCAAGACTTTATTTTTTTAAAAAAGATTTTATTTATTTGACAGAGAGAGAGAGAGAACAAGTAGGCAGAGAGGCAGGCAAAGGGAGAGGGAGAAGCAGGCTCTTCCGCCGAGCAGAGAGCCCAATGCAGGACTCGATCCCATGATGCTGAGATCATGACCTGAGCGGAAGTCAGAGGCTTTAACCCACTAGCCACCCAAGCGCCCTAAAGATTTTTATTTTTAAGCAATCCCTACACCCAACTCGGGGATGGAACTCATAACCCGGAGATCAAGATTTGTGGGCTCTATCCACTAAGTCAGATGGCCACCTCCCACCTTGACCATTTTTTTTAAAGATTTTATTTATTTATTTGTTTATTTATTTATTTATTTGACACAGAGAGAGATCACAAGTAGGCAGAGAGAGAGGAGGAAGCAGGCTCCCTGCTGAGCAGAGAGCCCGATGCGGGACTCGATCCCAGGATGCTGAGATCATGACCTGAGCGGAAGGCAGACGCTTAACCATCTGAGCCACCCAGATTCCCCACCTTGACCATTTTTAAGTATAATTCAGTAGTGGGTTTTTTTGGGTTTTTTTGTTTTTTTTAAAAAGATTTTATTTATTTATTTGACACAGAGAGAGAGAGAGATTACAAGTAGGCAGAGAGGCAGGCAGAGAGACAGGGAGAGGAGGAAGCAGGCACCCTGCTGAGAAGAGAGCCCAATGCGGGCCTCGATCCCAGGACGCTGAGATCATGACCTGAGCCGAAAGCAGAGGCTTTAACCCACTGAGCCACCCAGGCGCCCTAATTCAGTAGTGTTAAGTGCATTCATATTGTTGTGCAGCCAATTCCCCGAGTTCTTTTCATCTCACAAAACTGAAATTCTGCACCCATTAAGCAGCCCCCGATAACCCTTAATCTACTTTCTGTCTCTGAATTTGACTACTCTACTGATCTCCTATAAGTGGACTCACACAGGAACTTTCTTTTTTTGTGTCTAACTTATGTCACTGAGCATAAGGTCCTGGGGTTCAGCCTTGTTGTAGCATGTATCATCAAATCGTCCTTCCTCTTTAAAGCCAAGTAATATTCCATTGAGTGGACAGCCCACATTTTGTTTACTAGGGCTAGGGACAAGAATGTCTTCCACACATCGGGAGAGCAACAGCAGTTCAGCAAGAGAAGAGAAACCTTAATCCACCTACTTTCAGATTTAAAGACAATGACTCTAATTCCGTAAGAACCCAACGAGAGTTATGCTAACCATATTGTTCTGTCAATTTCTTAGTTAACTTTGCATCCTTCCCTGATCATTGGTCGAGATTGCTCCCATTGTTTCAACAGCTGCAGAATAATTTGCTGTGGTTATGGAGTGCCCCTCCCATCGCTGCAGCCCCTTCCCTGCTTTATTTCCCCCCGTAGCCCTAATCTGCAGCTGGAGCATTGCCCATGGTTTTTCTGTTGTCTGTGTCCCACCCCCTCAGCCATCTCCACAGACAGAATGTAAGTTCCACGAATGAAGAGACCTCTTTGGCTTATTCATTGCCTGGCTCATAGTGGGTCCCCAATAAATGCATGTGGAGTGAAGGAACAAGGAGTTTTTGACCATCATCTGTGCTGGGCTCAGGCATTCATACCACACAGTGGGTGAAATCCACTGGAATAGTGGAAGATGTTGACCCCGAGCAGCAGAGGATGTCTTTGCTAGTTCTGACCCTGGGCCCCTGGGGCAGGTGAGAAGGAGGGGATCCTCATCAGTGGCAACCGCAGAAGCAAAGGCCCTGGGGCATGAGAACAATGAGTGATTGAATATTTGGGGAAACTCAAGGAGCAGTGGCACAGGCAGGGGAAAGAGATTGGGGATAGGTATCTATCTACCAGCTGGTGAGGGCCCCCTCTTCTGGAAGGGCTTCCAAGCACCTGGGAGCTTCCTGACGCCACCACCAGGGGGCAGCCCCAAGGGTTGCTCCCCGGGGCCTGTGCACCAAGGCAGAGCAGCCTGGCCCCACACCTGTCTTTTCAGGCACTGAGCCCCAGTGTCAGGGTAAACAGAAATGTCTCTTTGACCCTGCAGGCCTGGGATTCAGGCCCCATTCATCCCTATTCTCTCCCTCCTGTCTCACCAAAGCACCCTGAGGAGCCCCTCCCCCCTACCTACGGTGGTTGTCGTTCTGGGCACCCCGGATCTGTATCAGGCCTGGCAAGTCTGACACTCAGCCACAGGGAAGCCTTGCTCCTCAGAACTCTTCTTCCAGTCCTGTTCCTACAAATCCTAGTTTCCTCGAGACCATGGGAAGTTTGAGTGAATGAATAAAGAAGCACAAGGTCTAGTGGCCTAGAGGAAGCAGGGCCACGAGTGGTGGAGCCGCTGGAGGGCAGAACCCAACCAGGTAGGTCCAAGCCCTGGCCTGCTGGTGGACAGCTGGGAAGCTTCTCTGAACCTCAGTTTCTTCACCTTTGGCAGGGCTGGGGGTGGGGCAAGAGGTTATATCGAGCAGGTCATATGTACAGAGCACTCAGCCCAAGGTCAGAACCCAAAGGAAGACCAAGAAAGCTGGTAAGAACACAGGTGGCAAGGGATGATGGGTCTGGGTGCAGCTTGCTTCCTGCCAGGGCACCAGAGAACCTGCACAGGGACGCCATGCAGGCTAGGAAGGAGCAGGTGCCTGGTTGTGGCCTGTTCTGGGGCCCCTTCCCAAGTGACCAGACCACCTGGAGGCCCAAAGCCTGTCCAGGCCTGCCCAGGAGGGGCTGGAGGATGGGAAGCCCAGCTGCCCAGAGGGCAGAGGAGCCTATGGAGTGGGCAAAGGGGCAGCATCCGAAGAGCCTGGAGAGTTCTGGAGCAAGAGTCACCGAGCCTGTCCTAGGGCTGTCCACTTCTGCCCGGGGGCTTCTGGTTAGGGCAAGTCTCAGCATCTCACCAGCCCTCCTTCCACAAAGGAAAGACTTTCAGCTTTCAGTTATTTCTCATCAGGGACCTGGTTTCCTGCTCCTGCTACCCACAACATTGGTACGGGTTACCCCGATTCACCAATGAGAAGAAAGACCCGGTGGCAAGAGAAAAGAGCTGCCACAAAAACAGTATGAAGATGCCCAAGGGACCCCTTCCAGCCTTTTCCAAGGCCCACCTGCCATAGGGACCCAGTCCAACTGGAGCCCCCTGGGACTAGCCCATCTGTCCCCCCAATACCTTTTGGTGACCTGCCCCTCTTGCCCTTTGTCACTGTGCAGATTTCAAAATATCGGGACGCAATAAAAAAAAAAAAAACCTCATTACACCTTTTGGTCACACCTTCCTGTGCTGTCTCACCCCAGTGGCAGTCGGACGGGTGGGGGCCTGTAGGAGGTTGGATGTTCCACCTGAACTCAAACACACTGGGCCAACTCAGTCTTATGAAACCAGGTGGCACTTGCTCCGGGAACCCCGGGCACGGAGGGTTCCTGGGGCCCTGGTGGCACTAATGACACCTCACCTGGGTTCACAGGTACAGCAGCCTCTGGGCTCGGCCTCGCTTGTCACTGTCACAGGAGGTGGGTGGAGTCTGCAATGGGTCTTTTCTGGGCTGTAGTGCTCTGCATTTGCAGGTCCCCCCTCTTGCCAAAGCCCAGGTGTCTGCTGCCTGGCTATAGGCCTGTGTGCCCCATTGTGCCCTGAACCCCCAGGTAAAGTCCCTTCAATCCTCTGGTAAATGACCACCTTGCAGGCTGTGCCCGCCTAGCTGGCCCTCTAGGACGTTGACCTTAACCTGGGGGACTGCACTAGCCACACCCCTTGGCTAGAGAGTGCCCTCTCCGGGGCTTGGCCCCTCTTGCTCAGCCTTAGAGTGGGGTGGGGACTGAATCCGAATCCTGGGTCGCCCACTTCCAGTTGGGAAACCTCAGGCAATTTTTTGATTTTCAGCCTCAACTTTCTTTCTCCCTAAAATCCGCCTTCCCAGCTGGGCTGCTCTGCCCCTGCAGCCAGCTCACTCCAAGGCGTCCTTCAAAAGTGCCCTCTAGCCTGTGGGGGGGGGGGGCAACTTGTCCATCCAGCCCCACCCTCCCGGGATTTAGCTGCCACTCCCAGGTGTCTGAACAGCTCCCAGGCATAATCCCTGTAAATAAGTAAGTTACCCATTCATTTTACTGCCCATCCCATCAGACAGGATCTAACTGCATGATGTGTCCTCATCGCCAGCGTCTGGACCCATTCTGGAGCCGGCATCAGGGTCTGTGGGCCAGCGCATCCCTAAATTTAGAACAGGGGCACCGACTGGCCTGTAACCAAGACCGGCTCAAGAAAGTGTTGGCCTAGGGCTATGCATGGGCGCTTCCCAATAAGAACTGACCTTTATGAGTCCTCACCATGTGCCTTAGCTCACGTCTTGCTGTCCTACTCTCGGCAACTCTATCCAGATGGTGTAATTATTTTTCCTTTTTACAGATAGAGAAGCTCAGGCTCAGAGAGAGGAGGGCATGCGTCAAGGTCATTCGGTTGGTGACAGAGCGGGGTCTGAACCCAGGTGTGTCCCTTTGCCCCTTGCCCTTATCTGAAGGATTCCTTCCCCTAGCCTGGGGGCAGGGCCTGGGTCTAGGGAGCTGAGTAGAGGGAGGGGTAGTCAGGAATTCAAATTGGTAGAGCTGGTGGGGGGGTGGGGAGGGCAGGAGGCACCGGGGAGTGGCCAGTAGTTAAGGCTTGGGCAACCGGGTGCTCTGCAGGGCTTCGCTTCAGGGAGGGAGGGGACAGGCAGAAACCTGCCAAGCCAGAAATGCCCAAGGGTCTCCAGGGGGAAGTGTAGGGAAGGTGGTTGTGAGCTGGGGCCAGCAAAGCACCCCAGGGTGGAAGGCCAAGGGATAGAATTGGGCACTGAGGCCCCACCCCAGAACCAGGGGGGATTTAAGGAGAAAGAGGCCTCAGAGAGGGCAGGGGGCCACATTTTCTAGAAGGAGGGAGTGGTCAGTCTCCACAAGGTCAGGCCAGATAAGAGTCACTGGGCCCAGCCTCCCTCGTGACTGTGACCAGAGGCTGCTGTCCCAGCCCAGGGGCTTCCGTGTACTGGCCATGAGGGATCTGGCCCCCTCCCCCACTGCTACAGGAAGCCTCACTGAACCCTGCTGATGAGGGAAGGCTCCCCAAAAGAAAACTGCAAAGTTGGAATCTGGAAATTCCAAGCCTCCCCACAGTGCAGCCTTGGTGCACTCCTACCCCTCTTGCTACTGGAGCGGAGCCCCCCAGGCGGTTCCCAGTGCTCAAGACCCTGTTCCCTGCTGAGATTCAGGAGAAGAGTGCCCTCTCAGCACCTGCCCCCTCAGCTGCTGGAGAGGAACCTCACTAAGAAAATAGAGCGTTGCCTCTCCTTATCTCCACCTTTGCCCTGGGGTCCTCACTCTGCCCGCTTTCCTCCCTCATTCCTCATCTGCTGAGGCTCTGCTGGGCTTCTGCCGTCCTATCCAAGCCAATGGGGGCAGATGGAGCCATCAGCCCCATTTTACAGGTGGGGAAACTAAGGCCAACAGAAGTCTGTACTAAGGCAGCTGGCTGGTCACTGTCACAGCTAGGATTTGGATCCAGGTCCGATCACTTTTTCTTGGGCTTCCCCCAGAAGCACAGGCCCACTGACGTTCATTTCTACCTTGCTCATCACAAGCCATGGCTGGGCCTCCTTCATCCATCCGTTCTGTGGGGCCAGCTGCCACTCAGGCACAGGGGTCAGACCATCCTGCAGAAAAACCCCAGAACAGGGGCTCCTGGATGGCTCAGCGTGTTAAAGCCTCTGCCTTCGGCTCAGGTCATGATCTCAGGGTCCTGGGATGGAGTCCCACATCGGGCTCTTTGCTCATCGGGGAGCCTGCTTCCTCCTCTCTCTCTGCCTACCTCTCTGCCTACTTGTAATCTCGCTCTCTCTGTCAAATTAATAAATAAAACCTTAAAAAAAATAGAAAGACCCCAGAACAGATGCTCCCAGTCTAATGATGGAAGGAACCGAGAAGCCAAAGGGCTTCATGGTAGTAATCAGAAGGGTGGGAGTGGGCTTACAACCAAGTAGGACACAGGCAGAGGTTTCCCAGAAAGGGAGGCTAATTGAAATCTTTCTTTTTCTTTATCTCATAATGGTTTAAAACAAAACAAAACGAAAAAACACAAAAGTAATACATAGAGGAATGCCAATAACACAGGCGATTAAATGTGGAGTTAAATGAGAAGCCTCTCTCCTCACCCCTCCCCCATCTCCCTTCCTCCCCTGAGATTCCTGTCCTGGAGTCCAGGGATCTCTTTTTTTTAAGATTTTTTTAAAAATATTTTATTTATTTATTTGACAGAAAGAGAGACATCGAGAGAGGGAACATAAGCAGAGGGGAATGGGAGAGGGAGAAGCAGGCCTCCTTCTGAGCAGGGAGCTGGATGCGGGGCTCAATCCCAGAACCCTGGGATCATGACCTGAGCTGAAGGCAGGCGCTTAAGGACTGAGCCATCCAGGCGCCCCTCCCCTCTTTTTTAAGATTTATTCATTTATTTTAGGGAGGGAGAGAGAGAAAAAGTGCATGCACATAGGAGCATGCAAGGCCAGGAGGGCAGAGGGAGAGAGAGAATCTTGGAGAAGATTCCTTGCTGAGTGTGGAGCCTCAAGTTTGGCTCCAGGTGGGGCTTGATCCCAGGACCCTGAGATCATGACCCAAGAGGAAATCAAGAGTTGATCGCTCAACCAACTGAGCCACCCAGGTGCCCCATTCCTTAGGGATTTATAAACATAGATAGAAACGGAAACACATAGGGCGCCTGGGTGGCTCAGTAGGTTAAAGCCTCTGCTTTCGGCTCAGGTCATGATCTCAGCGTCCTGGGATCGAGGCCCACATCGGGCTCTCTGCTCAGCGGGGAGCCTGCTTCCTCCTCTCTCTCTGCCTGCCTCTCTGCCTACTTGTAATCTCTCTCTCTTGTTCTGTGTCAAATAAATAAATAAAATATTTAAAAAAAAAAAAGAAACGGAAACACATATAATATTTAAAAACCATCAATGTGGGCACCTGGGTGGCTCAGTGGGTTAAAGCCTCTGCCTTCAGCTCAGGTCATGATCTCAGGGTCCTGGGATCGAGCCTCTCATCGGGCTCTCTGCTCGCTGGGGAGCCTGCTTCCTTCTCTCTGTCTGCCTCTCTACCTACTTGTGATCTCTCTCTCTGTCAAATAAATAAATAAAATATTTTAAAAAAATCAATGTGATTACATCATGCATACTATTCTACATCTTACTTTTTCCACTTGGCAGAACGTCTTGGCCAACCGTAAACTTCTCCCCCTTCTTGGCGAGTGTGCCTGGTGACAGTGTCACTGCCTTCAGGTGGGTTCCAAGGCTGTCTTGCCTTCTCTGCAGCTTCCCCGGGGTGCTGGGGGAGTGGATTCCCCCACACACTTCTAGTGTATGTTTGAGTCCCCTGACGCTGGCGGGGGCTCTCAGCACTCTCTGTCTCTTGGTTCTGATCACATTCCACGGTCCCATGTGCTTGGCACTCTTCTGGGTGTTTCAGAGAGCCCTTTCTCCCTTCAGGAATTTGTATGTGCTGCTCCCCTGCCTGGCTTCACCTTGCCTCTCATTCCAATTTGGCCTTTGGATCTCACGTATTAATTCATGAGTGTGCCGAATAGTATTGACTGTATAGATTCCTGCCCCCAGCCTAGGCACTTTCTGCAGCAGTGAATGGTGATGATGATGACTTGATGGTGACTTGGGCGGAGTACCCATTCTGGTGAGGGAGGGAGAGGTGAGCAAAGAAGCAGCAGGTCTTCAATAAGGTCTTTACAGATGGTGCAAGACCTGGGAAGGAGGTAGAGATCGAGGACAGAGAGTGAAGGGCAGCTGTTGGAGAGCAATGAGGAGCACCTAGCGGGCTCAGTTGGTGAAGCATGTGACTCTTAACCTTGGGTTTGTAAGTTTGAGCCCCACTTTGGGTGTGGAGATTACTTAAAAATGAAATCTTTGGGCGCCTGGGTGGCACAGTGGGGTGGGCACCCGAGTCTTGGTTTCAGCTCAGGTCTGGTCTCAGGCTTGTGAGATTGAGCCCCATGTGGGGCTCCATGCTGGGCAGGGAGTCCACTGGGGATTCTCTCTCTTCCTCTCCCTCTGCCCCTCCTCCTGCTTTCTCTCTCTCAAATATATAAGTAAAATTTGTTTTTATTTATTTATTTATTT
>LNAC01000325.1:330203-373942 GCA_002007465.1 Ailurus styani | reverse complement strand
GGGGGGGGGGGGGGGGGAGGAGGATGGGAAGCTGATACTTGGGGGTTGAACTGAGTCTTTTGGCCCAGGAGTAGGTCTTGTCTTCGAGTGAACCTTTGGTCCTGTACAGTTGGGCTTACGAAAATCTCTGGGTCCCATGGGTAGGCAGTAGACTCAGAAGTCTGGGAGGGGGCTCCCCACCTGCCTACCTGCCTGCCTGCCTGCCTTAGGGGTCAGAACTCCCAGGTTTGTCTGCTTTCCTTTGACTTCTGGCTTTCTGCAGACCAGTTTTGGGGAGTTGCTGAGTACCTCTTGCCCAGCTTCTCTGGCTCTTTGACTCAGTGCTGGTGTGTGCCCAGAATCTCTCCCTGCAGTGCTTTCCTGCCAGTTGTTAGGACTTGTAGATTAGTCACTCAGCTTTTACAAGCGATTCCTGAAAAGAAAAATCTCCCTCTGGTTGCTGGCTCTGCATGGAGGAAGAAGCAGCCCGAGGGAGCCAGGCCTTTAATTAAAGCAAAACTGAAATGATTGCTGCACTTGCTGGAAGGAGAAGCAGCAGCACAGGTGGGGCAGAGGCGCTGCGTTCTGTCCTGGCGCAGGACCTGCTCTGGGGACAGGTAGGCAGGATCCCATCCTCGTTCCCTGGTCTTGGCCAGCAGCCCAGCCTTCTCCACAAGCTGCAGTCCTGGATTAATCCTCACGTAGTGTTTTCTTTCCATAGATCAGATTTCTCATTTTGTTAATAAGCACAGCCTCCAATCCACTTGAAGTCAGCTGTCGTGGACTTGGAGCAACAGGGTTTTGCATTATTGAGCTGACAGGACTGCTGCCTTCCCAGAGTCCTTATTGTGTGTCAGGGTCAGATCTGGTGGGGCAGGGGGTGTGGGTGGTGAGGGGGCAATGCCTTTTAATCAGCAGCTAGCCCGCAGAGAAGGGCTGGCTGGGCAGTTCTGGAGAGTCGGAGGAGGGAGGAAGGAATAAAGTTCAGTTTACCCGGGGGACCTGTGGTGTTGCCCTTTTGCTGGCCTGTTGGCCTCAAGCTGTCAGCCCCACCCAATAGCTTGCTTGCCTTGCCCACTGGGGCTTAGGGCCACTGCCCCTGGGACCTGATCACTGGGGGGGAGGGGGGGTCTTCCTGTTTCTGCCACCTGGGAGGCAGCTGTTACCATCGAGAAGAAGCAAGCAGTCAGGTTCTTGCCCTCCTGGCTCGGGAGGGACTCCTGGAGGCCAGTGAGAGGGAAGTGGACTTAGAAAGTCTGGAGTGTGACATTGGCTCTGCATTTGCTCTCTGGGTGACCTTGGACAGTGATTGATTCTGAGCCTTAGTATCCCCGTGTCTAAAATGGGAGCAGAACTGGAGTTTACATTCACGTATCGCTGCCCTCCAGAGCTCAGCCCGGGGAAGACAGACAGGCAAACAAACGATTGTAAGATAGGCTGATAAGGGCTGGCATGGTGCTGTATGCAGCGCAGAGGGCACCGTGGGCATGGTGGCTGTAGCTGCGAGCTGTGGAGGAAGGGGCCGGCTCTGGGCTGGAGGAGAGCCATGGATGCTGTGCTGGGTTCAAGTTGCCTATAGGAGAGGGGTTTTACTGTGGAGTGCCTAGGAAGACAGTGGTGGTGTGGAGTGTGGCCGGCGAGCCCGGAGAGCAGTGAGGCGAGAGCGCAAGCCTGCAGGTGCTGTGTGTTCGAGAAGCTAGCGCAGGAGCACCCTCTGCGTGCCAGGTACCTGTGAGGCTCTTTGGCAAGCTTTTTATTCCTCTAGGATTTTCTGAGAACAGACACACGGGCGCAGTGCCCAGGTCCTGCAGCTCGGCTGGATCATGCTGGTCTCTGGCTCTCACAGCCTTACCAACGAGGGGTCGGCCTTAGGCCGGGAGATAGGGGCACACTCGAGTTTTCTCGGAATCCTTCCAGGTCAGCATGCCGGATAGTCTCCTCTTACAGACTGGCAAATGAGACTTAACTGGGAGATTACATAACTTGCTGGGGCTGCAAGTAAGCAACTGGTCAGGCTGGGGCTTGAGGTTAAATGCCTTTGACTCCTAGGCTTTGTACGGACCCATGTGGTGTGGAGTCTAGAGAGGTCTGAGCTCCAAGCAGGAAGAGGCGAACAGACAGCCCCCTCCCCAAGAGCATCCTGGCTCCCGCTTAGGGGCTTCCAAACAAGCCAGGCCAGTTTGACTCTGCCTGGCACCGCCAGCCTGTGCTTCCTGCTGGGAGGGGCCTTGCCCTAAAGGGATAGGGACCTGGGCTGGGGGAGGTCTTGGAGAGCTCCTGGAGCCTGGAGTGGCAGGAGTGGTGAAGCAAGGAAAGCCAGTGGGGGGTGGGGTGGGGTTGTATGTGGGCCCCCAGTGAGCTTGATAAGGAAGGGAAAGCCGGGAGGCAACTCCAGGCCTGTCATAGTCAAGGAGGGAAGGGTCCAGGCTGGGGTGCCTCTGCTGAAAGAGGGTGTGGCTGGACTTGATAGAGTGACCCTAAGAACCTGCCTTGGGACAGTCAGGAAGGGGTTCAGAGCCCCTCCTTCAGACTCCTCAGTTTCCATGTTTTTCTTCTTTTTTTTTTTTTTAAAGAATTTTTATTAATTTATTTGACACGGAGAGAGAGAACACAAGCAGGCAGAGTAGCAGGCAGAGGGAGAGGGAGAAGCAGGCCCCCGGCTGAGCAAGGAGCCCGACTAGGGGCTCGATCCCAGGACGCTGGGATCATGACCTGAGCCTAATGCAGATGCTTAACCAACTGAGCCACCCAGGCACCCAGTTTTCATGTTTTTCATGGTAATGTCCCACATGGGTCGAAGAGGGAGGGCGAGTGTGGCCTTGGTTAGAGCAGGTCCTTCTGTGAGTGAGACGGGACAGAACAGCCATATACGTACGCTAAAGGGCTTTTGGTGCTGTTTCTGAGATCCATAGCCCAGAGTGGGTGCCTGTTTCCTGTTTGAAGGTAATCCACCTACCTCCGTGGGCACTTGGGGTATGGATGAGGAGGGAGAGAGGGCTATGGAAAGGCAGGTGGCCCAGTCTTCCAGGGCTGTACCTCCAGCTCTCCTTATCCATTCCGTGGCAATGCCAAGGGTCACTAAGGAAAGGCAGTATTTGGGCTTGGCTAGGGGGCCGCTTCCAGGTGGGGAGTTGGCCTCTTGAGGAGGTGGAAGGGCTGCTGGCTCTGGCACGGGTGTGGCCGCTGTGCAGACTTGTTCCCTGCGTTCCAGGCTGCTGCAGCGGCCTCAGGCTTCTTTCCCAGCAGCACCTGTGGGTGGGTGGGTTCTCTCAGGTGAGTATTGGGAGGGGCCACTCCAGTGCTTTGAGAACAGCACCCCCCCCCCCAAAGGTGTTCCCATCAGACCAGACCACACCACACTGGGGTCTGAGCTCCCTTGGTCTCTTCATCAGCCTGGTTACCTGCCCTTTAAGGAGGAGGAATGCCTGTGGCCTTTGAGTTCCCTCACCTGCGCTGCTCTGGAAGATCATAAGATCTCAGTGAATTCTTGTTCCTGGAATGAATGAGAAGCAAGAGTGGGTTGATGACTGGGTAGGTGGGGTCTGAGGCCTCAGTGGCCTGTCCCTCTGTGGACACCATGGTACTTTGCTTGTGATGAGTGCTTGCTACATATTGACCCATTAAGTATATGCTGTTACCTGTGCTGCCTGGAAGAGGCCTGCCTGCCTGTTGGTGCCCTGCTTCTCAGCCTTGCACATGACGGTCACCTGGGAGCTGATAGGCTGGCCCAGCCCAGACTATTTCTAGCATCCATGTTTCTCCTAAGACGTGGAAATGAATTTGATGTGCAGCCAAGGTCGAGAACCACTGCTTTATCAGGTGATAAGTCTGTGTTGGTAATAGAATCAAGTAAGTGGTGAGTCCCCATCGACCAGTGCATTATGGTCTGGGGTGGTCATGAATGCTTTACTCTGATGACCCAGTGGGATCGAATTTATAGAACAAGTTGGGTTGATTCTGTTAGTTACTAGGGTCTTAGAGAAGCACCAGACACAGAACACAGAAGGGGTTTAATCTTTTCATGGTCCCTCTTACTTGGTGGCAGTGGGAGAGACCCCAGGCCAGTGTGCACTAAGGGGACATCTCTTCGGAGGTCTTTGGAGAGCCGCCTGCTGCTCTTGACCTCAGAACTCTTCATCCTGCTTGGTTTTCCGAGTTTACTTGTTCTGGCTTTGTTGGTTGCATTCTTGGGCCCTGGTTGACCTCTGTTTGCCCTGGCAGGGCCTGATGTGGTGACATTTGGGATTCTTGTGGCTCCCTAATGAGCTCACTGTGGCCATAGCTGGGGACCCCTGGGACCTGAGCCCCTGTTTTTCTCTTTGACCTCAAGGTCCCTGGGAGAGAGAAATTGGTCCCTGAGGTTGCTTTTCTGGATTGTTATCTGGGTAAGGTGTGTAAGGGGCCAGGAAACAGAATATGGGGGGTGGCTGTGAAAGGGCACTAGAGGTAGAGCTTCAGGTAAGACCTGGCTCAGCTCCCTTTGCTACAAGAGAACAAGGGGCGGTCTTGGGGTTTTGTGTGTATCTATGGGCAGATGGAATATAAGACAGCCCTCCTTGCTCCAGGCAGCTTACAGAATGGGGTGAGCAGCAAGGCCCCTGAGTCTGGTGTGGTTCTGGTTGGTGTCCTGGTTAGGAAGTGCTGTCCGTTAGGGAAGGAAGAGCAGCCTAGGCTGGGGCAGTGAAGGAGAGGGGATTGATTAGTCTCTTGGCTGGTAGTTCAGGAAGAAGTGGGTGGTGTTGAGAGCACAGGCAGGGTGTCCTTCCTCTCTGTTCTTTTCTGCCTGTGCACATCTTGGTGCATGGACTCTGGGGCTCTGTCTTGAGAGCTCGTGGCCCTGGGGGTGGGTTCCTGCCTCAGCTCTTTCGTCTCTTCCGTCCCACCCTGCCGCAGGACTTTCTGCCCTTCCCTCCAGTAGAAAGTGGCTGATGGTTTGTGTCTGACAGGTGCTATTGCAGCTTTGCTTGAATGCCGGGAGAAGGGTGGTTCCCACAGAACTCCTGACAGAATGCTAGGAAAGTAGTGGGAGAGGAGGGCCTGAGGGGCTCACTTTTGGGCTCTTACCCCGTGGTAGCCCTTGTGGAAGGTGTTCCGAATTTAATCCTTGGAACATGACCCGTGCAGTACCAATCGTTTTATCAGTCTTCACTGTATGAGTGACTCAGAGAGGTTAGGCAGTTAGTCTCAAGTCACATAGCTAGGAAGCAGGTAGTGAAGTTCTTTTTTTAAAAGATTTATTTTATTTTATTTTATTTTTTATTTTAAAGGTTTTTATTTGTCAGAGAGAGAGAACACAAGCAGGGGGAGGAGCAGAGGGAGAAGCAGGCTCCCCATGGAGCAAGGAACCCGATGTGGGACTCGATCCCAGGACCCTGAGATCATGACCTGAGCTGAAGGCAGACGTTTAACTGGCTGAGCCACCCAGGTGTCCCAAGATTTATTTATATTAGAGAACGTGAGCAGTTGGGGGGGAGGGGCAGTGGGGAGAGAATCCTTAAATCGACTGTCTGCTGAGCACAGAGCCCAGCATGGCCCTTGATCCCAGGACGCCAAGATCATGACCTGAGCCGATACCAAGAGTCAGATGCCCAGCCGACTAAGCCATCCAGGCGCCCCCATTAGAGACCTTCTTTTTTTTTTTTTTAAGATTTTATTTATTCATTTGACACACAGAGAGAGAGATTACAAGTAGGCAGAGAGGCAGGCAGAGAGAGGAGAGAGGAGGAAGCAGGCTCCCTGCTGAGCAGAGCCGAAGGCAGCGGCTTTAACCCACTGAGCCACCCAGGCGCCCGTGTTAGAGACCTTCTAAGAGCAAGGCAAAGACAACCACACGTGTGTGGCAGCCTCGAACACGTATGTGTGGGCTCCTTCCTTTGAGCAGTGTTCGAGCCTGAGGACAAAGTTTTCATTTTGAGTGGGGCGGCGGTATGGCTGTCTTGGACAAAGCCTGGAGCTGGCCGATAGTTCCTTGTAAACTGGAGAGGAGCCACTACAAGCCTGGTGAGCAGGTCCGTTCCCCACCCTCCTCCAGGTGGGGTCTGGAGGAGGTCAGGGGGTCAGGACTCTCTGGGTCATCCTTATCCTTCCAGTGCCAGCTCCTTCCCTTCTGGCGCGTTGGACTGTGTAAACCTGGGCTTTTGTTGACCACTTTCAGAGGATCTGTGAGTGGGATGGTTTGGGGGTTCCTGGGAACTCCAGAGCTGGGCTCCTTCTCCTAGTATTCTCACTGTGCGGGCAAATGAGAGGTGCTTGGGACTGGGCAGGGTGGCCGCTCTCCTAGGGTGAGGCTCTTTCTTGGTAGATGGGTGATGTTGGCGATGAGGAGAGAGGCCAAGGCCGTAACCGCCTCAGGTGCCGGGGCCACCTCTAGCAGGTGCCTTTCTTACCTGCCACTAGGCCCCGTGTGCAGGTGTGTCGAACACTGAGCTTGGGTTGTCCTTTGACTGTGGTAGGTGAACCTGAGCGCCAGAGGGGTGCAGGCCAGGGGAGAGAACTGTTTCCAAAGTCCCACATTCCATGCATGTGTTGACGCTGATAAGGGCAGCAGGGCTGGCTTAGCTGCTTTGGGCAGGAGGGGACTTTGACTTCATGCCCCCAGCAGGCAGCGAGCTTGCACATCCTGCTTCCTGTAGCACCCCTCCCCCACCTCCCCCTCTGACCACCTCTGCCTCAGGAGGGCGGGGGCAGTCAGCCTGGAGGCCCACAGTGTACAGAGGCCCAGCTTGCTCCCCAAGCGTTGCCAGCTCTGAGTAAGCAGGCCTTCGGAGGTCTCTTCGGAGTTTGTCAGCCCTGCCTCTTAGAGTATTTGGTGAACAGGTGTGGTGTTCTGAAGAATGCCTCTCTGCCTCACTTTCCTTGCCTGTAAAATGGATTGTTAGAAATATTTGAGCTAGCGCATATCAACTATTCTCAGAGTTATTTGCAGACCTCTTGGGGTTCCCCAGGACCCTTTTCATAGTACTTAGACGTTATTGGCCTTTGTCCCGTGCAAAACCGTGGTAGGTGGTATGCATCACCAGGAGTCGTGTTCACTGGTGGTGCTCCAGACGGAGATGGCCAGTGTTACTGAGCGTCCTGGGGAGGCAGTACAGATGACTGAGGAGTGAATCTAGACCCTGGGGTACACGTCTTTTTAGTATTAGTGACAAAATGGGGAGTATGCATGACTACTGTGAAGTGTAACTGTTGTCTCCAGAAAGCACTTTGCATTTACTTGGGCTCTGCTCTGAACTAGCTGCCTTTTCTCATGGAACATTGTTTTCAGGTGAAAGAATGACTGGCAGACAAGGTGTGGTTATTCAGACTTGGAGAATTTGCCCAGACATTTTCTCAAATGCAGATGGTGAGCTTTGCCTCTTCAAGGAAAACAACTGACAGTATGTGTTGCTGGTGCTAGAACCCTCGAGGGAAAATGAGTATTGGAAAACTATCCATTGCTGTGAGCCTGACTTAGCCTTCATTGATAAGATCAGCAGTGATATTAACACATGGAGTTTTTTTGGTGTCCTATAATGAAATGCAATGACATTTGGAAGATCTGATCAACTCAGTGAACCAGAATTTTCCAGGTGAACAGTGCTTGATGTTGCACAATCTTATATGGATGGGAGTGCAGCGAAGAGCAGTGGAGTTTTGCGTAACTGAATGTGAGATAGTCGTGATATAATTTCAGAATATCCATTGCAACTTATTTATTTATTTATTTAAAAAATCTGTTTGAGAGAGCATGAGCAGGCGGGGAGAGGGAGAAGCAGACTCTCTGTTGAGCTCGGGGCCTGATGGGGGTTGGATTCCAGGACCCTGCAATCATGACCTGAGCTGAAGGCAAACATTTAACTGATGGAGCTACCCAGGAGCCCTTCCACTGCAACTTTTGAGAGACCACCCATTACACTCGAATTTCAGTGTAATGTCAATGTAGAAGAGCCACACTTAGCTGAAAGGATTATTAAAATACTCCTCCCTTCTATCTGTGTAAAGTCACCTTTTTTCAGAGACTTGAATCAAAACCACATATCCCAATAAACTTAAGTATAGAAACAGATAATGAGAATCTATCCACTTCTGGGACGCCTAGGTGGCTCAGTCGGTTAAGCGTCTGCTTTCAGTTTGGGTCATGATCCCAGGACCCTGGGATCGAGTTCCGCAGCGGGTTTCCTGCTTGTTGAGGAGCCTGCTTCTCTCTCTGCCTGCTCTTCCCCCTGCTTGTGCATTCTTTCTCTCTCTGACAGGTAAATAAATCTTTTTTTTTTTTTTTAAGATTTTATTTATTCATTTGACACAGAGAGAGATTACAAGTAGGCAGAGAGGCAGGCAGAGAGAGAGGAGAGAGGAGGAAGCAGGCTCCCCACTGAGCAGAGAGCCCGATGGGCCTCGATCCCAGGACCCTGGGATCATGACCTGAGCCAAAGGCAGTGGCTTTAACCCACTGAGCCACCCAGGCGCCCAAGGTAAATAAATCTTTAAAAAGAAACAAAAACAACTGAGAGAATCTAGCTGCTTCTATTAAGCCAAATGTTAAAGAGATTTATTTTTTTTTAAGATTTTTAAAATTTATTTGACAAAGAGAGATCACAAGTAGGCAGAGAGGCAGGCAGATGGGGGAAGCAGGCTCCCCGCTGAGCAGGGAGCCCGATAAGGGACTCCATCCCAGGACCCTGAGATCATGACCTGAGCCAAAGGCAGAGGCTTAACCCACTGAGCCACCCAGGCGCCTGTTAAAGAGATTTAAAATGTAAAACGAATGCAAAAATGTAAAACAAACTCTTCTCATTAATTTTTTTTATTTTGGGATTTTTCCCCCCATAAAAATGGTATTTTTGTTAATGCGGTTTTGGGTTTTTTTTTTGTTTTTAATTTTTTTTTTTTTAAGAATTCATTTATTTGGGGCGCCTGGGTGGCTCAGTCGTTAAGCATCTGCTTTTGGGTTGGGTCATGATTCCAGGGTCCTGGGATCGAGTCCCGCATTGGGCTCCCTGCTCAGCAGGAAACCTGCTTCTCCTTCTCCCACTCCCCCTCCTGTGTTCCCTCTCTCGCTGTGTCTCTCTCTGTCAAATAAATAAATAAATAAAATCTTTTAAAAAGTGAGAGTGAGAGCAGGAGCTGGCGAGGGAGAGGGAGCAGATTCCCTGCTGAGCAGAGAGGAGATATGGAACTTTGAGATGATGACCTGACTGGAAGTTGGATGCTTAACTGAGCCACCCAGGCGCCCTGTTTTTAATTTTTTTTTTTAAGATTTTATTATTTATTTGACAGAGAGAGACACAGGGAATACAAGCAGGGGGAGTGGGAGAGGGAGAAGCAGGCTTCTCAGCAGGTTTTGAGCAGGCTTCTCGAAGGCAGACACTTAACAACTGAGCTACCCGGGCACCCCCTGTTTTTAATTTTTAAGTAATCTCTACCCCCAATGTGGGGTTCGAACTCAAAATCCCACAATCAAGAGTCACCTGCTCTACTGAATGAGTCAGTCAGGCACCCCCAACATGGGTTTCTTATTGCTGTTTTAAGTCAGGTTACTGTTTTATTTTTATTTTTATCTTTAAAGATTTTATTCATTTATTTGTCAGAGAGAGAGGGAGAGAGCACAAGCTGGCAGAGTGGCTCGCAGAGGCAGAGAGAGAAACAGGCTCCCCGCTGAGCAGGGAGCCCGATGTGGGTCATGATCCCAGGACCCTGGGATCATGACCTGAGCTAAAGGCAGCCGCTTAACCGACTGAGCCACCCAGGCGCCCCAAGTTATTGTTTTAATTGTAAGTTTGTCTAATGTGCTAAATAGAACAGTAACACTGACTATGGTAACACACAAACCGCATGAAAGTTTGTTGGGAGTCCTAAGTTTGAAGAATGTAGCAACAGTTTTGGAAGTGCTGACAGGAGGGTGCTGGGCAGCCTTCTCCCCTTTCTCATTACCCACCCTTCAGTGCCTGCTTTTCTCCTCTGACGTACTGTCTCACTCTCTTCTCTGCACTCTTCCTGCCTGACTGGCATTTGCCCACCTTAGTGACAGTGAGGGCCTTAATGAGGGCCTGCTGCATGCCCAGTGCCGCTGAGGCTGCTGGGCTGGTGGGACATCCTTCACTTGGGAGCCTGGTTGGGGGTGGGGGGGCCTGGGCAGAGGGGAGGTGCACAGAGGGAAGCAGCGGGGCAGCTGGTGCTGACATGGGGTCCCGGGGAAATGCAGGGCTGGCTTCGCAGGGGAGGGGCACTCAGGCATGACGGTGGACCAGATTCTCTACAGAAGCACCCTGCAGGCCAGGCTGGAGTGTGGACTTTATCCAGGCATCGGGAATGCATTGAAAGCTTTAAGCAGGGAGTGACTGGATGAGATTGGTGTTTGAGAAAGATAACTGAGGGTTGATTGGACTCCGAATTGGAGGGGGCAGAGGCTGCAGAGGCGAGATGTGTACTAGACTTTGGTGTTTTCTCTTAGAGTGGCCTTAACTGGTCTTCCCCTCTAGTCCTCTACTTACTGGGACAGAGTAATAGTTTCTGGGCTCCTTCCATGGGGCTGAACCCTCCGAAGCCCTTCTTGGCATCTTGTTGCCATGTTTGCCCAGCTGTGTGCCCCTGCAGTGTTTGGGGGGGAGGGGTCTCTGGGTCAAGTGATTCAAGAGATGCTCAAGTGAGTGTTACACAGCTTTAGTCTCTGGCACTGCCCTGGATCTGGAAGGTCTCATCCTGCTCCCCTTTCTCTTGGGTCTCCTGCACAGAGCATGCCAGCTTCCTCAGTTGACTGGAAGATTGTGCTCCAGGTTATTTACAAACATGTTAACGAGAGAGTATAAATTATATGTGCACAAATACAGATGTAGTGGGCAGCATACACCCTTGCTTCCGCCATCTGTGTAAGAAGTAGCCCCTGGACACCCCCTAGTTCATCCTGTGCTGCTCCCTAGTTCATCCGTGCCTCCCTCCAGAAATCACCACTTCTGAATTGTGGGTTAACCATTCCCTAGCTTTTCTTTGTCGCTTTCCGGGGCTTGTCCCGATCCTTGAACAGCGGGTGGCTGGGTTTGGCCGAGTTTGCTCTTCGTGCTCTCAAAGCCGGGCACTAATCTCTGTTTTGAGAGTCACTGAAGTGCTGGGTGTAGCCGTGGTTTCTTCTATCCTGTCCCCACTTGGAGTGATCCAAGGTGGGGCTGTCCTCCACTTCATCGTCCAGCCGGCTAGCGGGGGTTCGGGGGTTTTCAGGGCAGGTCTTTGTTGCCTCCTGAGTAACCCCATTTTCACCGCACCACCGGCGCTACTTCTCCAGGCAGATAAATGCCTGTGCAGTTTGTTTTCTGTCTCTAAAGCTGGTTTCGTAACGCTACACAATCCTCCCAGTACCACTGAGACTCCATTTTAAAAGTAGAGTTACACTGGGAGTGTGTTTTCCTCAAGTCTGAGTGAATCTCTGTCCGGTTCCCTTTCTTTTTCTTTCTTTTTGTTTTTTTTAAGATTTTTATTTATTTATTTGACAGAGAGTTCACAAGTAGGCTGAGAGGCTGGGCACCTGGGTGGCTCAGTTGGTTAAGTGTCTGCCTTTAGTTCAGGTCATGGTCTCAGGGTCCTGGGATCGAGCCCCGCCGCATCTGGCTCCCTGCTCAATGGGGAGTCTACTTCTCCCTCTCCCTCTGTGCTCTCTTGATCTCTCTCAAATAAATAAATGAAATCTTTAAAAACAACAAAAAACAAACAAGTAGGCTGAGAGGCAGGCAGAGAGAGAGAGAGAGGAGGAGGAGGCAGGCTCCCTGCTGAGCATGGAGACCAACGAGGGCCTGGATCCCAGGACCCTGAGATCATGATTTGAGTCGAAGGCAGAGGCTTTAACCCACTGAGCCACCCAGGCACCCAAGGAATGTATCCTCTTTGGACCTCACCTGCCACTCTGAATTTTCTCTTCTCTCCTGTTCTTGCCTGATTTTGGAACTCTTCCTCTCTGTAGAAGTATCAGGAAGCCACTAGGAGGATTAAAAACTGTTGTCAGGTTGTGTTACTTTGGGTGGCAGACCCTGCTTTTATGTGGTTTCTGGGTTTTCTGGAGGTTCCTGGCTGTTCTGCAGAGTTCTCTCTCCTAAGATGTACATTCCATTCTGGATGTGGCCACTCTGTCCTGCCAGTGCTCTGCTGCTCGTCTTGTGATTATTATTATTAGTTGGTGGTTCAAAGAGGTTATTTCCTGACATGGGTCTACTTGCTAACGAGGACCAAGACTGGGCCCTGCTCCCCATCCTGAATGTTTCTGTGCCCTGTATCATATTCAGGTACATCGTAAACAGGCCACGCGTGCAATTGTGGGTTCCTCACAGATGGACATACTTGTGTAACCAGTATCCAGAATGACAAACACAACCCCGGAACCCCCTCGTGAGTCCTTTGAGTCACCCTGTCTTCTCCTGCTCTCCCTCGCCCTTGGACTCGTGCTGCCCACTTTCCGACTTAGATGAATGGAATCACATCACATAGTCTCTTTTGGGCCTGGCTTCTTTGGTCAGCAGTATGCTCGAGAGACTCATCTATGTCCACGTAAATCGAATTGTGTGACCACACCAACAAAATTATCTATTTTTAACCTGTAAAAGGCACATTCGTCTGGCCCTGTCCAGATGGCCAGTTGTGCTCATGTCTGGCTAACAGGCCCCGCCCCCGTACCTTCCACTCTCCCCTGCCCAGTAGGTGTCAGGCTCCTGTGAGCAGGGCTGCCATGCCCATGCTTGCCTGGGTTTTGGTGAGCAGGTGGCTACGTTTCTCTTGGTATATGCCTTGGAGTGCGTTCTCCAGGCCACGGGGTTTGCATGTTTTTGGTTTTTTTTTTAAAGATTTTATTTATTCATTTCACAGAGGGAGAGAGATCACAAGGAGGCAGAGAGGGAGGCAGAGAGAGAGAGGGGGGAGCAGGCTCCCCGCTGAGCAGGGAGCCCGATGTGGGCCTTGATCCCAGGACCCTGAGATCATGACCTGAGCCGAAAGCAGAGGCTCTAACCCACTGAGCCACCCAGGCGCCCTGCTTGTTTTTCTTTTAAGATACTACCTTTCTCTTTCCTCCTTGGGAGATATTCTTTTAGTTTGCGGCCAGCTAATTAAAGCCCCATCATTAACTGTCTGGCATCAGGTTTTGTTTTCCTCTAATTCCCCTTTAGGGTGTCTCTGTTATTCTGGCCAGGGGGAGTCGTGTCGTGTCACAGGGCAGGGCGGCACTTCTTTTTTTTTTTTTTTTTTTTTTAAAGATTTTATTTATTTATTTGACACAGAGAGAAAGATCACAAGTAGGCAGATAGTCAGGCAGAGAGAGAGGAGAGAGGAGGAAGCAGGCTCCCTGCCGAGCAGAGAGCCCAATGCGGGCCTCGATCCCAGGACCCTGGGATCATGACCTGAGCCGAAGGCAGAGGCTTTAACCCACTGAGCCACCCAGGCACCCCCACTGAGCCACCCAGGCGCCCAGGGCGGCACTTCTTGATGCTGGTTTGCCTCGAGAATTCTCACTGGCTTGCAGCAGCCATGTGGGTAAAGGGTTGTCGACTGCCCTTTTTCTTGGGAAGGACTGCCCTACGTTGAGAGGTGGTTCTGCCCCCTGCTTTTTTAAAAGATTGATTTAGGGGCGCCTGGGTGGTTCAGTTAGTTAAGCATCTGCCTTCAGCTCAGGTCATAATCCTGGGATCCTGGGGTCGGGCCCCGTGTGGAGCTCCCTGCTCACTGGGGAGTCTCCTCCTCCCTCTGCATCTCTCTCTCTTAAATAAGTAAGTAAAAGAAAAAATTTTAAGATTTATTTATGTTTGAGGGAGAGAGTGAGCGAGCGTGAGGGCTTGCCAGAACAAGGCAGGGAGGGGCAGAGGGGGAGCGGGAGAGAGAGAATCTTTTTTTATTTTTTATTTTTTATTTATTTCACAGAGGGAGAGAGATCACAAGGAGGCAGAGAAGCAGGCAGAGAGAGAGGGGGGCCCGATGCGGGCCTCGATCCCAGGACCCTGAGATCATGACCTGAGCCGAAAGCAGAGGCTTTAACTCACTGAGCCACCCAGGTGCCTGGGAGAGAGAGAATCTTAAGCAGACTCTCTGCTGAGTATGGAGCAGGACACTGGAGCCCCGATCTCATGACCCTGAGATCATGATCTGAGCTGAAATCAGGAGTCGGATGTTTAACCGACTGCGCCACCCAGGTGCCCCTCTTCCTGAAATTCATGAAATTTTTTTTTGTATGACATGACGGTGATAGAAGATGGTAGGGGTTTCAATTAGTTTTGTTTTGCTTTAATTCTTTTAAGAGTCCTTAGTTGGCATAAGACGTTGTTAACTGCTAGGATTGATTTTGAAATTGTGGAGTTGGAGTTTGTTTCCAGGAGCCATGGGCGGGCGGTTGCAGCTCTGTGACTCAGCGGTGACTCTGCTCTCTCCCTCTGGGACTTCCTTATCTCATCTGAAGGGTGTCCCCAGGGCAGGTGAGATGATGGTGATAGTCTCTTCCAGCAGGGCTGCCCAGACTTTCCAGGTGCCCTTTAAGCTCCTTGCAGGTGGAATTTCCATCTCTTTACCACTGTGCCGCGCTGCTCGTCTCCTCCCTTGAGGTCTCTGCCTGCCTCTCCGGCCCAGCAGCCCCTGCCCTTGGCCACGTCCTATCTCCGCAGATGCCTGGTAACCGGGCTCCACCTTGGTCTCACGGTCCAGGTCCATTGTTGTTGGTTGTTTTTTATTTTATTTACTTCTTTTGTTGTTGTTTGAAAGATTTTATTTCTTTGAGAGAAAGAGAGTGCACATGTGTTCACAAGTGGGGAGAGGGGCAGAAGGAGAAGGAGACTCCCCACTGAATGGGGAGCCCTATGCGGGGCTTGATCCCAGGATCCTGAGATCGTGACCTGGGCCGAACTTGAATGCTCAACTGACTGGGCTCGTTGATCTGGGAAATGATGTCTTCACTTTGGGAGCTATCTTCCTCTCCACACCCAGTGGCTGAGCATTTACTACTTGGAGAGCATTGTTAGGCTTTTGGGGCAGTAGCAAGCTTAGAACCCGCCTTAGCGCTTCCCAGACCTGAATGTGCATGTGAGTCACGTGAGGTTAAAATCCCTCACGGTTCTGGTTTTGAGGTCTGGAGTGAGGCCTGGGCAGCTGCGCTTCCTGCAAGAGCCCGGGTGCTGTGATAGCTGCGGCTGCCTTGCGCCGTGCCCCGGGATGAGCCAAACCCTAGGGAACTAGGGCTGGGGGCCCAAGAACCAGTGCCCTCCAGGTTCCTGCTTTGTTGCTGCGGGAGAGCCTCTCACCAGTAGCTCAGGCCCTTCCCGAGGCGAGTGCAGTGTGGGGGAAGAGTCTGGAAGTGAGCATAGTTTTTGTAGTAATAATCATAATCTTAAATTGCTATTCCCCTGCTTTTTGAGTGGTGCTCACCTGCCTCTCCCCAGTGGCATTTATGGCTTGGCCTGGCCAGGTACACTTGCCCGACCTCGCCCTCTGGTGGCACCCTGCCCTGTGCCTTTCCTGGTGCCAGGTAGCCCAATTGTGTCAGAGCCAGGAAGCGACATACAGTTGCAGGCCCCTATGGCCTTCTCGGCCTTGCTGCTTCTGGTTGGCTCCAAAACCAGGAATGATGGGAGGGAGAAGACCCAAGGCTGCCCTGGAGAAGCAAGGTTTGCAGTCCACTGGGCCTGTGAGGTGCGGGGCTTTCTGCCAGGGCTCTCCTCCCACCAGGCCTTTCTCACGTGGTCGAGTTACCCGGGAGCTGGCCCCACTCAATGTGAGTGCACAGGGATGAAGGTGGTCAGGGCCCCGGCCCATTACGGGCAGCGCGGGGTGTTCAGTGGGGCCTGGAGAGATTTCAGGACAGACTCGAAGTCCGGCCAGGGTGGATGCCACTTCCCTTGCTGTTCAGAGTGAGCCGGTGGGTGGGCAGCAGGGCTGGCCCAAGGGGCAGAGAAGGGTGCCAACACTAGGTCCCTGATGATTGTATCACCAGTGCATTGAGTGGAACCCAAGTGTTTATTTCGTAGAAGCCGCATCCAAGGGAGGGCTGGGCTCCTGGCATTCGGAGAGCCTGTTGCTTTCCAGGAGGACAGTCTGGGAGAAGAGCCAGGAGCTGCTGGCTGGCATCCAGGTCTGGGCTAGATTACGCGGCTGGGCTTGCCCAGAGCACTGAGTCCCACCCACCACTAGCCCATGCCTTCAGGGACAGGCCAGAGAGGTCACGGAGGCCAGGCTTGTTCTCAGAAGAGCAGCAGGCACAGCCCAGGCGCCCGGAGCAGGCTGCGTGCCCGGGGGTGGGGAGGGCACCTTGGCACTTGGAGTCCCGAGCTCACTAGCCTCAGGCGATGAGGGAGCTGGGCTAACCTTATACGCAGAGATCAGGAGAATGCAGCTCACTGAGGCCCTGCTGTGATGGGTGGGTGGTGGGTGGGAGTGGGGCTGGAGACCAAGACCCTCTTTCTGATGCATGGAGGGCTGTGCTCCTCTAGGTGGCGTCTGTGTCCCTGCCCAGCAATGGGAGGTGTGTGGTCTGTGGAGGTGGGAGACCCTGAGGTCAGCTCTGGATCGGGTTTTGAGTCCTCATTCTGCTACCTGCTTGCTCTTGTGACCTTGTGCAAGTTCCTTAACCCCCATTGTCTTATCTGTCCCTGGAGGTGGAGATAACACCTCAGTCTTCCCCAGGGGGCCAACTGAGGTGTAGAGTGTGGTGCTGCCTGGGTGGGTGGGTGGGTGAAGGGGAGAGAGGCTCCCCATGAGGATGGGAGAGACTTCGTGGACGGATACAGAGAAGAGAGATACAGAGGGGGCACCTGAGTGGCTCAGTTGGTTGAGCGGCCCATTCTTGATTTCAGTTCAGTCCTGCTCTCAGGGTTGTGAGACCGATCCCTGTCCGGGGCTCTGTGCTTTAGCAGGGAGTGTGCTTGAGATTCCCTCTCTCCCCCTCTGCCCCTCTCCCTGCTCCATCTCTCTCTCTCTAAGAGAGAAGAGGGATGTAGAATAGGACTCCGGGTCATTGGGGCAGGAGAATGCAGTCCCGGGCTTCTGGCCACATAGGGCTGGTTGGTAGCTTGGGGGCTGGACCTTGGGCTCTTCTGGATCCTGCTTGTACCTTCCAGGTTGTCTCCACCATGCCCTCTAGCTGTTCTCTTGCAACCTGGGTGGGGCCAGGCCTTCAAGGAAGAGGTACCTGTTAGGGCCATACCTGGAGTACCAGGTGACCAGTGCAGGTCACTGTCACTAAGGCCAGTGCTGACCTCAGATTCAGGCTTTGGGGAACAGTAGCCAGCACGTTTAGGACCCTCTCTGACACAGATGAGCTAAACCCCTGTGGGTGTGGAAGCTGCCTTGTAGTTGCCTGTACCTTGCCCAGCTCTGCCCCTCTGCTTGGCACGCTTTGTGGCTCCGACCTGGCAGTGGAGCTCTGGCTGGGTGATGGGTGGCCCACAGGTTCCTGTGTCACTGTTACTTCTGGCTAGGCGTTCCTTCCCAGGAGGTCCTGTTGGATGCTTTGGAGTGCGCCCCCCCACATAGCTCCAAGACTGCTGTGGGAAGTCCTGCTCAAGAAAGTGAGGGAGGGGGCGCCTGGGTGGCTCAGTGGGTTAAAGCTGCTGCCTTCGGCTCAGGTCATGATCTCAGGGTCCTGGGATCAAGGCCCACGTCGGGGTCTCTGCTCAGCGGGGAGCCTGCTTCCTCCTTTCTCTGCCTGCCTCTCTGCCTACTTGTGATCTCGCTCTCTCTCTGTGTCAAATGAATAAATAAAATCTTTTAAAAAAAATAAAAAATTAAAAAAAAAAAAAAGAAGAAAGTGAGGGAGGGCCACCAGAGAGGGAGGTGGGGAGGCAGAGTTTCTGGGAGATCTGGGTAAAGAGGCTAGCCCAGGGAGGGGAGGCACCTGGGCCCCCCTTTCCCTATCCTTCACCTTTCTCTCTAGCGCCCACCCTTCTGGTTGGGAGGGAGGTGGAGAAGTTTTGTGAGATGGGGAGGCCTTTCAGTCAGGGTGCCCACAGTTGCCTCTCGAGTGGGGGAGGGGGTGCTTGTTCTGCCTGCAGGAGGCTAGGCGTGGTGTGGAAAGGACAGCATTTTTCTGGAGCATACTGTTTCCGAGGGTCAGGAGTACCCGCCGTGCAACCACACCCTGGGTTTGGCTCCTACGTGTGGGGTTGGAGATGGAGGTGGGATGTGCGCCTCTGTCACCAGGAGGGATGCAGGACCTGCTGCCAGGCCCCAGGGAGGTGAGGCTGCCAGTCTGGTCTCCAGAGGATACCGCTGGAGGTTGAATGACCAGAACAGTTACTTATTTTTTTTTTTCCCCTTGATTTTTAAGTAATCTTTACACCCAACGTGGAGCTTGAACTCAGCGATCCTGAGATCAAGAGTCACCTGCTCTTCGGACTGAGCCAGCCAGGTGCTCTGGACCAGCGCAGTTCTGAATGCCCAGGCCTCCTGGGGTCCAGGCTCTGGACACCATGGGTGTCTAGGCTAAGTTGGGGCAGTTCCCATCAAATACCTGGTTGGAATTGTTCTCCTGGCTGCTCTACTTAAGCAAAGATCACTTTTATTTTTTTAATTCTATGTTTTTTTTTAAAGATTTTATTTATTTTGGGGAGTGGGAGAGCACGCACAAGCAAGCTGAGGGAGGGGAAGAGGGAGAGGAGAGACAATCTCAGGCGGACTTCCTGTGGAGCCTGACGAGCTCAGTCTCATGACCCTGAGATCATGACCTGAGCTGAAATCAAGAGTCAGATGCCCAACTGACTGAGCCACCTGCTGCAAAGATCACTTTTGTTTTAAAACTTCCTTTCATGGCCTTTGAAAGGCTGGGCCAGAGCATGTACTGCTTTTTGTGGGGTGCTAGGAAAAGAGGCCTGGAGGTTGGCCCCATTCTAGCCTCCCCATGAACTCTTGAGGCCATGTAGACTGCGTAGGATCATGGGCAAGTGGGGCTCCTAATGGGGTGCTGTTCCAGGAGGCCGTGGAACTGTGCCTCAGCTGTCTTCATTGGGTTTTTGGCTGGAGTGTGTTTGGGGGTCATGGTGGAGGAGTCTTAGTGGTATCCTTGGCCTTGGGCTTTGACTACCTACTGAAGACCCATAAGGGCTACCGAGCCAGGGTGGAACCAGGAGGGACATGGATTTCTTCCTGCCGTGACCGCTCTGCCTTCGTGAGCTGCTTCCTGTGTGCCCAGGTTGAGTGAATGTTAGCTGGTGGCGAGCTGCTGAGAAGGGCATGTCCTGTAGAAAACCTCTATTCTTTCTCTCTTTGTTGGAATTTTTTTCAATATGAGGTAAAATTTGTATGCAACAGTGGTACCCAAATTTCAGGCAATGCCTTGAATTTTTGACCAATGAGTACATCGACCTTAACCTAAATTTCTACCAAGATAATAGAGCCATGCTCAGCCCAGAAAGTTCCTCATGCTCCTTCCCAAACAGTGTTCACCTCACCCTCCACAGGGTCTTCTGATTTTGTTTCTACCATGGACTAGTCCTGCCTTTTCTAGAACTTAATTTAAATGGAATTGTGCATCTATACTCTTGCGTGTAAGGTTTTCTTCACTTGATGTCACGATTTTGAGATTTATCCACGTTTGTGCATCAGTTCTACTTCCACCCCCTCAAGGATTTTAAAAGTAATACATGATTGTTTTTATTTCTGAATATTATAGAAATGAATATACAGAATTTATAGTTTTCCTGTACTTCCACCCCACACCCCCAGAGATAATCTTGTTTATTGATTGGGCGTTTGTGCCCCCAAGATGTTTGTTTCCACAGGATGGCATTGCCTGGTTTGGCCTGTAGTTGAGGAGGGTAGACAGGAAGGACCAGCAGACCGGTGCAGGGAGCTCGGCCAGCTCCCCCGGCTCAGCTCTGTGGGCCTGGCCTTCCCTTCAGTGGATGTATGTTTTAAAAGTCTGGGGTGTCTGGGCCCTGGGCCTGCCCTCATCCTCAGTGTGTGCGTGTTTGTGTGTGTGTTGGGGGGGGGGAGGGCGCCTCTAGCTTTTCTCTGGCAGGGACTTGGAGGGGGAGAAAAGGACATGAGAATTCGGCAGAGAGACCTGTGTAGTTCTCTGTGTAACAGCCCAGCTGGGTGGGGGGGGGCATTTTATAAACAAAGACCTGGGAAGGGAATCCAGGTGTTAATAGGCAGGTCTCTCTGTACATTCTCCCCAGCTTCTGTGTTCACAAGAAGCCAGAGCTGACTTTCCCCAGGGACTGTGTTTCTGCTGCCCTTCCCTGGGGTCAGCCTAGCCAGGATCTCATCCCACCCCCCACCCCCCAATGGGCCAGGTCTTGGCCTCACAGGGGTACCTGACGATCCCAGTGCCCTAGATCCTGGTCTTCCTGGAGATCGTGATCCGGCACGCGGCGGTTCTGTGCTGGGTGTGGATCCTGGGGGCTGATAGGCATGCTGCCTGGGCCCGCTGCCAGGGGGCTGCTGGGTGCCAGGAGCTGATGCCAGGCGGTGTCCTCATCCCAGCCTGTGGGCTCCTGCCAGGGCTGGGCACCAAGCCCCTGTACTCAGTTGGGCACTGTGCTGCCACCGGACTGGGCCAGCCCCCAGTCATGTTTCTAGTTACCCGGCACCCTGCCTCCCTGGGGCTGTGGCCTCTCTGGCATAGGTGCCTGCTGCGCCTCCACCTGGTTACTGTTTTGCTGGGCAGAAAAGAGCAATGCTTTGCAGGGGTCCCGACCCCACAGGAGTGGGGTGCCCCCTCCCCTGTGGTGAGGTTAACAATGTCACTTGTGGACACAGTGGGGGGGCCGGCCCACGGTTGGCCCCGCCCAGGGTGGGAGGCAGGTAGGGTGGCATCATGCCGGCTGTGAACTCCCAGCAGGCAGCCCCGCTGTGGCCCCACCTGCGGAGGGCACCAGGCAGGCCCCTTGGCCCCGTCTTGTGGGGTCCCTGTGAGGAAGTTGGGCCCCAGAAGAGTTGTGTCTGACCCAGCCTGGGAGACCTCGGTCCATCACTCTGCCTTCCCGTGGCTGGTGAAATGGCTGGCAGGGCTGAAGCAGGGGGAGCCTGTGGAAGCCCCCGAGTCCTGTTCTGTTGCCCCCTCTTCGTGTGGTGTTTAGTAGTTACTGGCCTGATCTCTGACAAGGGCAGGTGATACCTAGTTGCGGGGCCACTGTGTGGATGCTGTGCCCCAGCAGGGCTCGGGTTGCCCTGGGATCTGGTGGGAAGCAGGCAGGGGGCCACCGGACTGTGTGGTGGGCATCTGGTCGGCTTGAACGCATCACTGTGGCTCCCTGTTCATTTTTCAGGGCTGCTCCCACCATTGCTGAGGTGGTCTCTGCCCTCCCCCTTCCTAAGGCTGGGCTCTGCTCTGTCCTGCTGGCCACTCCTGGTGTCACCTGGCCGGAGAGCCTGAACTCTCTACACAGGCAAGGGGTCCTGGCCTTCATTAAGTGTAGACGTAGGTGCGCTCAGGCCTCTGGACCGACATAGCTGGTTCTGTTGCCGTCTGGGCCATGGGTGGGATCCTAGACCAACCGTTCCCCTCCCCGCTTCCCCACAGCCCCGGGCCACCCCGTGAGAGGAGAACCATGCTAGGGGCCAGAGAGACAGCTGGCAGGCTGGGACTGAGGCCTCCCAGCCACCCCGCACCCCGGGTCTGGTCACATTCCTGAGGGACCTGCTGAGCCTCCCTGGCCCTGGGGGCGGGGGAAGGGCAGGCAGGGATGGGCTCCAGGCTGCTGCAGGCCACCGCCCCCACCCTTGGCTCCATTCCAAGGGAGCCCAGGCTTGCCGAGTGGGGTGCGAAAAGCCAGAACCTCAGGATCCCCCTCCCTGGGGACCCGCATCTCGGGGTGGGGGGGCAGGAGGAGACCCTTAGCATCTGGCGGCAGCTGCCAGCTGCTTTGGCGGGCTGGTATTGAAAGGCCAGGCCTGCAGAAACTCCTGCGAGGGAGGCCATGTGGTCAGACTGGGCTGGGCAGGAGGGGGCTGGGCAGGAGGGGGCTGGGCCCTCTGGGCAGGGAGGGGGTGGCAGGAGCAGATCGGGAAGGGAAGGAGGCAGGAGAGCCAGAAGCGGTTGAGACTGGTTCTTACAAATAGCCCATTGGACTAGTGCCTCCAATTTTGACCTTTTGTTATGTAAATGTGGCCAGCCTGCGAAGGGCCTTGCCCAGGCCTCCTGCCACCATGCCTGCCTGCCTGCCAGGAATTACTACGTGCCTGCAGCCAGCTCCCCCACAGGCCTGATTGGCCCTTGGAGTACCCCGAGTCTTCGAGTCTTCGGGTGGGAGGAGAGTGCAGCCCTGCTGAGCTCTCCAGACCTGTGACCTTCCCTGCCGCTAGGCTTGAGCTGGGCCTGACTGCTGCTGGGCCCTGCCTGGCTGCCCTGGCGTTCCAGCCACAGAGACCCCAGACCTTCCTGGGAGTGAGGGCTCTAGGGCCACCAGGTGTCTTCCCTTCACCATCCCTCCTTCCCTCCCTTGCTGATGTCTGTCTGGGTGACCTTGTCCCATCTTCTCCTCCCCAGGTGACCAGGCATTGATGCACCCCCAGGGAGGCCACGCGCTCAAGGAGGCCACCCCCGCTGGCTGCTGCTCACATGGTTTCTGGGCCCCTGGCACTCCGGTAGGCTGGGGAGGGGGACCTGGCAGGATGGAGGGAGGGGGGATGGCATGAGGGAGGGCTGTCTGGGCTGCCCCCAGCCCTGTACTTCTTAGCCTGGTCCTTTGTGTGCACATAATGTTGGGTATCGTGGAGCAGAGGCTGGGGCCCACTGCCCTTAGCCTGCAGAGAAGGGGCTGCTGTGACTCACAGGCTCTTGGAGGACGGGACCTCGGGCCGTTGGCCTATCCTCTTGCCAGCCTGGGAGCACCAGGTGTCCTGGGTGCTGGTGGGGCTGACAGTGCATTTCCCTGAGGCTGGGTGTCCCGGTCAGTGTGGAAACTGTGTCAGGCTCTTTGTCCCTGCCTGGGTGGCTGAGGAGCTGGGAGCAGCAGAGGGTAGGTTCCCTCGGACCAGGGCTCTAGCCTCTGAGCCCCCCCGCCAAAAGTCTTATAAGACTGAGCGGGTGCTGGCTGCCTCCTGTCAGGCCATGAGTGTTAGCTTGCGGCTGTGTCTACCCATGTGTGTTCACAGTGAGTCCCGAGGGCCGCCTTTGGGGTGTGTGTGGTTATTAGGGTTTTCCTCTGTCTTTGCAAATGAGGGTGGGCGTGGGGCAACAGGGTGCGGAAAGTGTTTGTGTTACTGGAAGGTGGCGTGGGTGTGATCCCTCCAGCTTCTGCCCCAGGGGAGGCAGGACTGGGCTGGGTACGCTGGTAGAGGCAGAGGGGTCCCAGGCCAGGCAGGGATCTGAGCCGTCACTTTCAGAGATTGAGCCCTGAGCCAAAGGATGTGAAAGCACCCTTGTCAGCGGCATGGCACAGAGCTGCCTTTGGGAGGGTGCATGTTCCCTTAAGGGCTGGGAGGAGCAGGGAGCCACATCCTTGTGCCTCAGGTCCTGCTGCTCATTTGGGTGACAGCCTGGTCAGAGCACCCCGCTCTCAGAGACTCGTGTGCATGCTGTTACAGAGCCCACCTGCATGGTTCCCATGAAGGTCAGAGGCCTCTCTGTGTGTGTTAATGACATCAGAGAGTGTCTGTGCTGGTCTAGCAAGGCCAGCGGGTTGCCTTTCCCGGGGCCCCGGTGGTGCCAGGGGCTTGGTCAGGCCCCCATTTCTGCTCAGCACCTAGAGATCCAGGTTGGGGTGCTCAGGCCCCTCCCGGGGGGCGAGGCCCTTGTAGGATGGAAGCAGGCGCTGGCTGGGGACTGTGGCTGGACCACAGCATCTGCAGGCACAACTGTAGCATTGGCAAATCCGAAAGCTTGGAAAGCCGCTAGGGTTTGAAAAGTACTCAGGGCAGAGCACAGGTGGGGGCTGTGTTATTTGATTTGGCCCATGTGGTATTTAAGGAAAAAGAACCTTTGTTTGGCATTGGGAGAATTAACCTGAAAATCTCCGTTACTGGCTTGTCCTAAAAGCTGGGAAGTTGCGTGCCCATGTGGAAGTGAGCCCACCTGGGAGCTTCTGCTCACCTCAGTCCTTTATGCTTCTCAGCACCTCAAGGTCCACTGCTTGTCATTTTTGAGCCCACCCCGCCCCTTCCCTGCCGTGGGCTTGCGGCCGAGGCCAACTTTTTCAGCGCAGAGACGGTGCCCTGGGCCGTGGAACCAAAATTACATCCCATTTTCTCCACTCAGCACCATGTGACCATTGTCCTCTGCTTCGGTGCAAATGGGACCAGTGCCAGTGTCCCTTTTCGGGCAGCATGAGCCCCCATGGATAGTGTGAGTTCCCTGCCTGGGTGCCATGCCTGATGAGGCCCCCTCTGAGCACCCCACAGCCCCACACTGTCCTGGAGCCCTTGCCCGAGGCTCCGGGGTGGCTAATGCCCATGCGCCTGTTCTTGCCTGCAGGTGGTACGCGTGGGCGGGGCGCGGGGACATGGGGCCCGACATGGAGCTGCCCAGCCACTCCAAGCAGCTCCTGCTGCAGCTGAACCAGCAGAGGACGAAGGGCTTCCTATGTGATGTCATCATCATGGTGGAGAACTCCATCTTCCGCGCCCACAAGAACGTCCTGGCTGCCAGCAGCATCTACTTCAAGTCCCTGGTCCTGCACGACAACCTCATCAACTTGGACACAGACATGGTCAGCTCCACAGTGTTCCAGCAGATCCTGGACTTCATCTACACGGGCAAGCTGCTGCCCAGCGAGCAGCCGGCCGAGCCCAACTTCAGCACTCTCCTCACTGCCGCCAGCTACCTCCAGCTGCCTGAGTTGGCAGCGCTCTGCCGCCGTAAACTCAAGCGAGCCGGCAAGCCTTTCGGCTCCGGACGGGTGGGCGCCTCCGGCATGGGGAGGCCGCCCCGCAGCCAACGGCTGTCCACGGCCTCTGTCATCCAGGCTCGGTATCCGGCGCTTGTGGATGGACGCAAGGGGGCCCACGCCCCCCAGGAGCTCCCCCAGGCCAAAGGCTCAGATGACGAGCTCTTCCTCGGAGGCTCCAGCCAGGAGGGGGTGCATGGCCTGGGCCGGGCCATCTGTCCAGCCAGCGCGGAGGCTGGCCTGGGCAGCTGCAGCACCAATGGGAGCAGTGGGGGCTGTGAGCAGGAGCTGGGCCTGGACTTGTCCAAGAAGAGCCCCCCACTGCCCCCTGCCACCCCTGGTCCACCCCTGACCTCTGACGACCCGGCCCAGCTGAGTGACAGTCAGCACGGCTCGCCCCTCTCAGCCTCCGCCCCTCCTGTTGCCAACAGTGTCTCTTACGCTGAGCTGGGGGGCACCGCCAATGAGCCCATGGATCTGGAAGGGGCCGAGGACAACCACCTAAGCCTGCTGGAGGGGCCCGGTGGGCAGCCCCGGAAGAGCCTGCGGCACTCAGCCCGCAAGAAGGAGTGGAGCAAGAAGGAGCCCAGGGTGGGGTCCCCCTTCGAGCGAAGGGAAGTGGGGCCCAAGGGCCCCTGCCCGGGGGAGGAGGGCGAGGGGCTAGGGGACAGGGTTCCCAATGGCATTCTGGCCAGCGGCGTTGCGGGGGGTGGCCCCAGTGGGCCCTACGCAGAGCCCCCGTGCCCCTGCAAGGAGGAGGAGGAGAACGGCAAGGATGGGAGTGAGGACAGCGGGCAGAGCGGGAGTGAGGGGGGCAGCGGCCATGCCGGCACGCACTACGTGTACCGGCAGGAGGGCTATGAGACCGTGTCCTATGGGGACAACCTGTACGTGTGCATCCCCTGCGCCAAAGGCTTCCCCAGCTCCGAGCAGCTCAACGCCCACGTGGAGACGCACACGGAGGAGGAGCTGTTCATCAAGGAGGAGGGGGCCTACGAGACAGGCAGCGGGGGTGCCGAGGAGGAGGCTGAGGACCTGTCAGCGCCCAGCGCGGCCTATGCGGCCGAGCCCCGGCCCTTCAAGTGCTCGGTGTGCGAGAAGACCTACAAGGACCCGGCCACGCTGCGGCAGCACGAGAAGACGCACTGGCTGACCCGGCCCTTCCCCTGCAACATCTGCGGCAAGATGTTCACGCAGCGCGGCACCATGACACGCCACATGCGGAGCCACCTGGGCCTCAAGCCGTTCGCCTGCGACGAGTGCGGCATGCGCTTCACGCGCCAGTACCGTCTCACCGAGCACATGCGCGTGCACTCGGGTGAGAAGCCCTACGAGTGCCAGCTCTGCGGGGGCAAGTTCACCCAGCAGCGCAACCTCATCAGCCATCTGCGCATGCATACCTCCCCCTCCTAGAAGCCAAAGACCTTTCTCCCCGGCCCGAGGCTGCCCTCTGCAGACCCATCCTCGGGAGCCGAGGGAAGGAAGGAAGACGTGCAGAGGCCGGGCGGGAGGGGCCAGGACCCCCAGGTCCCGTGGGGGTGGCTCCTGGTGGCACCTGCCCCCCGCCCCCCCCCCCCCCAATACCCAGAGCTTTAATGGACAGTCTGTACCAAGGGAAGCGAGAGGAGGGAAGCTGATGGGCCCGAGCTCTGAGTGCGCATTGCTGGTGTACGGTCTACCTCCCGATTCCGCCCCGGCTCCCCGAGGAGGTCGCTGCAGGGCCTGCGGGAGTGGGTCACAGGGGTCTCGCTGGGATCTGGCCCCCTTCCTGTAGGCCGGGCCAGAACAGGGGGCAGTGGGGGCCTCCCTCCGCTGGGGAGGAGCAGGGCTGCCCTGTGGCCAGGGGCACTGTCTTGTGTGCGTGCACGAGTGCTTGTCTGTGTGCAGGCCACCCTGGCTCTTTGGGGGGCGGTGCTGGAGGGAAGGCGACGGAGCCCTCCTTCCTCGAGCCAGGGGTCACTGCTCACTGGCACTGGGACAGTCAGGGGGCCCCCACCGCCTACCTCTCCACAGCTAAAGAGCCCTCTGGGCCTGTGTTGCTGTTATTCCTACTGATCTGTTCCTTTTTTCTTTTTGAATTTTGTTTTTTAAACCAAAACCAACAAGAGTTTATTTCCCTCCCAGCCCCTCCGGGCTGAGCGTGGGTCTGCAGACTGAATGTACCGGGGCAGCCGCCCCTCCTGCCCCCGCCCCAGCTGTGGGCTGGGGGGCGCCCACCCCTCCAGGCCCCAGGAGCCCTTCTTGGCCAAAGGCTTCCCTGGGCCCCGAGCCCTGCCTCGGCTGCCTCAGGAGAGAGAGTGATTTTCCTATAGTTTCTGAGGAATATTCTTTGTTTAGAGGTACTTCTTTTTTATTAAGAGAAAAACCAGTGTAACGTTTATGTGAATGTTTGAACTGGAAAGTCTGGGTTTGTGGGGGGAGGGGGGAGGCTGGACTCAATGCCAGAGCCGTTGGTACTCTTTCATTTTCTGTGTGTGTGTGTGTGTGTGTGTGTGTGTGTGTGTGTGTGTGTGTATGTGTATGTGTGTGTATGTCTGTATGAATGTAGTGTGCGCGGCACATGTGGACAGATAACGAGCTTTCCTTCCTTCCTTACCGATCAAGGTGGAGAGACTTCTGACCTTTTGCTACCTCTTGAATCCACAAGAACCGTATGTTGGTGGCTGGCAGCTGAGGCCATGACACTTGTTTTCCTCCTGTTAGTGCGCACAGGAAGACGTGCGTTTGAGTGAGCCAGGCTCTGCCTGGCCCAGGTGACCCTCCTGGGCCCCCCCCATCCCCACCCCCAGGGCTCTTGGAGAAGGGCTCTGCGGCCCGGAGTGTACCACTCGCTGTGTCCACCCTGCGGGTGTTCTGATGTGTTGCTGAGTATCAGGGAGTCCATGTGTGCCTCTGATCTGGGCCTGGGGGGCGGGGGTGAGTGCTCCAGCCCATGGAAGATCGGGGCGTGGAGCCTCACTGCTGGAGCCAGCTCCTTGCAGCTCCCTTGCCAGGGCCGGGATGAAGTGGAAGTGAGCCCCCCCATCCTGTCCCTTGGGCCTGCAAGAGCCGGAGCTTGGGAGAGCAGCAGCCCCTGCCAGGCCAGTGCGGAGGCATGGAGAGGCACTGACCAAAGTGATGTAAACCCCCCTGGGGGACAGGGAGGGGCCCGCCCTGCTGTGGCACCTTCTCGGGGTGGTCCTGGCCACTAGGGCCAGAGGCTGGCTGCCATTAGTTGGCTCAGCCCTGTCTGGAGTCCCACCCCTCGCCCCTCACTGTGGGGTTTCTCTGCCAGCCTCAGGACCCTTCCATGGGCCAGGGGTCAGGCTCACAAGGCCAGACCAAGGTCGCTGTGGTTGGCCCCACTGTCCTTGGCTGACTGGAGCCACAGGGCCGGGCCAGCAGCTTTATCTTCATTTTGCTTCATGCTTTTCTTTATTTCTTTTTTTTTTTCTTTCTACTTTTTAAGTTCAGACCAAAAAATTCCAGAGTCATCCTCTACCCTCACCCCTTCAGAGACCCTTCAGCTGAAAACAGCCTGAGTTCAGGGACCCAAGTGGTAAAGGGCGTGTTTTGCAAGTGAGGGCTCCTGGCTGAGCCCATCTCAAGGCGCCCTGAGCCCCAGGTTGGGTCTTATTCCTTCTGGGTGGGAAAGGAGCACTGGACCCAGGGTCTCGTGTTCCCAGAAGTCAGGTGAGGGGGGCAGGGTCCTTTCCAGGCCTCTCTGCCCTCCCAACCCCACCCCACTCCGTCAGCACTTAAGCCACACGACACAAAGTCTGTACAGCACGGGAGTTGCACGCACGCCTGGCCTGTGTGTGGCCTCTCGGGCCGTGGGCGGCTGCATCTGTGAGGTGACCCGTGAGAGTAGGCGATTCACTTGCAGAGCTTCAGGGACTGGGCGCAAAGGCCCCTCACTCAACGACGTTCGTGCGACATAGTATTGTACCCACCTGAGTATTGTATCGAGCCTTTTCTGTATTTTAACAAGAAAGCAAAACACTAGTTTCCTATTTAAGATTTTAAGGGTTTGTGGGGAGGGGTGGGACTAATTAACACAACACTTGATTTTGTTTTCTTTTTCCTTTGAGTTCATGTGGAGTGTGTGCTTGCGAGTGTGTGCGTGGAAATGTGTTAAGAGCCTCACAAGGAAATTAGGCCGTTGGAGGCCAAGGGCGGCTTACAGTTCTCTGCTTTAGTCACTTAATTCCTGAATGTTTCGGAGAAACAGGAAACAGAAAATAGCAGATGTCATGTAGGAAAGAGAGGATAAACAAACAAAAAAAAAAAGAAAAAAAGAAAAAAAAAGCTCATACCCAAATTCACAAAACCTATTTTTTAAACCAAAGCACATTTTGAATGAGTATGGAACCTCAATGGGCTCAGAAAAAAAGATACTAATATATTTATCTCATTGTTTACATAAACTTTTACAGTTTCAGACCTCAGCAGCTGTAAGGCCCGTCCCAGTGAACCCCCACCTTCCGCTGGAGGCCCTTTTGAGTCGGCTCACGGGCAGAGGGGCCGTAGTGGGGCCGGGGCAGGCATGGAGGCCCCCCGGATTTACCTGAGCCCTCCTCCCCAGCCCCGGGCCTCTCAAAGCCCAGCTGGCACCAAAGAGCTTGGGCTGGTGCTGACCGGCCTCCAGGCCTCCTGGCCGGACCGTGGAGGTCCTGGCCAGCTGGCACAGCAGGGCATGGCCGTCGGCTCTGGCCCCAGGACCCGAGACTGGGCTAGGGCCCTGGGATGGAGGGTCCCCCACCTTCCCCACTCTGCCCGCGACCCTCGGGGTGGGTTGATGCGAGGGTCCCTATCAAGCCAAAAAGCCCCGGGACCTTTGCACAGCTCCGTTGACTCCAGTGGGTCCCCACCCCCAGGGGACACCCCCACCCCAGCGGTGGGGGGGGGGCTTATTGGGCTGGTCCTTACCAACACAGACGGTGCAAACACTCTGAACAGTGTTGTTTTTGTATCAATATGTTTGTGCAGTGATGAATGTATTTATTTCTCAGACTTGGGGCGAGTGAGCGGCCGGCTCCGCCACCGCTAGCTTCCGCCCGACCGAGCCACTGCAAGGGCTCCTCCAGGATTGCAAAAAAGGTAAAAAAAAAAAAAAAAAAAAAGAAAGAAAAGAAAAGACGAACCTTTAAGCAAATAAGAATCTCAGAGACTCGCAGCATAGCCATACACCTCAGCCTGTGAAATGAACAATCTGGACGCAGACGGACTCTTGGAACCTCACGTAGCCGTGTGTGTATTTCCCGTTCGTCACCACTTGGGGGCGCTGGGCTGTCCCGCTGTGCCCCCACCCCCACCCCCACCCCGTCAGTATTCACTGGACTGGGCCGCGTGCAGGAGTGCGATCTGGGCCGGGCTGGCTGGGCAGGCAGACCCTATGCCCTCCCCACAGCCGTCCTGAGTGGGGGAGGCCTGGGCAGCCAGGAGGGCAGGGCTCAGGGAAGAGGTGGCTGCATCCGTCCGCCCCCTAGGCTTGGGGGACGAAAGCAGAGGCACCAGGCCTCCAAAGAACAGACAAGGGATCTCAGCCCTACTGTGCCCCTCAAAGGGACCAAGGCCCTTGCTCTTTCCCAGAGTCACACTGGGGCAGATGTTACTGAACCTGTGAATCCGATACCAGGAGTGGTGGGATGGAGAGGGGACCTAACCAGAGCCTCAGTGTGACATTCCAGATTGGGGGGGGTGGATGTGCGCTGTGGGAATTGAGGCTGCCCAGGACCCCCCTTTCTAGGACCCCTCTCCCCCACCCAGCTTCAGTCACCACTTTAATTTTTCTACCGGGAACCCCTCCCCCTACCTCACCTTGCTATTTATTGCTGTAATTTATTGACCTCAAAAATGCTGCATAACAGACCTCACTTGGGGCAGGGAGGATCCCCAGGGCTCCCCCCCTCCACTTGGCGGGGCCCCGTGGGGCCAGGTGCTGAGGGGAACCTCTCTGTATCCCACCCATCACTTGTTTTACCCCTCCCCCCTTGGGGGGACCCCAGGTTGGGCACCTGCCCATTCGCAAATACCTCGGGGGGGAGGGGGAGGGATGGGGTTATAGCTGTTTTGTTTAATCAGAACTGGAAGAGGGATCATGTCCTACTCTGTTCCCTTCCCAGAAGGGGGAGGGACACTGTGATCGCACTCCTGTACTAGCCACCGCCGCTGTCAGTCATCACATTGAGCTCACTTCCTTTGAGAGTTTGGATAAATTCAGGTCAGAGCTGCGGTTACGCAGCCCTCAAGTGTCATAGAAAAGCAATTCACCGACGACTGATCTCTCCGTTCAGAAGCGTGCAGTCTTAATGTACAGTGATGAGAAACTGTTATTTTATGATCTTTTCATTAAAAGCTTGATTGAAAACTACCTTCTGTGGGGCTTCTATGTTTTCTGGTTGTTCTCTCTTGCCGAATGACACCCTGCTTTCCTTTCTGTGTCCAGCACTTGCAGGACCTAGAAGGGTAGGAGCTGGGGTGGGTCACCTTAGGGTCACTACCACCCTAAGGGTGGGTTTCAGATGGAGCTGGGACCTCACTTGGCCACGTGTGTGCTTCCTGGGTTGGGCACTGGTCCAGGGCGACCCAGCACCCTAGAGTCAGCATCCTCTCAGGCAGTGTTGGCCTGGGTTAGCTAAGATGGTTTAGGGAGCAGTGGATATGTCGACGGGGACAGGGACCTAGTGGACTGGATGAGGGGAGGTCTGGCCCATGGCCAGGACCATCTGTTGCAGCAGCAGAGTCAGGCTGGGGCAGGGCAAGAGCTCTCCTGCCCACTGCTCCTCCTTCCTGCTTGGGGTCAAGGAGGGGAGGAAGGAAAGGATAATCTTAGTCTCCAGGGGCAGGGACAGTGGTTCCAGTTTCCTTGGGGACTGTCCCACCCACCCACCAGAGTGGGAATCCCAAGATAGTGAAGATCCAGGGGGAGGAGCAAGGATGGGGCCAGGAGGGTGGTCAGCCAGCTTAGACCCCTGACTGGGGGCTTCAGATGTCCAAGTGGCTCCAGAGCAGCAGCAGCAGATGAGTCTGGCACCCCAGAACCCTAGAAGGATAGAGCGTCGCTGCTCTAATCCATGGTAAGTTTCGTTCAATTATTTTTGTCTGTTTTTTGTGTGTGTGTATGTATTTTTAAGTAATCTCTACACCCACTGGGAAGCTTGAACTTAACTCTGAGATCAAGAGTCACATGCTCTCAGGGATGCCTCAGTGGCTCAATTGGTTAAGCAGCTGCCTTTCGGCTCAGGTCATGATCCCAGCGTCCCAGGATCGAGTCCCATATTGGGTTCCTTGCTCAGCAGGGAGCCTGCTTCTCTCTCTGCCACTGCCTGCCACTCTGCCAGCTTGCGCTATTTCCCCCTCTCTCTGACAAATAAAGAATATCTTTAAAAAAAAAATTACACGCTCTACCTAGTGAGCCAGCCAGTTACCATGTGTTCTACTTTATTTTTTTAAAAAAAATTTTTTTTAAAGATTTTATTTATTTGACACACACAGATTACAAGTAGGCAGAGAGGCAGGCAGAGAGAGAGGAGGAAGCAGGCTCCCTGTCGAGCAGAGAGTCCGATGTGGGCCTCGATCCCAGGACCCTGAGATCATGACCTGAGCTGAAGCCAGAGGCTTTAACCCACTGAGCCACCCAGGCGCCCTATTTATTATTTTTTAAAGATTTTATCCATTTATTTGACAGAGTGAGATTACAAGTAGGCAGAGAGGCAGGCAGAGAGAGAGGAGGAACCAGGGTCCCTGCTGAGCAGGGAGCCCGATGGCGGGGCTCGATCCCCCGACCCTGAGATCATGACTTGAGCCGAAGGCAGAGGCTTTAACCCACTGAGCCACCCAGGTGCCCCTGTTTATTATTTTTTTTTAAAGATTTTATTTGAGAGAGAGAAAGGGAGGGGAGGGTCAGAGGGAGAAGCAGACTCCCCACTGAGCAGAGAGTCTGATGCAGGACTCAATCCTGAGACTCCGGGATCATGACCTCAGCCAAAGGCAGTTGCTTAACCAACTGAGCCACTCAGGTGCGCCCCCCCCCCGCCTTTTTTTAAATAGTAGTTTTTTTTTTTTTAAGATTTTATTGACAGAGCAAGAGCATGAGAGGGGAGAAGATCAGACGGAGAAGCAGATTCCCTGCAGAGCTGGAAGCCTAATTTGTAGCATTTCTTATGTATATATCTCCACATTCCTAAATACTAGTATTCTGCTGTCTTAATTCATCCTTTTAAGAATTTGGACCTATAGGGCGCCTGGGTGGCTCAGTGGGTTAAAGCCTTTGCCTTCGGCTCAGGTCATGATCTCAGGGTCCTGGGATCGAGGCCCACATCAGTCTCCCTGCTCGGCGGGAGCCTGCTTCCTCCTCTCTCTGCCTGCCTCTCTGCCTACTTGTGATCTGTCAAATAAATAAATAAAATCTTAAAAAAAAGAAAATTTGGACTTATAGGTGAGAATTTTAGTGCATTTATACACTCTTCCCCTTTCCTTAAATTCCCAAAGTAGTTTAGTTTAATCTAGGGCTTGGGAAATTTCCATAAACTAGCCAGATAGTAACTATTCTAAGCTCTGTGGGCCATAGAGTCTCTGCAGTGACTTCTCAACCCTGCTGTCTTAGTGCAAAAGTGCCCACGAACAATGTAAGCAGGTGGGCATGGCTATGTAGCATTGAACTTCATTTATAGGAACTGTTGAAGTGTGCAATTTCCTGATCCGTACTTGCCACGATCACCATGTGTCTTTGTTCCCTGCTGGGCCAAGTGGTGTAGCACATCTTTCTGTGCCATTTCTTGTTCTTGTGGAAGTCAGTTACTCAGACTGATTTGTGTCTGTCTTCCTCCACACTTAACTCTGTGAAATCCTTCCCAGTACAGTTTTCCACAGAACCAGACACTATCTGTTCTGTTATTTTTCCCCCAAGGGACATCCATCTGGAAACTGCTGCTTTCCTGCACAATTGGGTGGGAAGAGTTTTCTTGCCTGTTTGTCCTACTTTGGAAGCCCAGCTTTCTGGATCCTGTGTGTTCTTTTCTTAAGTTACATGCTTGTTTGGGAAGTATGTTTTCTCTGGTACCATCCTGAGAACATATGGGAGGTAGGTTTTTTGAAACTTTAAATATTGAAAATGCATTTAAATTACACAGAATCAGGCATCTGGGTGGCTCAGTCAGTTAAACATCTGCCTTTGGCTTGGGTCATGATCCCAGGATCCTGGGGTCAAGTCCTGCATTGGGCTTCCTGCTCAGTGGGGAGCCTGCTTCTCCCTCTCCCTCTGCTGCCCCCTGCTTGTGCTCTCTTGCTTACTCTCTCTCAAATAAGTAAAAATCTTTAAAAACAAACAAACAAAAACTACACAGAATCAATAGTTTGGCTGGGTATAGAATTGTAGCCTGGATATCACTTTCCTGCTGAATTTGGAAAGTGTTGCTTCATTGGTTCTACCTTCCAATGTGATGAGAAGTCCAGTTCCGTTTGTATGTAATCTTCTCTGGAAGCTTTTAGAATTGTCTCTTTTTCAGGTGGTTTGTCCGTTCATGGGGCTGGACACTTGATGGATTGGTTTCATTCAGGAGACCTGTTCCTTCAGTAAATTTACTGATTTTTAAAACGTGTCAGTGGTTATTTTTAATTTCCCTTCTTTGATTATTACATTTTGTTCTCTTTTCATAGATTTAATCTCTAAGGAAAGTTTAATTTTTGACAATTTTCCTCTGTTCCTTGTATCTAATTCCTCTTTAGATCCCCACTTTAGGTTAGTTTTTATCCTTTTAAAAAATAATTTTAAAGGCTTTCCTCAAATGTGGGGTGACCTTGGCAGACTCTGCTATTCAAGAGTGAGACCCTAGAAAGCCTCTTGGAATCAGTCCAGTGGTCACCCAAGATGTGTGGAATGGAGGAGATGAGACACTGCTTTCGCCTGTGCTGGGCTGGCTGTGGCGCTTCTGATGGGTAAGACCTTGTGCGAAAGCCTCCTTAGCACCAGCGGCTTGAAGAGCCTTCTAGAGAAGGGTGAAAGGTGAGATGAAGTACCCTATTGCTGGCTGACTGTAAGTCAGGGCTAGGTTAGGGAAGAGTGCCATGGTTAGAAATCAAAGACAGATTTTGAGTTGTGGGCACTGCCGTTTCCTTCCATGAAGTGTTTTATTTAAAACATGCCTCTTTCCCAAAGCCATGAAGTCTGTGTGTCCAAACAAGAAGGAGAGAGGGGAAAAGGAGAAGGTCAGGGTGAGGGAACTAGAGGCTGCTTCCACTTCCTTGAGGGAAGAAGTATCTAAGTATCTCGAGAACTGTTTGCCACGAGACCTCCTACGAGGGCGTTTGCTAAGTTGTATACCGAATGGAGAAGAAACTTCCCAATGGCTCCTTCCTTAAACCTGGTGAAAGCCAGGGTGTGTCACTGAAGTCTGAGGTACACCACGAAATGTCACCGTTGGCAATTCTCAGGTGCCACCCCTGCTTCTGTGGGCCACACGGGGGGACGTGCACATCCAGAGTCTGCGTGAGAACACGTGCGACACCGACGCTCGAATGGCCCGGGCGCCTGATTCGCTCTGCCCACCCTCTCGGCACTGGCCGGCCTCAGCCCTCCTACAGCTCTGGGCCTTGAGGAGGAAGGAGGCTGCTGGGAGGTGGTGGGGTGCCCCCCTCAACCTGGAACCTGCAGGAACCTCGCCCTGAAGAGGGCGGCCCCCTAGCAGCTGGCTGGAGCAGGGTGGCCAGTGGAGGGAGCGCATGCAGGCTCCCTGGGAGAGCAGGTGGCCACGCGCCCGAGAGGGCCTTTGCCTCCAACCAGCTGAGAGCCAGCCCCGACGCTGTAGAGACCAGATAGAGGAGAGAAAGGGTCTGGGTCTTTGGGAAAGATGGGGAGAGGGGCATGAGGTGCCTGAGTGTAGGAGGCTGGCCCACCCTGAGATGCTGTCACCACCCAGCCGTGGTGAACCCTCTGTCCTGGGTGCTTGGCCTCTGGGAAGAGAGGCCACAGTTCCCTTTCCACCTGCGCTGCTCTCTGCCAATGCCCCTGACCAGTGAATTTAGGAAATGTAACCAAACAATTTCGGTGGTGGCCTATTTCCTGGTCAGACCTGCTCTCTGGCCACAGGTGACAAAGCTGATCGCCACCTGCCGGCGCCCCTGATGTGAGGTCAGGGCCAGTAGCAAAGGGACGTCACAAGCGGCTTCTCTGTGTCAGGTGGGCGTGCATCCAGGTCATCTCTGAGGAGCCCAGGACAGTTCCTGGGTTTGTTGGCGGTGCATGAATGTGGCCCTTGACCCCGGATCCTTGAGTCCCATGGAGGGGACAGGCAGGTGGACGTGAATGCTGACTCCAGGCCCCACAGCCAGCCCTGTACCCCGCGCTCAGCTGCACTAGCTAACCCTGGGGGTAAATGGTGGGAGCGCCCGGAGTGCCTGTGGTGAAACACAGCCCGGAGCTCACAGGGGAGGGGGGCCGTGTCCACGGGAGGTTTCTGGAGCTCTGGGACAGGGGGCCACCTGCTGGGGCCTCATCCGGGGGCTGTGAGTGGAGGCAGCGGCAGTGGGCCACAGTGCGCTGTCCCCAGCAGCCAGAGCAGTATACACGAAGGCCAGGGGAAGAGTCGGCGTGTGGCCGGAACTGAAGCGACTTCCCTGTGGCCAGAAGGGGTGTGTGGGGAGAGCGACCCCCAGACTCCAGACAGGTCAGGAAGGGTCTCCAAAGCCCAATCGAAGGGCCGGGCTTGCCCCCAGGGTGAAGGAGCCATGGGTAGCTAGCTTCCCACTGCTGCGGTTGCCTCCCCAAGAGGACCCTGCCCTCGAGGCGCCCCACCCACGGCACCCTGTCCTCAGGGGGGCCTGGCCCACCCTCGGGAGACGGAAAGGGGTGTGCGTGTGCCCGTGGGCGGCTGGGACAAAGCCCCACGCCCTCGGGAGCTTACCAGGAAGTTCTCAGGGTTCTGGAGGCTGAAGCCTGAATCCACGTCTCGGAGGGGTGGTTTCTCCTGGGGCTTCTCTCTGTGACTCGTAGACGGCTGTACGCCGTCTGTGAGCGTCTGTGTCCAGATTTCCTCCTATTCCGGTCGGATTGGCCCAGAGGCCACCCAACAGCCCCGTGCTAGCCTAACCACCTCTCTCAAGGCCTCATCTCCACATGCAGTCACGTCCTCAGGTGCTCAGTCTTAGGACTTCAACCTGGGAATTCTGGGGGACACAACTCCGCCCATAATGGGGCGCACAGGGGTGTGCCACGTGCAGCCTTAGGTGGCCGCAAGAGTCCCAGGCGGCCCTCCATCTGTCTGCGTTCACACTACAGGCTCTACAAGTTTAAGGCTGTGGGGTCAGGAAGAATGTGGTCTTGGGCCACACCTGCCAGCAGTTTGGATTCCAGCCCCTCTGGGTCACGGCTGGCTTGTGGGTTATGTCTTTGGATAAGACTCTGCAGTGGAGACAGGCTGTCCCTGTGTCCACTCAGCAGCTCTGTATGTGCCGGGCTCTGTATGTGAGCTCCTATTCCAGTGGGGGACACGGTAAAGATAGTAGGTGCTACATGCTGGCCAGGTGCAGGGAAAGTGCCACAGAGAGGTGGTTGCAGTTTTGGGTAGAGTCGCCAGGAAAGGGTGGGAGAGGTCGAGGACGTGGGGAAAGCACCGAGATTTCTAGGCCCGCAGTCAGAGGAGAGGGGTCAGGACTAAGTCGAGAGGCTACAGGAGCAGCCGTGGGGGTGAACCTCCTGGTGACAGTCCACGGGCAAGGGGTCACCACTCCAGGTGGTCACTGGGCATCACTGTGGGAAGAGGGCTCAACCCCAGGACCCTGCACGAGATCTCTGAGGGGGAGAGGGAACGGAAGAGGCACAGCTGTAAGGAGAGGGGCCAGAGAGGAGGGGAGCCCAGTGCAGGGAAGGGGCTTTCACCAGGGGCCAAGACCCGCTTCCCTTGGGAGAGCCCTTGGGATCGGGGCCACTCCCCTCCTCCCAGAGTGAGCCTGGCTTCAGGAGAGTCCTGGAGGCCTTCCCTGCAGGCGAGCTGCACGGAGGGCAGGTTGGCACAGGTCAGAGGTGGTAGCCAGGTGCCCGTCTTCGAATAGAGCCCAACTTAGACTTGACAAAGAAGCAACAAATGTTGACCATGAAAAAAACCCCAAACCCAGATATGAAAAAAGGAGCAGATAAGAAAGCTCATTGTTGGGTCTTTAGAGTGACTGCTGTCGCAGCTAACTGAATGTCTAACCATTAAAACGGGCTGTCCCGAATAAGAGCCACGGGAAGAATTGGTCAAAGAGGGCCACCGAAACCCTGTGGTCAGCAAAGTCCTCACAGGAAAGAGCGGCAGTGGAGCAGTGATTCAAGGGAAAGCTGTTCCATGTGTTGGGAACAGCACAGGAAAAACAGCGAGACATCAAACTGGACGATTTGTTCAAGGGACTAAAGTGGGGTTCACATGGGCCGGTGGGCAGCGCCCACGCCCTGGGGACTCCAAATGCCATAACACGCTTCTGGTTTGGTACTCTCCAAGGGAATGCTTTTTGTGGTGGTGGTTGCTTAAAACCACCTAACTTTTTTTTTTTTTTAATAGTTGTTTTCATAGAAACTCTTCATTTTTTTTTTAAAGATTGTATTTATTTCACAGAGGGAGAGAGATCACAAGGAGGCAGAGAGGCAGGCAGAGAGAGAGGGGGAAGCAGGCTCCCTGCTGAGCAGAGAGCCCGATGCGGGCCTCGATCCCAGGACCCTGAGATCATGACCTGGGCCGAAAGCAGAGGCTTTAACCCACTGAGCCACCCAGGCGCCCAGAAACTCTTCATTTTTTTATCATAGTTTCCTATAACCTTTTTTGATTATTGGGCAAAAAATGTTTTAAATATAAAACAAGAGGGTCTGCACAACAGAGATTTTCTAATTGTTCTTTCTTAGTGGACATTTACTGAGCTCCTAGCACCGTCTGGATGCAATGACGGCGTTCAGCCCTGGAGAGGAGGATGGAGTGGCCCAGGACACTGCAGCTTCCCTGGGGGGGGCACGGGCCGGGGCAGGGGGCAGGAGGGGAGCAAGAGTAACCAACAGTGGAATGCGGGTGTTGGCTCCATGGGTGTTCACATTAAAATTCTCCCAGCTGGGGCGCCTGGGTGGCTCAGTGGGTTAAAGCCTCTGCTTTCGGCTCAGGTCATGATCTCAGGGTCCTGGGATCGAGGCCCGCATCGGGCTCTCTGCTCAGCGGGAAGCCTGCTTCCTCCTCTCTTTCTGTCTGCCTCTCTGCCTCCTTGTGATCTGATCTCTCTCTCTCTGTCAAATAAATAAATAAAATCTTTAAAAAATAAAAAAATAAAAAAAATTCTCCCAGCTGTTTCATATTTGGAGATGTGCATAAATTCATAAATGTTGGAGAAAATGGGGCCTACACATACTAGATTATTTATAATCAAGTATAAATTCTAAAGTACCAAAACGTTAAGAAAAATCAAGGGTGGTGTGCAGTGGACACGGCTGCCCCTCTTCCCGTTCTGTGCCACCATCCGTGGGGTGGGTGGAGCTTGCCCAGCGTCACCCTGATTGGCTCCCCCCGGGAAGTGGACTTTGCAAGGAGGAGGTGGCTCCTGACCCAGTCTGGTGGAGGAGGAAGGCTCACGGACAGGGAGGATTTCGAACCTGCATCTTTTTTTTTTTTTTAAGATTTTATTTATTCGTCAGAGAGAGACAGAGTGCGCACACACAAGGAGGGGGAACAGCAGACAGGAGAGGGAGAACCAGGACTCGATCTCAGGACCCTGGGAACATGACCTGAGCCGAAGGCAGATGCTTAACCGATTGAGCCACCCAGGTGTCCCACTGGGCCTGCATTCTTTTTTTCTTTTTTAATTTTTTTTTAAAAGATTTTATTTATTCATTTGACACAGAGAGAGAGATTACAAGTAGGCAGAGAGACAGGGAGAGGAGGAAGCAGGCTCCCCGCTGAGCAGAGAGCCCGATGTGGGCCTCGATCCCAGGACCCTGGGATCATGACCTGAGCCGAAGGCAGTGGCTTTAACCCACTGAGCCACCCAGGCGCCCGCTGGGCCTGCATCTTAAGAAAGGACAGAAATGGGCCAAATGGACCAAGTGGGGAGGAAGGCAGGTGCTTCCTGCAGGGGCTGCGGGGCGGGAGAGAAGGTTGCAGGAATTGGACCCCAGAGGCCTGCAGAGCTTGGGCACTGAGGCCAGGAGGGTTCTCCGAGCCTTCTTCCTGACCTTCAGGTTGCCGAGGGGAAGTGGCTCAGGTTTCCGGAGAGGCATCGCCCCAGGTGTTCCCCACAGAGACTTCTCTGTCCTGATGCAGGGGCGGGACAGAAAGGGAACCCAGGGAGGGGGGCCCTTGTCACCCGCTCATCCTGGGTAGACGCTGGCTGCCGCTTCCCTCCTGCACACGGGTGAGGACAGGGGCCACCGGCCCTGCTACTGCCTGGTGATGGTCATCACTAAGCCTTGGTTTTCCCATCTGTAAACTGGGATCACGAAGCCTAGTCAGCGGAGGTGGTGGTCGTCCCCGGGACACTACAGGGCGATGGGGGAGGGGGGGACAGGGATCGGGCTAAGCCTGAAGGGAGAAGTGGCCATGCGGGGACTCTGGAGACACAGTGCTGTCCGGCAGGACTGACCTTAGGCAGTGCTCTTCGATAGAATATTTCTCTAGGAGCCACAGGAAAATGTAGAAGGAACAACTGAATCAAATGTTAATGTTTTATCCAACGCAGTATATTCAAAATGTTTCAATATGTAGGGGCCCCTGGGCACCTGGGTGGCTCAGGGGGTCAGCTGCTCAGCCACCGTCTGGGACCGCACGTGTCAAAACGGAGACCGAAGTCCTAGTGCCGAGAGCCAGCCGATGACCCGGAGGTGCCTGCTCAGTGCTCGGAGGCTTAACTGGGTGAATTCATTCGTTGCCCTCAGGCCTTTGAGGGAGAGCCTCTAATACCCCACTTTACAGGTGAAGAAACCGAGGCTCAGGGGCTTGGGAGCCTCATCGCGGGTCACAGGCTGGGAGAGAGGAAGCCGGGGGTCTGACTCGAGGGGACGGGCGCCTCCTCGCTCATTCCAGGGTTTTATGCCCCTGGCCCCCAGCCCGTCATGGGCTCTAAGCAAGACTTTCACCAGGTCCCAGGGAGCCTTCCTGTTGGTGGCCAGTGCTGACCGGCCGGCTGCTGCAAGGGGGGTAGGGGAGGCTGTGTGCGTGAGGGCGAGGCCGCGGGGCCGGATGACCGCAGGGCCCGACGCTGCTCCGACGCCACCGCCGCTGGGTCGGGTTGAGAAAGCCTCCAGCCTGGAGAAGGCTTCCTTGCCAGATAGCAAACGAGAGGCGCCCACTGTTCTCCCAACTGGTGCCTCACCCCTGTATGGCCCCGTGATTTGTCCCAGGCTCTCTCCAGTGTCCCCATCTCTCCCCATTCAGGGCCCACCATGGTGCCTGATTCCGTGGCCACTCTGAGATTCACAGCCCAGGGAAACAGGCTCCAATTCCTGGTGGCAGGCCTGCAGGGAAGCTGTGGCCATGTTTAAGCTAATGTATAAGTAACTCAAAATGACTTCAGTCTTGCTTACATTTCTCAGAGTTAGGGAGAAGCAAGCTCCCCTTGGTATCTGCAAAGATGTCGCCTCCTGGTGACTCTCTGCTGTCCCGCTGGGGCGTAGCAGGTATGGGCCTCATCCTCAGCCCAGGTCCCTGCGCAGCCCCCTCCTCCCACCCCCCTACCCCCTTCTTCTCATCCTCCCTACCCCCTGGAACTCACCCCTGCATACTTAGTTTAGGTAAATACTATCATGGGCACATCTCATTCTACTTACTATGTTTGTTTGTTTTTTTTACCGTCAACATTATTTTCAGGTCTCTTCATGTTGGTTTTAGTAGACCCTAGCTCATTTTAAGTGCTCTGTTGGATTCCTTTATCAGTTGTCTCATGTATCACATTTCAGGCTTTTTTTTAATAAAGATTTTATTTATTTATTTATTTGACACAGAAAGAGAGAGAGATCACAAGTAGGCAGAGAGGGAGGCAGGCAGAGAGAGGAGGAAGCAGGCTCCATGATGAGCAGAGCGCCCGATGAGGGGCTTGATCCCAGGACCCTGAGATCATGACCTGAGCCAAAGGCAGAGGCTTTAACCCACTGAGCCACCCAGGCGCCCCACATTTCAGGCTTTAATTACACATCGGTGGTGCACTTAACGCTGCTCCCAATGCTTTGCAAACATGGAAGAAAGTTCCTCTGGGGAGAGTGCTCCGCGGTGAAATTATGCATTAGGAGGGCCACCAAGCCCAGTCACTGTTCATTCCCCACGGCTCCCCCAAATGACCCAAAGACGGTGCCGGTAGCAGGGCACAAGGATTCCTGTTCACTCACGTCCTTGCGTGTATGTGTGTGTGTGTATATATATATATATATTTTTTTTTTTTTTCCCTTGGGTATATTTGATGTCAACCAACCGTCTTCCTGTTGGCTGCTCTGGTTGACTGAAAATGCAGAGTGTCTCTTCAGACTCTTCCTGGGAGTTCATGGTCTTCCCTCTGGGCAATGCCCGATCAGACCCTTTGCCCTTTGATATTTGGTCTTTCTCATGGTAGTCCCTGGATATCCCATGTATTCTAGTGACTAGTCATCCGATTACAGTGATTGCAAAGATCTTTTCCTATTCTGTCACCCATTTGTAACATTTGTCCATGGTGTCTTTTTGTTCCAAGTAGATTTTTGAAAAAAAGATTTTATTTATTTATTTGACAGACACAGCGAGAAAGGGAACACAAGCAGGGGGAGTGGGAGAGGGAGAAGCAGGCTTCCTGAGGAGCAGGGAGCCAGATGTGGGCCTCAATGCCAGGACTCGGGGATCATGACCTGAGCCACCCAGGCACCCCTGTTCCAAGTGGATTTTTAAAAAAGATTTTATTTATTTACTTGACAGAGAGAGAGAGAGAGAGAGAGAGAGAGAGATATCACAAGTAGGCAGAGAGGCAGGCAGAGGGAGAGAGGAAGGCAGGCTCCCCGCTGAGCAGAGAGCCTGATTCGGGGCTCTATTCGGGGCTCGATCCAAGGACCTTAGATCACGACCTGAGCTGAAGGCAGAAGCTTAACCCACTGAGCCACCCAGGCGCCCCTCCAAGTGGATTTTTAAGTGAGACATAATTACATACGATAAAATGCATAGGTCTTAAGTGTTCCATCCAATGAGTTCTGACTGATGTCTACGCTCAGGCATAGTTCTCAAGTGCCATCTTCAATATTGGGGGACCAATATCGCCTCCATTTTTCTGCATTAGGTATTAGTATTTTATTAACCTTTTACTGATCCGATTTTGGCTCCGGCGTAACATTTTTTTGGGCAAGGGACGAAGTGCGATCCTGCCCGACTCGCGTCCGCTGCGGCTCGGGACTCGCGCTCGGGCGCCCCCTGCCGCCCATTGTGACGCCGGCCGTGCGCCGGATCCCCGAGGCGGGCCTCGGCCGCGGGACAGAGCCCCAGGAGCCATGGCCGAGATGCAGGAGCTCCTGCTCCAGCTGCAGAAGGACAACCGCGACGGGCGGCTGCGGAAGCAAGAGCTGGAGGAGCTGGTGCGCGGGCTCGAGGCCGAGAGCGAGAACCTCACCGGGCGCCTGCAGAACCTGCGCGAGCGCGAGCGCAGGTGAGCGGGAAGGGCGGCTCGACGGGGCGAGGCGGTCGCGCGAGGTCGCTCCGGCCCCGTCGGTTACTCCTCTCTGCCCGAGCCCGAACCTCCGCTCTAGGCCGGCGGGAACTGGACGACCTACTCAGGGGACCCACGAAGGGGAGGGTGCGGCCCCCCGGCGCGGGCTTCCTCGGCCCCACTCGCTGCTAGCCTTTCCCGGGGGCCGCGGGAGCCTGAGCACCTGCCGCCTCCCGCGGTGGCACCGCCTGTTTCCCCTCTGCAGCCTGCGGCGGAAGCGAAGCCAGGTGGCGCGGAGCCTGCGCGGGGAGGCGCGAGAGGCGGCGCGGGAGCGCGCGGAGCGGGCGCGCGGGCTGCTGGAAGCCGCGGAGCTGCGCCGGCAGGACTTGGTGGGGGCGGGGGCCGGGGGGCGGGGCCGAC
>LNAC01000325.1:216591-329826 GCA_002007465.1 Ailurus styani | reverse complement strand
GGCATTGCAGGTGTTTGGGTGGGACCCCCCAAGACCGGAGCGGCGGCGCGGGCGGGGCCATGACGACCCGGGGGGCGCGGAGGCTCCCTGAGGGGCGGGGGTGGGCAGAGCGGAGGCGTGGGTGGGGTCCCGGGCGTCCTGGACTCCTGACACTCCTGGGCTCCGTCGAAGAAACAACTGGAGCTGGTGGAGGCCAAGCACGCCAAGCAGGCGGAGAGCCTGCGGCAGGTGAGCGCACGGCGGGGACCTGAGGGAGGAGGTCGGCTTCGGGTGTGGGTGGGGCCTGGGCAGGTGCGGGAGGATGGAGAGCGGGGTGCTACCCCGCGTCTCATCGGCCTCCCCTCACGCCAGGGCGCGCAGCGGACGGAAGAGGCCTGGGCGAGCTTTCAGGAGCAGAGCGGAGTCCTGCAGGTACCGAGAGCCGCTCACGTCCGACCCCCGTCCAACCGGAGCTGCGGCGCCCCCACTCCCCGCCCTCGGGGTTTCCTCCCCCAGTCCTGAGGCTTCGCTCCCACTCCCTCCAGGAGCTGCAGGGAAAGGTGATGGAGGCGGCGGCTGCGCTGGACGCCTCGCGGGGCGGCCCGGAGCTGTAAGGGGGGTCAGGACTGTGGGGTAAGGTGGGGCGACAGCGGAGCCGAGTTAGGTCGCCCACCTCGATGCCCTTCCCGGCAGGTGCGACTCCCAGCCTCGCCGGGTGCAGGACTGCGCGGGCTCGCTCATGGAGGAGGTGGCCAAGGCCGACTGTGTGAGCGCTGGCCCGGACGGGGCGGGCGGGCTGGAGTCGAGACCCTCTCCGCACGGGGGCCACCCGCACCCACGGGGCCCCGCCGCCCCTCGAGGGCCCGCCCCCCGACGGACACGCCACCAACCGGACCCGCACTCGGGGTGGGGGGGGTTCTGGTCCCTTACGACTCCCGCCCCCTCCGTGAGAGACCCGGGATTCCTGGCGCCGCAGCCCCGCCGCCGAGCTGGACGCCGCTCCCTCTGTCCGCAGGAGAGGCGGCTTTCCACGGGCACCGGCAGGGCGGGCATCAGGTGAGCCGGGGGGCAGGCGGCGGGCGCGCTGGGCGCGGGTCCACCCCACGCCTTACCCGCCACCCCTCGTCTGTCCGTCGGTCCTTGGGTCCGCAGGCTGTGGGCGCTGGGCGCGCTGCAGACGCTGCTGTTGCTCCCGCTCGGCTTCCTGGCGCTGCTGCTGCTCTACCTGATGCTAGTGAACCCCTCGGCCCTCCGCGAGGGACTCCCGCACTTCGTCTCGGACGCCGCCTTCCGCCGCCTGCGCTACACGCTGTCCCCGCTGCTCGAGCTGCGCGCGCGCGGCCTCCTGCCGGCCTAGCGCGCATCACGCCGGCCGCGGCCGCCTGCACCTCTGTCTCCCGTGCGGTCTCTGGGCGCCTGGGTGGAGGCCGAGGGGACACTCCCGGGCGTGGGTCATGCGTCCCCTGGCCCAGCGGTCCTGGCACCGCGGGCTCAGCGGGTGCAGGGCCTTCCGGGCGGTTCTTGGGTTTGGGGAGGCCGCCCCGGTCGCCCGGTGGCGGAGCCCGGGACCCGGACGGGAGCAGCGGCACCCGCGCCTTGGCGTGCGGGGTCGGCGTTCGCACCAAGGGGCTCCCGGGAGCCCTCCTAGGAGCCCCTTGCCTACAGCCCCAGCGGCCGCACCAGAGCCAGCTCGGAAGTTGGCCAGTATCTTTTGGCCAACCTTGCTTTTCCCCTGCTAGTGAGCCTGGGGGGCGGCGGCGCAGGCGGGGCGGGACTTTCCGTGGAGGTCCGTGGATCCCCCGGCTGCGTGGGGTTACCGAGGTCCCCGCGGCATCCCCTGGCTTCCTCGCGGCGGGTTCTCGGGGCGCCGGCCTGCGCACTCCTGTGCTCCCCTTGCGTCTCCGCGCTCACCACGGCGGGCTTCGCCGGGAGTCGTCTTCTTAGGTGAAATGTTCTGCTGAGTGGAAATGATGAACCTTGAGATTTGTTTTTTTCGGATACAAATACCGCCCTACCTTTAGTCTTTACGTTTTTTGGTAGTGAAATTGTTCTGTGTAGCTCGTTACCGGCGCGCGTGCGCACACACCCACACCCACCGACCCCAACACACACAGGTTTTGGCTGTGGTCTCCAAACAATCGTTTCTTATGGATGTGGTGTTTGTTTGTTTGTTTTGAGTCCTTCTGGGGTTAAATTTGTTTATGTAGTCCTGTGTATAAAATTTCATCAAATTTAGGAATTGTGCGCTGTGTCCTAAAAAAAAAAAAATCCATTCCAGTCCAGGAGTCGTAATATTCACATACGTGAAATACTTCTAATTGGTGTAAACGTTTTGTTTATACATTCATTATAACATTTTGTTGCTAACCATTTTATGGATTCATGCATAGATGGGCATTTGAGTTGTTTCCCACCTTTTGGCGGTGGTGAATAATGCCTCTGTGAACATTGGCGTATCAATATTTGTTTGAGTCCCTGTGTTCACTTCTTTTGGGTAAATACACAGACTTGGAATGGCTGGACCATTGGTACTTCCGTGTTTGATGTTTTGAGGATGAAGGGCTCTGCTGTGTTCCACATTTTACATCTCCACGGCAGTGCAAAGGGCTCTAATTTCTCCACATCCTACCAACATCTGTTTTTATTTATTTATTTATTTTAAAAAGAGGTTATTTATTTATTGGAGAGAGAGAGCGCAGGAGGGAGAGGAAGAGAGAATCTGAAGCAGACGCTGAGTGCGGAGCCCGGGTGAGGGCTCCCTCCAACTACCACCATGACTATGACTGACCCCAGCTGAAACCAAGAGTCAGATGCTTAAGCTGAGTCACCCAGGCGCCTCTGTTTTGTTTTTCCAAAAAATTTTTAAAAATAATAGCCATTTTCATGAGTGTGATTTTTTTTGCTTTCTATGTTTAGGCATTGCATTATCTTTATTTTTTTTAGATTATTTTAATTTTTTTTATTTTTATTTTTTTAAATTTTATTTATTTATTTGACACAGAGAGAGAGATTACAAGTAGGCAGAGAGGCAGGCAGAGAGAGAGACAAGGAGAGGAGGAAGCAGGCTCCCTGCTGAGCAGAGAGCCCGATGCTGGCCTCAATCCCAGGACGCTGAGATCATGACCTGAGCCGAAAGCAGAGGCTTTAACCCACTGAGCCACCCAGGCGCCCAGATTATTTTTATTTATTTTAGAGAGAGAAAGAGCATGTGCTGGGGGAGGGGTAGGGAGAGGTAGAAGGAGAGGCAGAGAATCTCTAGCAAACTGTGTGCGCAGGACCCTGAGATCATGACCTGAGCTGAAACCCAGTGCTCAACCTAGTCACCCAGGTGCCCCAGGCATTGCGTTATCTTACTTTTTTCTTCCAGGTTTTTATTTAAATTTATCTTGTTTTTTATACTCTACAAAATTAAATCTGTGAAATAAGATATTTTAGGGACATCTAGCTTTTATCCCTGTGCCCTCCCTGCACCCTGTTGGCCGCACTCCCTTAGAAGAAACATTAGGTTGTTTTAAGGGACTCTCCTTTTCCCTCCCTTAATTAAGTGAATTATACAGTCATGACCTCTTCCCTTTCTTAGATGAACACAGTGTATCACATGGGCTTCTCTGCTCGCCTTTCAGCACCTGGCTCTGAGCAGCATCAGATGAGCTGTGTTCTTCACTTAACTGCAATGATGCACCTGGATCCCCAGGCTTTGCTATTACAAACAGTATCTTGGGGCTCCTGGCTGGCTCAGCTGGTAGAGCATGTGACTCTTGATCTTGGGGTTGTAACTTTGAGCCCCACATTGGGTGTAGAGATTACTTAAAAAATAAAATCTTTAGAAACAAAGCAAAACAAAAACCAAGCAGTGTCTCAACAAGGAGCCTTCTGCAAACACTTTGTATTTCGCCAGCCTTGGAGATCCATTCCTAAAAGAGGGATTGTGGTCAAAGGGTAATTTCACACACAGTAGTGCTGCTAGATACTGCCCAGGTCCTCCTCCTGCTTGGCCTGCTTTCCATTCCCACCGTCACTGGATACAACAGCCCCTTTCTCCACAGCCTCAGCCATGGTGCTTACTGTCATCCTGGGAGTCTGATGGGTGAGAAACGTCACTTAAATGTAGTTTTCATTTGCATTTATCTTATGATCAAGGTTAAGGATATTTTCATATTTCAGGGCCAGTTTCCTTTCTATTTCTGTAAATATCATTTGCTTATCTGAAAAATACAAAATAGTAGGGTTTTCTTTTCCTTTAGTTGACATTTTGAGATCTTTTGTAAATATTTACTGTTCATCTTGCACTTTGTTTATGGTGTTCTTTTGCTATCCATACATCATTTTATGTTACAATTTACTTTCCTGTGTTGATTCTGGATTTTGGTAGGAAAGTTCTCACTTCTAAGTGGTTGTTGAGGAAACTCACCAACTTCTTCTAACATTTGCATAATTTCATTATTATTATTTCTTAAGGTAATCTCTATACCCCACATGGGGCTCAAACTTACGACCCCGAGATCAAAAGTAGCATGCTCTTCCGACTGAGCTAGCCAAGGTGCCACTTGCATGGTTTCTTACTTCACATTTCAACCTGTAGTCTATTTCAGACTTACCATGGTTTATGATGTAAGGATCATTTGCACTTCTGTAGTAATTTTAGGCTGGGCTTGCCAATTTCCATAAGAATGTCTGGGAATGTGAGTACCGCAAATTTAGAGACTAATTTGCAGGAAATTTAGTCTTCCAGTCCTCAAACATGATGTCAATGTCCAGTTTTGATTTATTTCACTAATGACTTGTATTTTTTTTAGTGTAGAAGTCTCACACATTAAAAAAAAAAGATTTTATTTATTTATTTGATAGAGACACAGCGAGAGAGGGAACACAAGAAGGGGGAGTGGGAAGGGAGAAGCAGGCTTCCTGCCGAGCAGGGAGCCTGATGCAGGGCTTGATCCCAGGACCCCAGGATCATGACCTGAGTCGAAGGCTGATGCCCAATGACTGAGCCATCGAGGAGCCCCAGTCTCACACATTTTTATGTTTATGCCTAGGTATTTTATGTTTTTGGATGCTATTAAAAGTGGTCTAGGTATGGGGTGCCTGGGTGGTTCAGTGGGTTAAGCCTCTCTGCCTTTGGCTCAGGCCTGGGATCAAACCTGCATCGGGCTTTCTGCTCAGCAGGGAGCCTGCTTCCCCCTCTCTCTGCCTACTTGTGATATCTCTCTTTCTGTCAAATAAATAAATCTTTAAAAAAAATGGTCTAGGTGTTTTAAAATTTTCATTTTCCAACTGCTCGTTGGTAGCACAATACAACTGACTTTTGTATATTACCTTGTGTACTGCAATATTGCTGAACTTTCCTGTAGATTCCTCAGGATTTTTTAAAAAATTTTATTTATTTGAGAGAGAGAGATAGCAAGAGAGAGCATGAGCAGGGAGGAGAGAGAGAAGCAGGCTTCCTGTGAGCGTGGCTCAATCCCAGGATCCGGAGATGATGACCTGAGCTGAAGGCAGATGGCCAACTGACTGAGCCACCCAGGTGCCTCAGGAAAGGCATTCTTAAGAAGCTGGATGTTTATGAGAGAGATACTGTGCTATAATTATATTTTGTCGGAATGTCCTTGTCTTAGGGCTATGCTACCCTCATAAAAATGATTTGGGAAGTGTTCTCTATTTTCTGAGAAAGTAACATTGGCATTTTTCTTCCTTAAATGTTTAGATCCATCCTGGCTTTATGATGAAAAGAAAAATTACCCCTAATAATTTTTGTTGTTAACACAGAGAAGTGTATGAATCATCAGTGAATTTTCCCAAAGGGAAAACCTCTGTAGAATAAGAAACAGAATATTACCGGTGACTTCATTTTCCCTCATGGCTCCCTAGTTGCTGCTTCTTTCAAAAGTAACTACTGTTGTTGGATACCATCAAATAATTATGCCTGATCTTGAACTTCAAATTGAAAAATGCAGTATAGGGACATCTAGGTGGCTCAGTCGGTTAAGTGTCTGTCTTTTCTGCTTCGGCTGTGATCCCAGGGTCTTGGGATCAAGTCCGGCATTGGGCTCCTTGCTCAGCAAGTATGTATCTTTTTGTATCTTTTGTGTCCGGATTCTTTTGCTAAACATTGTAAGAGTAGTCCATACTGCCTGCTGTCATGTTCATTTATTTCTATTGCATTTTACTCTATCACATGAATAACCACAGTAATTTATCTCTCGTTGGAAGGGCATCTTGGTCATTTATGGTTTTTGGTTGTTATGAAAAGTGTGTCTCACATTCCTATTTGTGTCTTTTGGTGCGCAGATTTTGTACCTCTGTTGGGTACCTATCTAGGAGTGGAATTACTGGGACATAGAGTATGAGATGCTTAGCATTAGTGGACACTTCAGTTTTCCAAAGCGCTGTACCAGTTTGCACACCCACCAGCAGCTTCTGAGTGTTCCCGCTGCTCCACTTGTGGTCTTTTTATATTCCAGATGTGCAGGTGGCTGCGTAGGTATCACATTGTGCCTTTAATTTGCATTTTCATGATGACTGGTGAAGTTGAATGGCTCCGGGTAATCTGTTTTGTGAAATGCTTTTTTTTTTTTTTTTTTTTTTTTTAACAATTTTATTTATGTATTTGACACACATGGAGCGAATACAAGCAGGGGGAGCAGTTGGCAGGGGGAAGGGGGGAAGCAGGTTCCCGCCAAGCAAGGAGCCTGACATGGGGCTAGATCCCCGGACCCTGGGATCATGACCTGAGCCAAGGGCAGCCACCCAGGCGCCCCATGAAATGCCTCTTCAGGATTTTGTCCATTGTATTAGTCAGTTGTATCTTAATTGATTACAAATACCTTCCCAGGTATATGGCATGCTGCTTTTGTTTTTGTTTTACACACACACACACACACTTTAAGACTGAGCCACCCAGGTGCCCGAGAGCTCACCTTTAAGCATGATCAGGTTTTGCAGATATACCAAGGAAGTTTCTGGTCTTTGGGGGATGGCTTTATTTCTAGTACACCCGATCCCAGGTGTAGACCAAGCTTCTCTAATAAGCTCCTCAGAGGCAGGCTCTTGAGTTGGTCTTTTGTCACCAATGTCATCAAAACAGGAACATTTTTAAAAATTTCATTTTGTCTTTAGTCTCTAAAGAGACTTTGTTTTCTTGTCATCTCATGGATTTCGATTTTCTCCCCAGTAGTATAAACAGCATTTCTAATTTTTCCAGATATACTATTTGCCATATTACCAGAATCTTGTATGTAGCATTTGATTGACTTCCTTTTTAATGCTGATTTGACAAGTCTTCAAGGATTGTCGTTTGAAAACATTTCTACTATGTTTGAAAATATTCCTACCATTTTATAATGTGTTTATCCTGTCTTTTCTATGCTCTCCCCACCCTTCTCTTCTTTTTGATCTTTCCTCAAACTATACCCTATTTTCTGGTACTTTTTTTTTTTTTTTTTAAGGAAGCTCTAGGCCCAACGTGGGGCTGGAACTCACAACTCCAAGATCGAGAGTCGTATGCTCTACTGGCAGAGCCAGTCAGGTGCCCCTCTGGTATCTTTTCTACTTGAACTTGGCTAGCTGTACCATCTACCCCAGCCACTGCCTTAAAGCCTGTTGAGTCTGGTCATTGGCTTGGATCTTCCACATAGTCTGCATTTTAGTTCTACTCTTTTAATTTCTAAATATTTAGGCTTCTTCCAGAGAGCTTTCTGGTTACTGATCCCCAACTCGATTCCATGCAATCAGAGAACAAGCACATGCTGTGTGATGCTGAGAGTTGCCTTGAGGCCCCGCAGGCAGCCATCCTGCGGCAGAGGAGGGGACGGCAGAGGGGACCAGAGGGGACGCCGGAGCCCTACTGCTGTGGCTGGAGTGGGGTTTACATGTGGCCGTCAGGTGAGGCAGGTGGCTGGATGTTCAGGTCTCCTGCGTTCACATTCTTTCCCGTTGTTCTATCACCTGTGGAGAGAGGGCTGTTAAAATTTCCAGCTCTAACCGTGAAATTGCTTGACTTCTGTCAGGTTTTGCTTCATAAACTTGTACACACAATTGTAGGCAGTAAATCCTTTTTTCTCTGTGTTCTTCACCTTAGGGGTATGGCTTTAGATTCAAAGTGGCTCTTCGTCAGCATCTCCTTGGTTCTTTGTCCTTTGTCCATGTCGCAATGCTGTTTAAGTGAAGTGGTTAGTCCCTTGATATGTAATGTAATTAAAGATGCAAGTAGACTGAAGTCGGCTGTCACGGGATGACTCTGTCCCATCCGTTATTCCTTCCTTTTCGTTTCCTGCCTTCTTTTGGATTTTTTAACTTACATACTGGCTTTTTTTTTTTTTTTTTAAGATTTCTTTGAGACAGGGCACCTGGGTGGCTCAGTGGGTTAAAGCCTCTGCTTTCAGCTCAGGTCATGATCTCAGGGTCCTGGGATCGAGGCCCGCATCGGGCTCCCTGCTCAGCCGGGAGCCTGCTTCCCCCTCTCTCTCTCTGCCTGCCTCTCTGCCTCCTTGTGATCTCTCTCCCTCTGTGAAATAAATAAATAAAATCTTAAAAAAAAAAAAAGATTTCTTTGAGACAGAGAGAGCATGAGCAGGGGGGCAGAGGGAGAGGGAGAAGAGAGAGAATCCCCGCCGAGCACAGAGCCGGACTCGGAGCTCGATCTCACGACTCCGAGATCACGACCTGAGCCAAAAGCAAGAGTCAGATACTTAACTGAGCCAGCCCCGCGCCCCTAGGCTCCTTTTTTCTATTCTTATTTGTACTGCTCAGGACTCAGCTGTGCTTCCTGAAGCTGAGGGTTTGTGTTTCTCATCACCTCCAGAATCCTGCTGGAAGCTGACTGGAGCTTCTCCTTCAACTTTCTTTTTCGCTTCATTTTTGGTACTTTCGTTCTCTCGATCGCTTTTCTCTTCACCTCTATCTGCTATATTTAACTGCTCTTTTGCATTTCTAACTTTGGTGACTTATTTCTAGTTGCTCTGTGTCATCTTTTTTAGTTTGGGGTCTTGTCATCCTGTCTGCTGAAGGGACTAGAGGCCGTCGTGGGTGCAGCAGGCGGCTGCTCGAAGGTTTCCGAGTCCCAGAGCAGAGCACTTGCAAACAGGAAAAGGCCAGAGCCGAGGCAGGACATGGAGCCCTGCCTGTGCTGAAGAGAGACGGAGACTCGGGTGGCGAGTTGGGGGCCCTCCGGGAGTTGGAACAGTGCTCCTTGCAGTGCACCTGGGCCCCCAGAGGCTTCCTGGCCAGCCGCACTCAGCCCCCTCGTCCCTCTACTGTCTGCTCCCTTCCCAGCATCTCCAGCAATCACCCCTCGGCTGAACGTACACCTGGACTCCACACTTTTGTTGGTTTTTATTTTGTTCACATTGGTTAAATCTTAAGTTGAATATAATTTTTTATACACAAGAAAATACTTCATGTACCTATGCGATAAGACAGGTGGGGAATGTGCTGGGAATGTGTCCAGTGCAAATGAAGTATTCACGCCCATGCAGAGAGTGTCCTCAGATGATTGTCATTTCACCCTCACACGTCACATGTGGGTCACGCCAGGAAGGAGTGGATTGCCAGGCTCTGCATGGTGTACGTTTGTCCTATTTATCCTATAAAAATAACTCCAATGGATGGAATGACGGGGCCACCGGCAGCTCACCCCGTTTGACCAGGCGCAGCAGCTGGGGTGGGGGTGTGCTTGCTCGGCTCCACGGCTGCAGGATGGGTTGGGTGGTGGCCTCAGCCGCTAGTCCGACCGCTCCCTCAGTAGGGGATGTCGTTCTGATAGTACTGGATCATGTCATAGGTCCGGCTCCTGGAAGGACAGTGGAGGGAGGCTGTAGGAGACCATCTAGTTCTGGGGTCCTTCACCCCACTGAGTCCTTCATGACTGCCCCGAAAGCTGCACTTAGGCGGTGTCCCTTTTCACCTCTCTGAAGGCGCAAATGCAAGATCGCAGACCCTCTGGTCTCCCTGCCAGCCCCTCTTCCAGGGGACACGCCTTCCCCCACCAGTGACCATGGCTGGGTGAGCCCCGTTCTGCAGTTTCCTGCCCGGCCTCCTCAGCTAGATGCCTGCCTTCTGTCCTGGGCCCTGGCCCTGGGCCTGGGAATCCATCAGTAGGAGCTGTCCCTGTGTCAGGCGCCACTCCTGTGGTGCACAAGTGAGACCCTGTGGTCCTCCCCCATCACACCTTCCAGCACAAGCCTTACTCTGCCAACAACACAATCAGAAGAGACCTCCCCTGTCCTGCCCTCTAAACCCCTCTCGTCAGGTCCCCGTACTTGCCCTAGAGCTACTTCCTGTTCCACTGTGGCCATCAGGCCCACCCTGGCGGCTCTCAGTGTTCTCCTCAGATTCCACGGCTGCCCCTCCAGGGGGTCAGAGTGGGGAAGCCCAGCTCCAGTTCTGCCCCGGTGTTCAGCCCAGGCTCTGCCTTTGGAAAACCTGCCTCTTCTCTCGGCAACCCTGTCACAATGGCCAACTGGCCCTTCCCGTCCTGCCCCGCCTGTCACTGCCCAGGCAGTAGCCTGAGGAAGGTGTGGGGAAACACGGGTGGGGCTGAAGCCTCCCAGAGCTCTTCCTGCTCCTCGACCCACCTGCTGGACGATGCTCACCTGGCCTCACAGGCCGGGCCCCAGATGGGAAACCATGCCTTGAGGCCTCTGTTGGGTGTTCCCCTCGGCACACCCCCAGCCCCTCTAACCCAGTACCCTGTCACTCTGCGAGGGCTCCCTTCAGGACCTGTGGGACAGAGTCCCCTGGGACAGCAGCATCCCTGTCACTCGCCCAGGCGTGGTGGCCCTGCACAGGTGTCCAGAGAACACCGGTGTGCGGCAGGTGGCCCGGGAGGGGAGAGTGGAAGGGGACTCACCTGTTGCTGAGGAAGCAGCTCTGAATGACCTTCATGATGAAATTTGCGGCCTCTCTCTCAGTCATGTTGGGGCTGAACCTGTGCCTGGGGACGAGGGCCATGTCAGGCTGCCACTGTGGGCACCACACCCTCCAGGCTGCCCTCCCCGTGGGGATGTGGGCTTGCTAATAGACTGCACTTGGCATTTGTGATATTTGTTCAGGTGAAGGTCAGCCTAGGGAATGCTCCCTCTTGGGAACAGCTGTAAGGGGCAGGGACACTGTCCCCAGCTGGCTCTGAAGGGCCTGTCCCCTTCCCCAGCACCTCCTGGGCTACGTGGCCCCTGGCCTGGGGGAGGACCAGCTCGGGGCTAAGCTGTTGCAGCCTCAGACCTGGAGGCAGGGGCCGGCCATGCGTCCTTGAGAAATGAAGGGACCTCTGGGATTTCTGCAGCCCCGGTGTGGTGACAGGGCCTCACCCAGGAACACTGTCTACTTTGGGGTTCCCAGGAGAGCGTGTGGCCCTGATAATGACCACATTCACCCACACTAAGAAGGCTCCCACCCGGAGGGGACAACTGCCCCACAAAATGGCCTGCGCCTGTGCCCAGGACCTACTTCAAAAGCTTGATTGTCTGGCCACGGAAGCAGGGCAGGCCCGTGTCCAACATGAGAGTGACCAGAGAGACGACTGCATCCATGTAAGGCCTGGGGAGAGGCAAGGAAGGAAGGGGAAGGAGGCTGGCCTGAGCAAGTTGGCCTACCTGCGTCCTGCAGCACAGCCCCCACGTGACGGCCGCACACAGCGGCCCACCTCCCCGCACCTCTGCGGCTCACTAGGGCAGCACCTGCGGCAGCCGGGCTGGGGTTGCTCATATACCCTGGACCGGGCTAAGCCTTATGCCTTGGTCCGCCCACCCCAGGCCTCCAGCTGTGGTTTCTGTGCCTGGCTGAGGAAGTGCAGGTGTGCAGCGTGAACACAGCCTGAACCTCCAAGGACGCGTGATGCAGGTTCCAACAGACTCAGGGCTGGAGTTCAGGTGCCACAACACTGCTGTGTGGCCTTGGCCATATGCCACTCTGAAGCCAGGACAGTAAGTCTTCAGGATGCAGCCTGGGGGATGGCAGATGCTCAGGCTTGGGTGAAGGGGTGAATGGCGTGCTCAGAGCGGGGAGCCCAAGGTGCTGGCAGGCAAGGCCATAGCCGGGAGACTATAGAACATGGCAGGGCACTGTCACCCAGAGCAGAAAGTCGCTGGCACAGGTGGGCAGAGTTGGGACAGGAAGGTAAGGCCCTGGCTGCCTAGGCCAGCAGGCAGCCTCTAGCACCTGCCTTGCTCTCTCTGAACTACAGCCCCTCCGTCCACAAAGGGGCCTGAGAAGCTCCCGTGGGACCTCTGGAGGCTGGCCTTGTGGGATTAAGTGCAACCAGGACCAGCGCCAGCTTGCCTGCCTTCCTCCCCACGGTCTCGGTAACCCCACTGGCCCTTCCCTGGGGCTCACCGCACAGCCAGGTAGCCACGGACACACATCTCCATGAACCACTTGAAGGGCGTGGCCTCCATCTTGCCCCCCATGATCATCACCATCTCATCGGTCAGCTTGATGTCGGGTTCCCAGCCAAGATTGCCGCCCGGTGAGCTCTCGAACATGAAGCCAAAGTCTGCAAAACCCCCAAAGCCATTCTTGATAGGACTGGGTGCCAGGGCAAGATGTGGGTGTGCTTCAGCCAGGGCTTGGAGCCAGTGGCTCCCACAGCCCATGAGCTGGCCACAGGCCGTATGTTCTTGGGAACCGGAGTTGGGGGGAGGGTGGGTGGGTGGTGGCAAGCAGGCAGGAAAGAAAAGAGGAAGTGGCGCTGGGGAGCCAGGCTGGAGCAGAAAGAAGGCAGGCTGTGGGGCTGGTGAGCCACGCTCTGCCTGGTTCGTTTCTGACCCCAGAGCACTCCACGCCCTGCGGTCCTGCTGCTACTTGCCCCACAGGCTGGCGACCAACAGCTTGGGCCTCAAAGCTGAACTCAAACCCTAACCTGGGCCGTTCCTGGCTGGGTGACCCCAGCATGGCTGGCTCTTCTGTGGGGGTGGGGACTGCCGTCCTGCCCCAGGCTCTAGGGGGTGAAGGGAGAGGAAGAGGACGGCACGGGGGCCCAGCTGACCGATGTGGATGATGTGGCCCTTCTTGTCCAGCATGATGTTCCCATTGTGCCTGTCCTTGATCTGCAGCAGGAACAACAGGAGGCTGTAGGCAGCCATGCTCCGGATAAAGTTGTAGCGCGCCTGCATGGAGAGAGCCCAGGTGCTCACGGATGGCCCCCCAAGGGCTGCACCTCCCGGGGCCTTGTGTGCTTTCTCCTGCCTCCCTGCCTGGGACCCCGAGGCTTGGGGGTGTTCTCTGGGCTCTTGTTCCCAGCCTTGGAGGCAGAGACCAAGTCAGCAAGCCAGATCTTGGAAACAGAAGGGACAAGTGACTGCATCTGGGGGTTCAGGGGCAGCAACCCCTTCCTCCCACACTCACGAACTTGCTTTCTCCTTCCTGGAGAATCTATCTCAAGGTTCCTTTGAATCTCAAGGAAGGTTATGGGGTACCCTGGTTTTACCCCTATACGTATAAAGACTCAGAAAAGCAGGGCAAAGGGGAAGGAGGGTACTGACCCACAGGCAGTGCTGGGGGCAGGCAGGATGGGGTGTGTAAGGCATCTCTGGTCTGGGGCTGCCCTGCTCCTCACCTGCTGGAAGGCCAGGGTGGACTCGTCCCCGTACTGACGCGTGAAGTAGTCGTACATGCCGAAGTCCGTCTGGCGGCCCAACTGGTCCCGAGAGGTGCAGTCGGGGATGCACTCAATGACTCCGCACTGGGGAGGAAGGGCCAGGTGCTGAGGCCTGCAGGCGGGACTCTTCTCGGCCTGAGGCATCGGGGGCTCCCCCTGGGCTCCTGCACAGGGAACTTACCCCGGGGGCGGTGGCCACCACACGGTAGGGGAAGACGAAGAGGTCCAGGCCAACCAGCTGGAAGATGTTCTTGAAAAGGTCGATAATCTGCAGAGCCAGCATGTCCTGGAGACCAGGGAGGCACGTGGTGGTCAGCTGGCTGCCTGCCGTGCTCTAGTCCTCCTGATCCCCAGCAGTGAGGAGGGAGGGGGGGAAGGAGGTGTGGCCGGGCAGGAGCCTGGGTGTCTGGCCTCACTGCGCACCAGGCTGGGCTGGGCTCTCAGTACCATTAAGCACTGGGCTGAACGGAGGCCGCGCTGCCCAGTGGGGGATGCGAGTCAGGGGCGCCTGCCTCCCAGGGCAGTTCCCTCTGGGTGGCAGGGGATGAACGGTGGGTGGGAGCTGCTGGAGAGGCCCCTGGGTTACGCAGAAAGCCCCAATTTCCTCCGTGGCACCTCCACCCAATGTGGGAAGCCGAGCTCTGGTTCCGTGCATGAGGTGCGGCCCTGCAGTGCGCCCGGAGCCTTGGGGAGGGCAGGCCAGACCGTTCACTACCTGCCGGCAGTCGTCTCCCACTTTGAAGATGGCCGCCTGCCATGAGATCTTTTGGCCGTCAGCCTCCTGCGTGCCACACTCGTCCTCGGAGTCTGAGCGGCACCGCAGACCTGCACGGGGGTGGAGAGGCGGTCTTTTAGCCCGGGCTGGGAGAGGCCCTCTGTGGGGGCCAGGGCAAGCCCTGCTCACAGGCCCAGAACCCTAGGAACCTTGGGGATTGTCTCTGCAAAATCTCAGGAGGCCAAAGAGGCCCAGCAGATACCTGGAGTCAGGTGGAGCCGCAGGGCCAGGGGTCTCTTCCAAAGAATGTTTAGGTTTAAATGCAACTGAAGACAGAGCCCTCTTTTCACTAGAAGTGGGGGCCCAGGTGTGCCCGGGACAGCAGCGGGCAATGGGAACCGGGGGGGCAGGAGTGTGTGTGCCTGCATCCTAGGGTACTGGGGAGGACTTGGGGGCCAGAGTGCAGGGTAGGCCATGGAAGGCATGTCCCATACTGGCGGCGGGGCCCGTACACCTCTACTTGGGTTGACTAGTATTCTCCCAAATTCATGCCCACTCAAAAACAGAGTTGATCTTATTTGGAAATAGGTTCTTCATCCATACAGTCAAGTTCATGAGCAGGACATGGGCACCCAGGGAGAAAGCCTCATGAAGGCAGAGGCAGAGGTGGGAGTGACAAGGCTGCTGAGGATCGCCAAGGCTTGCTGGCAAGCCCCGGAAACTGGGAGAAAGACAGCGAACACATTCTCCCCGGGAACCCTTCAGAAAGAGCAGAGCTGTGCCGACACCTTGATGTCGCACTTCAGACCTCCAGAATGGCGGGGGACTACATCTCTGCTGCTGAAGCCATCCCGGTCTGTGTCACTTGCACGGCACCCCCCGAAGCCCTGGGCCACTCAGCCTCAGGAAGGTACCTCCTGGACTCGATGGCTGCCCTGGGGCTGGCCTCCAGGGGTCTCTGTCACTCTACACCTGCTCCATGCCATCCCTAAACCAGGGCTCAGACTGGGAGTGGAGGGATGTCCCCTTTCACAGGGAGCTGGTCATAAACTAAACATGCCCAAGGAAACTGGCATCATCCAGGGAAAACACCGAGATCCCAAACTGTGTCAGAGATTCTTCACTGACCTTCTTTTTCAAGTTCGCTAACTCCACATCGTTTCACCTTAAATTTAGCCAGATACGGGGCTTTGGCGGCACTGAAAAACAACAGAAGGAACATGGCACGGGTGCTGGAGCAAAGGAGAACCTGGTGCTAGGGAGCTGCCGGGTGGCAGGCAGCCTCTCACCTCTGCATGGGCGTCCCAGACTTGTAGTCGATGTCCAGCACGATGGCTTCAGGGTTGCTGGGCAGGTAGCAGCCTGTGAGGGACAGAGAGGAAGTCGCAGGGAGCCCAAGTGTGACCTCCTTCTAACCCCCCCACCCCCCCTGCCCCAGAGGGACTTCCAGGTCCTCTTCTGGGGCAAGGAAGATAAGAGTGTCAGGTGAGAAGCGGCTCCCAGCTCACCAGGGGCAGACTGTGGAGTGGGACACCGGGCGCCCCAGGGCCCAGGCTGCCGTGGGCTGGCTGCCTCCCTGGTCCCCATGCCCGCCTTGCCTGCCCGCAGGAAGAAGCCCGGCTCATCAGTGAACTGTGGGCCCTGCTCACCCGGCTGCACTTTGACTTCAGACAGAGCCGACAGGCATGCCTTCTTCCTCTCGTCGCCTTTAGGGTAGGGCCTGAGAAAGAGGGCAGAAATGCTTTGCTTTGTCACTGCAGGAACTGGCCTCTGGGGTTTCGGGGGACAGTGCAGGGCCCCTCCTGTCTATCTCTCTGTTCCTTTCCTCCTAGTTCTAGCTACTACTGAGGGCCCTCTTAGGCCCAGTTCTTCCAGGAGGCCATCCTGAGGGGTCCTTGTCCCACACTCGTCAGGGGCCAAGTGGCCCCTGGGGGACTAAGGTGGAGTTTTCTGGCTGTCTTTCCCCCTTGCTTGTGTGGGGTGTGTGATGTTGCTTTGGAGACACACAGGGGACAGAGCTGGCTCTGGGGCCTATGTTCAAGTGCTGGTTCTGTTGTTTACTTGCAGCATGGCCTTGGGCAGGCTCCTCCGACCTCCTGCATCCCTAGGATGAGGATGACAGGGTGTCGTGCAATCAGGTGCCTGACCGGAAGCCCAGGGAACACCCCCTCGAGGCCTCTGTGGGCTAGAAGCTGCTGTATCACTGCTGTACTTAGTACTGGGCCCAGGAAAGGGCCTCAGGACATACAGTGAGGCCGCCTGGTGACCAAGGTGAGAGGCCTGAGCACCAGGGACAGCAGGGGGAGGGGCGGGGGCGGGGGGGGTGGAATGAGGCACCTGGGAGGAGAGGTGGCCACTGCCCCCCTGCTGGGGCCTCCCCTAGGCCCTTGGCCAGTTGACTCCAGGGCCCCATCCCATACAAACAGGCAGGGCCACCAATGCCCAAGGATGGTGTAAGCCCTCACGCAGGGACGGCCCAGGAGGTCAACCAGTAAAATGACACTGGGAGCCGTAAAAGAATCTGGTTTCCCTAATACCCCAGAGGATGCTTCAGAACCTGGATAGAGCAGAGTGGCCTCAAACTATGGGACACTATCCAAAATGAAACTAAGATAGGTTTTCTGAAATTTGCATGGCTGTGCATTTTGCTGTATTTTCAAGAGACCTGACTTGCCAGGGCAGAGATTCCCAACACTGGCTGTTCATGAGAATCAGTGGGGACTGAGATCCAGGATGATCCAGGACTGAGAGGTGCCACTTACTTGATGATGGCTGACACATTGGTGATCTTGTTAAAGAAATCAAATTCCCGCTGGTAGAAGTCCTTGGCTGGGCCCGACAAGGAGCCAGTGATCTCCTCCACTAACTGCTCTAAGAGGTCGCCGATGTCAGCTGAGAGAAACCAAGAGGGTGAGCTTGCAGCTGGGCCACTGAAGGCCCTCAAGGAAACCCCACACGTCTGCCAGATGTACAGTCCAGGTGTTCAGATGTTCCCAGCACCCACCCAGGCCAGCTCAGCTGCCCCAAGAGTGTGGTCCGAAGCTGCCTGGAGGATCCCTGGGACCCTTTAAGAAACCCCAGTCAAAACCACACCGACAGGTTGTTTGCCCTCCTTGCTGTGTAGATGCTTGCAAGGCCAGGCGCGAGCAGCTGGCTGAGGAGCTAGCGGTCACTGGATCCTCACAGCTCTGTTCCCATGGTGTGTACAAAAGCCAGTGTCACTAAGAATGTCCTTACCCCAAAGATGTCTCTGGGATACTTTGTGTGACAACATGGGAAGTCATGCAGCAGTCGCCACATGTGAAGTACGCAGGCACTGTGCTCTCTCGGAAAAGCGCCTTGAGTTGGACCTTCCAACTCAACTAACTTCTTGTTTCAGGGAACACCATTTTTACTTAAGAGATTGACTGGCAGACAAAAATATAGTTATTTGGACTTAGGTAAATGGCAGATATTTTCTTGAAAATGAATAAGGTGAATCTGCCATTTAAGGAAAACTACTAAGTTTTGGGAAACCTGCGTCTGTGACTGTGAGCTTGACAACTTCCCAGCACTTGAAAATGTTTGCTTTGTAAGACCTATGGGGCATTCACAGATGTGATCTTTAATGCTGGGAAGCCCTGTGGGGGGCTGGGGTGCATGTGAGTGCTGGGTGGACCAATGGACTTTAAAGAAAGGGCATGAGAAACTCGGTGACATGAGTTTAAACCCACATCACAATTAATCGTTAAGAACCTATCTACTTGTTGTCTGATGCGGTATCAACTGAGACTATCTGTAGTGACCAGAAAGACGACTAAAACCTTCCTTTCCCAGCTCCGTGTCTGTGCAAAGCTGAATTCCCCGCACTGACTTCAACCAAAACAGCATATTCCAACAGGTTAAACGCAGAAGCGGAATGGGAATCCTGCTGTCTTTTACTACATTAAAGATGTTATGACATTACAGACATTAAAGAGATCTGCAAGTCTGTAAAGCAACACCACTCTTCTCACTACTTTTTGAATTATTTTTCACAAAAATACGTTATTTATGTTAACATGTAATGGGCTTATATTTTTTAAATGACTTGGTTTTACTGTCCAACACTGGTTAACAATTGAGAACTAAAGCCCGTGTAAACCAAAGGGGCCTCACTAGTTTTTAAGGGTGTGAAGATGTGGACAAGCTCTGTTTGAAAACCGTTCCTCTGGGTGGCTGCCTCATCCCCATTTGGAACTGCTAGGTCAAGTGCAGGGTGAGAAGAAGTTCTCACAGGTGCTTAGGGAGCTGCACGGTGGTGCCAAGGTAGGCAGGGTGTCTGCAGGTGAGGACAGCTAAGGCTTGATGAAGGAAGGGGTCCTGCTCCTGCTGGATGTTAAAGATGAGGCGTTCCCACTAAAGCACGCGAAGCAGAGGGATGGGCTGGGGCAGCACAGGCCCTGGAGGGCTCTGAAAGGTTAAAGATGGAGGGTGAGGCCTGAGGGAAGGTGACAAATAAATACTCACGGTCTTTCTGGTGCCCTTCCTCATCCAGATAGATGTTAGTTTTCATGTTCCAGATAAATTGGTGTGCCAGAAGCTGGGATTTGGACGCTGCCCACAGAATATACTCTCGCACGTAGCCCATCTATAGGAGAGCAAGGTCATCATCAGCGCAGGCGTGGACAGCTCGCCACTGAGACAGACTCTAACCCAGTGCAGGAGTGGACTCCCAGCACTTGCAGACCTAGCAAGAAGTGAGTCCTAGTGGTTTCTGGCTGTGTGAGCAAGCTCTCCTGGGGATGTGTGAGCCCAGTCCAGGGGCTAGGCCGAGTTCTAGCTTGCTAGCTAGCTGGTGGGGCAGATGGGGCCCCAGGCGGTGAGGTCTGCAAAACAGGAAGGAGCCAGCTGTTGTTTCCCCTGTGCTTTCCCCTGGACTCTAAGAATCATAACTCTCCAACTGATTTCTGCTGTTGTCAAGTACAAGGAATGAGTAGGCTGGGTACTAAAACTCAGCTATAAACTGGTTGTTTGGAACAATGTTCCACAGTGATGGGCAGACACTTCTTCACACACAGACACTTCTTCATGAGTTGACATACCACAGCCACTATCCTAAGGAACTCTCTCCTTTTTCTCCTTCTTAGTCATGTTCTGCGACTCGGAGCTCCAGTTTTAATTACCCCGTCCTAAAGTTAAAAAACGGTGCTGGCCTTTCTGAAGACTTCTGAAGTAGTGGCCTCTCCCCCGACCACTGTGGTTTGTGGCCCCTGCGTCTGGTGAAGTTTTCTCTGGACAGATGTCCTCAACTTGGCTGGGTGGGCTTACTAAGCAGGTCAGATTTCAAATAATTCCTCGTTATGGGTTTCCCAATTTGAACCCAGGAAAAGGATCTAAAGATAAACTCGGAACGTTCAACTTGTAGTGTGTTTAAATAAAAGTTTGCAGAGCTTCTGGGTTAGTGGGCGTGTCGGGAGAGCCATGTGCCCGAAGAGCGTGGAAGCTTCACAACCTTCCCACATCCCTTGCCCTGGGATGCCCTTCCCCCTGGCTGTTCCTGAGTTATGCCCTTTTACTATAAACCCGTAATTCGGGTGCCTGGGTGGCTCAGTGGGTTAAAGCCTCTGCCTTTGGCTCAGGTCATGATCTCAGGGTCCTGGGATCAAGGCCTGCATCGGGCTCTCTGCTTGGCAGGGAGCCTACTTCCTCCTCTCTCTCTCTGCCTGCCTCTCTACCTGCTTGTGATCTCTCTCTCTGTGTCGAATAAATAAATAAAATCTTAAAAAAAAAAACAAACCCGCAATGTGCTCAGTTTTGCTGAGACCACACAGGGGACTCTGTGAAGTAATGAACAGACTACCACAGGATGGTGGAGAGAGGCAGCTGTGCAAGCAAGGAGGAAGTGTCATCAGTCACTGAGGCCCATGGAGCCTTCTAGCTTTGGGAAAGGTTTCAGCATTTTATTCCTGTGTGGTTCTTAACCCATTTAATATCTGCCTTGGCAGTTTTGCTTGAAAAAAAAATCCATGTTTGCTTTATAACTAATTATACAAGCAGTGAGACAATCCAAAGTCAAAAAAATTACTAAGCATGGCCACTTCCATCCTGTTTGCTCCCTCTTCAGCCATTTTTACTAGTTTTAGTTTATCCTTCTTTTAAAAACAATATAAGCAAATATATTTGTGTCCCATCAAGTTCAGACTTAAAGAAAAAAACTCTAGAAATGGAAAGCAAGAAAGAAACCAATGAAGCTAGCTGAGTCTTGAGTTGACATAACCTCACAGAGAAGAATAATTTCAAGTGACTCTAAAATTGAGTAATTTTGCAAGGTGTCCGGGTGGCTTAGTCGGTTAAATGTCCAACTCTTGATTTTAGCTCAGGTCATGATCTTGGGGATGCTGGGCTCTGTGTTGGGGGTAGAGCCTGCTTGGGATTCTCTCTCTCTCCCTCTCCCTCTGCCCCTCCTCCTGCTTGAATGCATACTCTCTCTCAAAAAATAAAAATAAAAAAAGAATTGAATAATCTAGGGATTTGCCTGTGGTTTTGCCACAGCTTATCTGTCCCAGATTGTAGTTCTCTTTTTTTCCAAAATAAATCCATTTTTTGCTGGTAAGATGATGAAAGAAAAAAAAAAAGTAATCTGACTGTATGTCCCCAGGGGAAAATACACCAAGAACAAAAAACAAAAAAATCTGACCCAGTTTTTAGTAATCATGTTGTAGGTGTTGTTACTTTGAAACTATTAGTATAAATAGTGGAATAATGCAAAGAAATAGTATGTTAATGTTGTTAGAAACCAGTATTTTTAGTATTAAAAGATTCAAACATAAAATGAAATAAAGTAAAAAACTCTACAATCCTACATTGAATTAGAAATATTAGTATAATCTCATGATGTATTTTTTTCTAAAAAACAAAACAAAAAGGCAAAAATCCCTATCTATTAAAAAGGCCTAGAAACCATGACCAACTCAATGGCAGTGACCATTCTTAGTGTTTAGATTATGGTGTCTCAGTAAAACGAACTAGAGTTCCTTGGAAAATGGGTAATTCCAGGTCTGAGGCAGAAAACAAGAAGAGCCTAGAATATCTTGTGTTTCCTGTAAAGCAAGGTTATCAAGGACTAAAGACCAAAGAAGAAACACTTGGGGATTCCCAGGAGTCAGAAAGACAGGCATCAAAAATAACTAGTGGGTTGGTACATACCAAACATACCAACATCCATGAATTTATAATGATATATGGGGGGGAAAAAAGGAGAAAAACGCAGTCATTTTTAGATAATGCTAAGGAATTAACCCAATTTTGAAAACTAAAAAATAAAAAAGAGGAAAAATGTATCAGGATTTTTGTGGAAAGCAGCTTATGTAAAATAGTAGCCAAATGATACCAAGTGCAGCCCGCCTGGCTCCACACTCGCTAGCTGCCCACCTACGCCTCTGTGCGAACCGTAGCCCGTGGAGGCTGCCGTGGGCCAAGCTCAGAGCGAGCATGGAGGGTGCTGCCTGGGGAGCGAGGCGTTCTCGGGTGCAGGTGGAAGCAAACACACAAAGAGGAAAGGGAGAAGGATGTTGGAGGGGAGGGAAAGGAAATGGGTACCTGGAGAAAAGGCGTATTGTGACGGTGCCACAAGTGCTGGGCCCTGGCTTGGTGAATAAACTCCTGCACAGGATCTAAACTACCTGCTCAGAGCTGGAGGGCTTTTGGCAGCTACCTCACTAAGACAGGACTCAGTCTTTAAAGGCTGGCTACAGGTCTAGAAGCACTCTGGTCTGTGGACTGAGACAGCGCATCCTGTCAATCCGTGGGCAAGAAGCTAGCCCTGGGACACCTAGCCACAGCACTCACTGTCACCACAAGGGCTCAGCCAGGATGTGGAAGGCTCTGGTGGTCCATGCAGTGGGGAGCAGAATCAGCAGGAGCAGGAAAGGGGTGGCTGTTGCTGTCGTCCTCAGACGCCAGCATGGGTGGAGGGGGGGCTGCTGGGATGAAGCACAGGCAGTGTGGGTTCGGGGTTGTGGTCAGCCCTGTGTCGGGGGTGTTTCTGTGCCAGGCCCCAGGCTAGGCATCTCACGTACAGGTACGCTGTACATGATGGGCTGAATTGTGCGCCCCAACCCTGAATTCATGGACTGAAGTCATACACGCCTCGGTGTGACGGTGTCTGGAGACAGGTCTTTAAAGAGGTGATTAAATTCAAATGAGATCGTTAGGGTGGTGCCTAGTCCAATGCGGGGTCCTTATAATAAGAGATTAGGACACCGACACACAGAGGGAAGACCACATGAAGACACAGGGAGATGGCAGCCATCTGCAAGCCAAGGAGAGAAGCCTCCCATCTGCAAGCCAAGGAGAGAAGCCTCAAGAGAAACCAACCCTGTGGGCACCTTGATCTCCAACTTCCAGCCTTGAGAATGGTGAGAAATACATTTAACCCCCGACTCTGTGGTTCTTTGCTATGGCAGCCCAAGCACACTAACACATACCTCATCTTGTCTGACCCTCCCTGCTTCCCACCGAAGAGACAAGGGAGCTGGATTCAGGGACTAAGGAAGTGGCTGGCAATACTTCTAGAGCTCACCCACCCTGCATGGCAAAACAGGGGCTCAGGGTGAGTCGGGATGAGGAGGGCCTTCTGGCCATGAGCACTGGCCACAGCCTCGGTGGGGGCGTGTGTGAGAAGAGCTGGGAGACCGGGTCACAGCCTGGCGGCTCCCAAGGCCCCAACCCTGTTGCTGAGGGCCCCCTCCCCACCCCCCAGCCCAGCTCTCAGAGGGAAGAACAGCACATGCTGCACAGCCTTACCTTGTCATACCTGAGGGCCTGCACAATCTGGGGGATGTAGAACAGGATGGCATCCTACAAAGGAGGAAGACAAGCGATCATGACCTCCAGGAAGGGAAAACAATTCCTTACCTCCAGGACAGTGAAAACAAAGGCAACACAGACCCCAGGGCCCCACTCCAACCTGGAACGGCCCTGTTGTCACTCAGCCCATGGGACACCATCTCGCTGGAGATCACAGAGGACTAAGAACCAGGGAAAGCCCAGAGGACAGCAAGGAAAATGGCCAATGGCTTAGAAACACATGGTGGGTGAGAAAAAGCAAAAGGAACGCGGCTCCTGTACCTATAAGGACAGGGGAAGAGTCTGCCCCTGTGTGTTCACTGCTGGGGGCCTGCGCGGGGACAAGGGCTGAGGTTATGTTGTGGGCCTGTCAGCTACCAAACCCCTGTCACTGTGGCTGTCACATGGGATCCCCAGGCTTCCCAACGGCTGGGCGATCTGCCTGCACGGCCACCAACTGGCACCAAACTCAAGTCAACTTCCTAACATATCTGAATCAGAACTAAATTCTGTTACGGTCTGAACAGAAATGGGGGTGAAGACATGCTCTAAGATGGACCAATGTTTCATCAGGCCCACATCAGGTTTGAGATAAAGCCCGTCCTTCCTGTCTCCACCTCAACAAGGCCTGTGGTCCCACCCAGGCCGACTCAGGCACGACACGGGCTCACCGGCGGGAAGGACCGCAGGACTTTCACCCCATACTGTGCGGTGAGAGGGTGCGGCGGGTACATGCTGGAGAAGTAGGAGAGGCCCGTGGGCGGGTCCGCGGGTGCCCAGCACAGCACGTGGCTGAGCTCGGGCGCGTCGGCGTCGATGGTGTGCCAGGTGACCAGGAACTGGGAAAGAAGCAGGGAGACGGTCTGGCACAGGCAGTCCCCGAGGCCCCTCTGGAAACACCCGGTCCCACCCCGTTACCTCAGGGGCGGCCCCGAAGTGATGATAAAGCATTTACAACAACGTGGGGAGAGGCTTCTGATGCATGATGCAAAGCAGCATAATTCTAAGTCGGGTAAAGTACAGTCAATGTTTTTCGACTGCAGGCATAATAAACGCCTCACTCGAGAAGCGGAAAACACAGGAAATTAGAGAAGTCATTATCCTGCTGAGGTTGCCAGGTTTTTGTCACATTTCTAGTTTCCAGGCATCTGGGAGGCATTTGTTTTTGTGCAGTTTGAGCCCAGGTCCCAGCGCGTGCTACACTACCTTGATGGCTTCGGGGACGTCACTAACGGCTCCTGGGTCCAACCGGACGAGACGGGTCACTTCGTTGCCAATGGCTTCTGTGTTCTTAAACCTATGGCACACACAGGGTGTGGGTGGGGTGCCCTGTCCCACCTCCCCAGAAGAGAGGGAGGCAGACGGAGACCTGAACTTGAGAGATGCTGATTACTGCCAAGTGACACCAAACCATGACGTTCCTGACGTATCGGTAACTCTGACCATGAGTGTTTATGATAACCAGCACTATGACTGGCTACGACACGAATGACAGAACGCTCTCCAACAGGAATTATTCTACACTCCCCAAAGGACGTCCCCCTTCACAGTCCTTGCCTTCAGAACACACCCTTGCCCTGGCACCAGAGCAGCCCATCTACAGCATGGCAACCCATGGGCCAGAAGGTAGGTCAGCAGATGGGAGGGTGGGTACGTTTTCAGGGGTCACTGCCCCAGGCTAACACAAGGTAGACTTTCCATGAACTATGGTCTTGATCCAGAGGACTGAATTAGAAGCAGAAGGAGGAAGCAGTAAGTAGGCAAGTGTGGGCTTATGGGGGAGAAATGTCCAGCCCTGCACGTGGGATGGACATACTTCTTCTGGGGGGATGTAACACAGGGTACCGGGAGGCCCCTTTCGGCTACCACTGGTCTAAGAGTTCTGACTTTGGAGAGCTACGAGGGGAGAGTTCACAGGACACTCGGCTGCTGGCCACCTAATCTGAGTAGCCTGCCGCTGAAAGGCCTGTGGGAACAAACACAGGCTCCCCAGGCCTGCCTCCCTGAGTGACAGCCTCCATGTGCTTCCTATTCTCCTCTGATACGACCGGAGCCACGAATGTGCTGATACCTCCTGCTTGGGCTTGAGGGTACTGGGGCACTCCTGGCAGGAGTCCGTGCTGTGTAACCACTGCACAGAAAGACTGAGTCAACATCAAGGGCAGAGGACCAGGCCTCTAAGATCACCTCCTGGACTGTCCTTGGCAGTGACCAAATCATATTCCTCCCCACTCAGGTGTCCTTGTACCGGACTTCTGGTGAGGCCCTCATCAGGCAGGTGTGACCGGGGCCCACCTGGCAGGCAGCTGCACGGCAAGGTAAGGAGAGATGCTCCAGGCAAGGTTAACGTTGTCCTTCCACTGCTTCTCACTCAGGCTGATGTACTTGGACCTCCAGTTGGCCACACTGTTCTCTCCGGCCTGGTCCAGCTCCAACTCCGGGGCCGACAGTGGATTGTACCATGTGATGAGACGTTCAATCTCAGTGGCCTGGTGAGAAGAGACATCAGTGTGTCTTCTGTGTGCACCCATGTGCCACTCTGCTCCCGTCCCCGGTGCTGCGGCCACAGCACATGGGTCACCTTACCAGCAGGGATAGCAGCAGTGTCCTTCGCTTCATGTAGTACTTGTGCAGCTGGGAGCCCCGGTTGGTTTTCTTGGACATGCCTGTGGAGGAGAGAGAAAGCCCAAGTGTGTTCTTCCCAGTTCACTGGCCCATCCTTCACTTCTAGAACCCAGAGGAAGCTGCCTTTCAGTGCTCCGATCACTGTCTGAACTGCCAGGATGTGACCTGGACCAAAGGAACCTATCAGCAAACTTTCAACCGACCTGATTTCTTGGAGATGGTCGACATGCCGCTGGACAGGGGGTAGGTGTTGATCCAGCCTTGGGTGGCCTGCTGCCGAGAGCCGACTGCTATGTCCAGGTTGCTCCGGGTGTCTTGGTTATCTGTAGGCAAACACATTGTTGCTTCCAGAATGAGGTGTCTGGATTTTCACCAGAGATTAAGGTGATCAGTATAAGAGCAGGGAGGGAGAGATGTGTGGATGGAGCTGCAGAATAAACCAACCTCTGGGAAGTGTTTGTTTTTGTTTTTTTAACGTAAGCTCTACGTTCAAGGTGAGGATTGAACTCACCACCCTGGGATCAAGAGTCACATGCACGTGCTACTGCCTGAGCCAGCCTGGTGCCCTGGGGAAGTTTCTTGAACCATTACTAAATGGTTCATTACTAAACGGTTTATATTACTAAAATGTATTCTACCTAGCCTTTTTCTTTTCTTTTCTTTAAGATTTTACTTATTTGAGAGAGAGCATGCCCACGCCAGCGTGGGAGAGGGGCAGAGAGAGAGGGAGAATCTCAAGCAGAATCCCAGCTGAGCGTGAAGCCTGGCATAGGGCTCAATCCCACAACCCTGAGATCATGACCCGAGCTGAAATCAAGAGTCCGATGCTTAACCAACTGAGCCACCCAGGCGCCCCCCTCCTAGCTTTTAAAATAGAAGAGCACAAATGTGGGTGGTGACCCTGATCAATTATAAACAGCTCTCATGGCCAGCATCACGCTGCCCTTCAACACCACAGTGAGTCAGGGTGTGCGGGCAAGTGAAAAGCGCTGCTGGCCCCGCTCTCTGTGGGGCCAGGATGCCGCCTCAGAAAATCTCTGCGCTTGATTTTGAATTTGCCTTTCCTCTTCCTACAGTCAAGGTTGTCGGCTGAGGGTCTGCCTGCAGAAACTGTGCTCCTCAGAGAAACAGAATGTGTTTCTTTGTGGTTTGCTGCTTGCCTACACTGTAGTATCTTTTCCTTAATGCTGTCCACCCTGGCTCGCTCCTATTCATCCTTGGAGACTCACCTCACATGTCACCTCTTCCAGAAAACTCTCCCTGACTCCCCAACTCCAGGGGGTCCAAGGGCCTGTCCTTGAGGAGTGCTCCCATGATCTCCTCATGTTGATATCACCAACCAGGTGACAGCAGACAGTGCCATGCTCATCTTGGCACATGGGCCTTATCCTAGGATGGGCTGTCAGATATGCAGTGGGGGCTGGTGACGTGGGCTGGGGCTGGGAGAAGTTATGTCATGTGGCCTCTGCTCAGGACCTCCTGAATTCATTCATGCTTGTCAGCTGAGGCTGGAGGACCCGTGGTGGCCAAGCAGGCTTTGGGTCTCTGGTGACTGTGCAGCAGGGCCACAGCCAGGTCTCAGTGGGACCCTCACAGTTCTGACTGGGCTCCTGCAGGGCTGCCCACTGTGCACCACGGTCCCACCCGCCCCCATGCCTTGGCCCCACCACCCAGGAGCAGCTGCCCATCTAAGGACAAGGCTTACCTGGGGGAACAAGTTGGCTGGCAGTCAAGTACTTCTTGTCGGAGAACATGGCTGTCCAAAATTTAATCATTATGCTTATGTCTTCACGCAGCCGCTTTTCTCCTTGAGTAGGGAACTTTGGGGGGCAACTTCAAACAACCACAAGAGGACAAGAGTTGAGTGCCCGGACTCTTGGACTAGAAGCCACAAATATTATAAAAACATGTGAGAGGTGACACGAGTGATCTCTGAATGACAAAAGGTGAGCCCAGAGCTAGTCATCAGCAACAACGCTCATTCATTCTTATGGAAAACTAGTGATGATTTTGAGTCCTCTCGTGGCCACCTCCACCACTAACCCAGCACTGCCGACAGCCCTCGGCTCAATGGTGTGCTTGTGGAGCATCGTGCCGCTGCAGCTGTCTCTAGACAACACAACCTACGCACTTGCAAGGCAATTCTTTGTGCAATAACCATTCATAGGGACTGGAAAGTTAAATGGATGCAGTTAATCTCTTCAGTCGATTGAACTGGGGAAAACGTGCGTACATTGTGCTAGGGAGGCTAGCTCTAAGTGGGCACACACATGGGAACACAGCGCAGGGCTGAGCACTTTCAAACCCAGGGCTGCCAGAGCTGCCGAACAAGGAGGGCAGCGCATAAATCAGGCCACACCGTCCTGTGCCATGACTTCTGGGGATGTGGGACACCTGCACGCAGCACAGCTGGCGGAGTACCTGAAGTAGTCAAAGGCGGTTGAGTAGATCTTCTCGCGAAGCACGTTGCGAATGGTTGCGTTTGGGACCACGTCAGCGTGCAGGAGGGCCAGCCCCAGCGTCAGCAATCTGCGAGAGAACGCCGGGGGCCCAGTCAGAGCGCGCCGCCCAGGGACGCCTGGGTCGTCTGGCTCCTGCGCCAACCACGCGATCGCTGGGCTCGGGGCATGTCTCTGGATGACAGAGCTCTTGGAGGCCAGGACTGTGGCCCCAGCCAGGTGACTGCCACTCAGGTTTATTGTACCAGAAATGTCTAAGGAAAGGGTTTTTTTGTTTGTTTGTTTTTTGGTTTTGTTGTTGTTGTTGTTGTTTAAACCTTCTCTCTAACTGGGGGTAAATGAACAATTTATGTGTTTATCTGCCTTGGCCAGAAGTGTGTCTATCTGCACACTACCTGTAAATTACTTTCTGAGTGCTGTCACCTCTATGGGCTACAAAGGGAGAACATTTAATTCAAGCTAAAAGAAAGACATTTACCAAGCATCTGGTTTCTGCCAGACCAGGACTACTCGATGGGCATCTACAGATGGTGCTGGTCTGTGATGAGGTAGTACAGAAACTGAGAGGGGACACCTGCTCATTTCTACAGCAATTTCACATTGCTGTGGGGGTTCGGTGTGAAGCCTTTTCTAGTAATTTATTCTCATGCATTTTATAAAGGTACAGGTCTGTGATGGACTTGAAATGAAGGGAAAAGAGTACTGGCCCTTCCCCACAGTGGTCTGAGAAGCATGGTCCCAAGGGGTGTCCGGGGGCTACAGGAACATGGGTCTGGAGCTCAGGGGAGGGGCAGAAAGAGCTGGTGTTGGCAGTGGGCAGCAGGAAGGGGTATAGGCAGGAGAAGGAGCATACCCTGAAAGGGGGGCCCCTCACCCTCCTTACAACTGACCACCCAGGCACTTGCAGGCCCTCCCTACGCCCAAGCCTACCCAGCCTGCTGTGTCCACAGCACCCCTGACTATAGCACCGGGCCTGAGCCTCCCTCCGAGGCCACATGTCGCCCAAAAGGGAGTATCCCCTGGTGTGGTTGGTATTTTGCATGGGACTTGGCAAAAGTCGACTTGGTGTAGTCACCATGATTAGAAGTTTTCTGTGAACATCTCTGAAGGGTGAAGGGACCTGCCCAAAGTCACTGCCAGCCCCCCAGTCTGAGCTTGTCACACCTGAGCTCCACCACAGCACCTGCTGCTTTCTACTCACCACTATGACCCCCAAATCCTTTCACTGCCATTCACCCCCAAGCAATTTAGAAAGGCTGCCCAACATTTGGCTGCCCCAGGTCCATGAATGAACCATCTTCCTGAACACTCCCCGGCTGTGGAGAGCATGCTGGCTGACTTCCTCAGCCCTGGGCATGGTGGCCCTGATCATTCCATCCAGATCCCCTTCCCAGGGGCTGCATGTACTAGGGCTTGATCAGTTTCTGGTAAAAAAGAGAAATGACCAAACCTGGGAACTTCCGATGCAGAGCGCCTACTGCACCGCAACTCTGACAGAAACCTCCCCCACCCCGTCCCTGCCACCACACGAGAGGAGAGCCCCTCACTTGAAGCGAGGCCCGATGGCCGCCACGTGCCGGTTCATGCTCCCCTTGGCCCCACCGATGTTCAGGGACATGGAGCGCTGCAGCAGGCTAGAGAAGATCTCCACTTGGTCAGAGCTGCAGTACTTGGCGATCTCGAACCGCTGCACCAGGAACTGAGTGGGAAGGAGAACATGCTGTTCTGCTGGGACCTGGCCCGCCTGGCCGCGGAGCCAGCACAGCCAGCGGAGATGGGCTCTGGGCCAACAGGAGGGCGGGTGGGGGGTCTTACGGGAAGCACAACGTTCCAGCAAGGGCCTGGGGAGAAGGCTGAAAGAGCCATCCCCCCGCCCCCAGGTAAGGCAGTCTTAAACCTGGAGCTCCGTGTTTACTGCGCCACTGGCCCCAGGGGGAGCCCCTGACCTCACAACTATAGTGGGCAGAAGATGGGGAAGCACATACGTCGATCCAAATGTAGTGAGGGGTCACTTCGGGGGCACAGGGTCTGGGCTGACTGGCTTCTGATGCTGCTAGGGGGTCCGCTTCCTTTATCTCTGCGGAAAACAGGCCGAACTTCTGCTCCACTGTCATCTGCCAGGCCCCTGCCATCTCTCGCATAAACTGGAAGTATGCAATGATAGTTAGTGGCTCCTCGAAGCTGAGGACTATATAAAGGAACATAAAAGGAATACATCCTCGGGGCACCCAGGTGACTCAGGCGGTTAAGCTCAATTAAGACTCTTGATTTGGGCTCAGTTCACCATCTCAGGGTCTCAGGGTCGTGAGATCAAGCCCTATGTCAAGCTCTGTGCTGGGGGTGGAGTCTGCTTAAGATTCCCCCTTTCCTCTCCTCTGCCCCGCCCCACCCCTTAAAAAAAAAAAAAGAACACACGCTTAACGAACAAAATTTAGAAAACCAAGTAAAGCATGAACAAAAAAATAAAGATCACCTATGATCTAACTTCCCAGCTGCTTTCTAACAAAAAAGCCCATTCTTGAAATATCACTAGGCCAGATGCTGGCCTCCTGCTTTGTGGCATCAGCACGCCTGGGACAGGCCTAGTGATGGGTGGGCCCTCAACAGGCTCGGCCAAGCAGCCTGGCTGAATCTTCCTAATAACCCCGAAGCACTTGTGGTTAAAGAGGTGAGGTTGCCTGCTCAGGGCCTCTAATCTGGCAAAGGCAGGGTTGGATTTTGGCTCTGGAGCCCAGTTCCTTTTCTCCACTCAACACAGACCCTCCAGGCTCTCGGAACGGAGCAGTGAGTAAGACAAACATCCACCCAGTCTACAACAGGGCCACAGATGGCAAGGGAAGTAAGATCCAGGTATCAGACACTGATCAAAGCTAAGGGGAAACAGAGCCAGGAAGGGGCTTGGAAGAACGAATAGATGTATGCGTGTGACATTCTATATGTGGTGGGCAGGGGACAGCTGAGACAAGCCCTGGAGGAGATGTAGGAGTGAGACATGCAGCTTCCTGGCTGCCTGAAAAGAGCACTGCCAAGTGAGGGAACGGCCTAAAGCAGGAACATGCCTGGAGGGCAGGCGCAGCAGGGGTCCTAGTGTGCCCACAGCAGGGGAGGCAAGGGGAACAGAGAGGGAGAAAGCTGAGGTGGCAGAGTGGCCTTGCAGGTCATACAAACAAGTGTGCCTTCTACTTTGAGTAAGCATGGCCAGCACTGACAGGTCTGGGGCACAGAAGGGACCTAATGTGACCCATATTTTACTGATTCACTCTGTGTGCAGAAGGCAGAGCTGCTTCCCTAGTCCAGGGGAGATGAAGAAAATTGAGGTCAGGGGGCAGCAGTTGGGATGCTGGGAATTGATGGTCAGCTTCTGGATATATTTTAAAGGTAGAAAGGTAAATCTGGCAGGATTTGCTAGGATCATTTGTGGGAAGTGCAAAAAGGGGAGTCAGGGATGGTGGTAAGGATCGTCTGAGCAGAGGGAAGGACTATGCGAACATTCACAGAGATTTGGAGGCAGATGGGTGGAGGTCAGTGTGGGGCTAGTTCATTTGATTTGGGTCATAAATTTGAGCACCATACCAAGGGATCAGAGGTCTTCCCCATCTTAGTGGGATACGGGCCCCAGAATCTCACAAAGAGGGTTTTCATGCTGAGATGAGCCCAACAAACTCATAGTTCTATCTCTCTCAGGATGCAGAAGACATCAGGATGCCATCAGCAATTGTCTCTAAAGTTGGAGTTATGAATGGTTTTTGTTTTTTTTTCATTCCACTCCTATCTTCCAACTTCTCTGTAATGAACATACACTGTTTTTTATAACATAAGAAATTAAAAACCAGAAGCCAACAATACAAAAGACACACATAAAAAAGTTATAAGTCTTCCCAAGATGTTGCTGGGCCTGGACCACAGGTCCTTACAGAGGCAGGGACAGGGAGTGTGAGGACACAGATGGCCTTCAGTCCCTAGTGAACAGCAAGAATGGTCTGGAGTATATATATTAAAAAACAAAAACAAAAAAACAAAAACAAACAAAAAAACCCCAACAAACCGGGCTTATCTGTTGGACTGCTGAGTGTCAGATGAGAAAGCCACAAAGACCTGATTTACAGAGACTTGACCAGGAAGCAGCAAGCTCTAGCAGCTCATGGGCCAGTGCTGGGTCTGGACACAAGTGGGTGGACAAGGCCTGCCAAAGGCCAGGAGACCTAAAGCCAGCAGAGCTACTGCTGATGGCAGGGGCAGGGGAAATGGATCAGAGTCTGAAAGACCCCAAATGAAACAGAAATTTGTTTGGCATAAAAATCCTTCCATGACCCCTTTTCTAATTTTGATGGGGGAGAAAAAAAGGGAAGTGAAGGTGGGTTGAAAAGTGGGAAGAGTCCATCCTTCTTGCCAAGACTGACCCCTCAGGGGTAAGGGTCAGTGACCTTCATTTTAGTCACCCAACAAAAGAAAGACATATTTTCTGGAACAGTAAAACAGCAGTGCTCCTCAGTCTCCACTGCTTTTCTATACACAAAGTCTACAACACAATAAAAACATTTAAAACACTAAAGAAAAAACAGAAACAGACCTACAGATGACCCTGATACTAGAACACATCAGATAAGATTATAAAATAAATATTGTAAATGTAATTATGACCAAATATTTATACATAAAGATGGAAATACTAGATGAAGATACAGAGAATCTCAGCAGAGAAATACAAACTATAAAACAGAAATTCGAGATTCTGAGATCTAGATATTCATGATTCTGAGAATTATGATATCTGAGATAAAATATATATAAGACGGCTTAACAACAGAAGAAATAAAGTATCAGAAAAGAGCAGTGAACTGGAGGACAGACCAATTAAAATGAACCAAACGAAATGAGAGAGAGAGAAAAGTGAAAAGCACTGCAGAGAACATTAGTCATCTGTGGAACAATGTGAAGCCACCAACATATGTGTATGTAACTGGAATCTCAAGATGAGACAAGAAAATGGGGGAAAATACTTAAAGAAATATTGGCCTAAAGTTTTCAAAGTTTAATGAAAAACCCTAAATCTCTACATTTAAGCAGCCCAATAAACCTCAAAGGGATAAATACAGAGAATACCACATATCATAGTCAAACTATTAAAAATCAAAGATGAAGGGAAACATCCTAAAAGCAGCCAAAAGGAAAAACCTAAACAAACAATAGCACATCCTGAGGAACAATGATAAGAATGATTGCTGACTTCTCCCCAGAAATAATGCAAGCCAGTAGACAATAGATGTACTTAACATGCCAAAAGCAACACAAGGAAAGAAAAAAACCTGTAAACCTAGGATCCTAGATCCAGGAAAAATATCCATATGCATAAAAAAATGAAGGTGAACTAAAGTGGAGAGAATTCATTCCAGGAGAGCTGAACTATAGGGAATGCTGAGGGAATTTCTTTGGGCTGAAGAGAACAACTGAATCTGAGTCTACAGAAAGACCTGAAGAGTATGAGAAACGGAAAATACCTGGATAAACATGTAAGGCTTTTAAAAAAGTCCTTAATTTCTTTGAAAGGCTTTTGACTTTTATTTTTTTAACTTTATTTTTAAAGATTTTATTTATTTGAGAGATGGAGAGAGCATGAGCAGGGGAGGGGCAGAGGGAGAGGAACAAGCAGACTTTCCACCAAGTGAGGAGCCCGAGGTGGGGCTTGATCCCAGGACCCCAAGATCAAGACCTGAGCCAAAGTCAGATGCTTAATTGACTGAGCCACCTAGGCGTCCTGGCTTTTGACTTTTAGAACAAACCCCCCCCACTATTATAAGGCATATGACATATGCAGCAGTAAAACAGATGAAAACCAAAAAGGGTGGGGGCACATGGGTATATATGACAACTATGGCAGACCGCTGTCAATGCAGAATCTTCTACCTGGCAATAACAACAACAACCAACACAACAACAGTTACTATTTACTAATTGATCGCTATGTTCTGGGCACTGTTCCTGGCCTGTGAGGTGAATTAAGCCATTCAAGCTCCACAACAACCCTATGAAATGGGTGCCTGTGCTATTATTCTCATTATACAGATGAGGAGCACTGTCCTGGAGTCAGAGCCCCTGCAGGATGCAGCAGAACTCTCATAGGCCCTTCTGCATTCCCCCTGATGTGAGCAGAGCTGGCCAGGCTGAGAACCCAGTGCATACCTTAGTTCCACAGAGAAAGGGTCCAGGAGCCACTGGTGAGCCCAGGAACCCAGCTGACTCCCTCTTCTTAGAGGCAGCTGTCAGTGCCTCTCCCTGACCAGGTAATCTCCCATGGAAGCCAACTGGACCAAAACATTTCCCCAAACTCTGAATGGTGGCCCAACACAAACCCTATGCAGTTATAACATCAGGCAAATGTGAGGTATGATGATTACTGCCACCAGCATCACCTGCCTGGAACATTCTAATTCCATCTCTGGAAATATTCCATTTTCCTCAGATAACAAGAAAAAGAAAATACCCTTTTTGACCACTTATCTAAAGTCATCTTAAGAAATAGAAAAAAATGCCAAATTCCCTATTGTTAAGAAAATTAATGAGATTTTTTTTTAAAGATTTTTATTTATTCATTTGACACAGAGAGAGAGATTACAAGTAGGCAGAGAGGCAGGCAGAGAGAGAGGAGAGAGGAGGAAGCAGGCTCTCCGCTGAGCAGAGAGCCCGATGCGGGCCTCGATCCCAGGACCCTGGGATCATGACCTGAGCCGAAGGCAGTGGCTTTAACCCACTGAGCCACCCAGGCGCCCAATTAATGAGATCTTTGTTTTTTTGGGTTTTTTTTGTTGTTTAATTTTTTTTTAAGATTTTATTTATTTATTTGACACAGAGAGAGAGAAAGATCACAAGTAGGCGGAGAGGCAGGCAGAGAGACAGGGAGAGGAGGAAGCAGGCTCCCTGCTGAGCAGAGAGCCCAATGCGGGCCTCGATCCCAGGACGCTGAGATCATGACCTGAGCCGAAAGCAGAGGCTTTAACCCACTGAGCCACCCAGGCGCCCTAATGAGATCTTTGAAAACCACAACAGTTCTTGGATATTTACCCAGTCAGTTGAAAGGGCATATATGACCTTGCCTCGGGGCTTCCTCAAGTAGCAACTTCAGCAATATGAATACCGGGAAGACTGCCACTCCCAAAGTTAGCCACTCCCAAAGTTAGCCGGCCAAGAGAAATGTCTTTGTAGACAACTACGACCTCTCCCAATCACATCCCATATGTCCCACTCAGAGAAATGGCTCCCTCTACTGAGCTTTTGAGAAACAACAACTTCTAGGAGCCACTAGGATCCTTTTAAGATACACTCCCTATCAGCTCTGAGATAGCCCAGTGGTCAGGCATTAATATCACAGTCTTACAGATAAGGAGGTGGAGGGCCTAGAGGGTAAGGGGCTTGCCTGGGGTTTCCAAGCTTGTCAGCTGAGCAGCCAGGTCAAGCTCTCTCTGTCTCTCACCAGCCCCACCCTCAGGAGCCGAACACAGCCAGTGTCCTACCGGTACTTCCACTCCATTCTTGCCAGCTAGCAGCCACTCCCAGCAGGCCAGGGCAGTCTCCATGCCATGCTCGTTGAACATCCGGAGGGGACCCCAACACAGATGATGAAGGAGCTGTGGGTCACAATCTGCAACCGAACACACACTGTTCAGAAAAAGCACTGAACATGAGCTGAACCCTTTGCGTGCCTCCCCAAGTCAACAAGACAGAGCACCATGTGGGCCAATGACGGTCTTCTGTTTACTTCTACCCCTGTCTACTTCGACACCACAGAGATCGTGGGGGAGCCCCAGATCACTAAGGGAAACAAGGTAAACGCTCATTTCCAAACGAGTGCAGAGCCCCACAGTGCCTCTGTCCATTACCTTTGCTGCTGATGAGCATTGCTGTCAGCTTGAACATGGCCTGTGTGTAGTGCTGAGGATTACTGAGGTCTAATGCTGTATTCAGCTCCTGGACCATCATTTTGTTCAGGTCAGATATCTGGCCTGTGGCATCTGAGAACCGAATCATTCCATACACCTGCAAGAGGCACACTTGTCAAGAGAGTCACACGTAATCCAGGCACACGGACAAGGCCTGAACAGAGCCCCACTGTCCTAAACTAGAACTTGTGTGTGTAGAGAATGACAGGATCATTTCAATGATGCTATCACTGCTCACGCTTTGAGGGGACTTCTCTTTTAGCAATGTATGTTGGCATTCCCTTCATTCTATATGGTCCTCGAAGGCAGACACCCGGTCTTGTCAATTTTACTTTTCAGCACTGAATCCGGGGTCTGAACCACAGTAGGGCTGCATGATGTGGACTGATTAAATATAGTTCTTTCAGAGTCAATTAATGATTCAAACGAGAAAATCAACCTCACTATTTTTGAAGTTGTATGTCATCCCCCTTCCCCCCCAACAAAAGCATGCTGCTCTCTTATCTACCAGATTTGACTATACAGAAAGGATCTGACTCCTTTCAAAACCAAACCTACTGGCAAAAACAGACTTCCTATCACCATCGGGGTATTTAAAATAGGTAGAACAGGCCCTCAGAGCAATTCCTAGCACTGGAAATGTAGGGTCAGCAATAGCCTAGGGTCAGCAGCAGCCTAGCAGAGTGAGAGGCCCCCCTGCCGAGGGCCCACAGCAAGAGCAAGAGCAATTACTAGAACGAGGAAGTCGCACGGGGTAAGGAGAGACCCCACTCAGCCTAGGCACTGATGGACTTCCAGATATCTCTGAAATGGTGTAGATGAGCTTCTGTGTTTTATAGATTCAGAAACGGAGGCTCCAAGATGTGAAGCAACTTTCCAGGCTGGGCTAAAGTGTGGCCTGGGGCGCCTGGGTGGCTCAGTGGGTTAAAGCCTCTGCCTTCGGCTCAGGTCATGATCTCAGGGTCCTGGGATCGAGGCCCACATCAGGCTCTCTGCTCAGCGGGGAGCCTGCTTCCCCCCTCTCTCTCTGCCTGCCTCTCTGCCTACTTGTGATCTCTCTCCCTCTGTCAAATAAATAAATAAAATCTTAAAAATAAAATAAAATAAAGTGTGGCATGGTAGGCAAAAGCCCTCATGGCGAGATGTGGTTCCCAACCCCGCTCTGCCTATGTGACTCTGGCAAGTTACTTTATTTCAAGAGTCTCAGTTTCATTATCTGTAAAATTGGAACAATAGTATGTACACCTCACCAGCTGTCCCAGATAGTGCGTGGCACTCAACGAATGTTTGCTATCACTTAAAAAAAAAAAAAGAAAGTCAGAAAAACAGAATGCTTCAGTGTGGCCAGAGTGTGTGTGAGATCGCCCTCCTGCAAAGGTGGTGAGCAGCTGCCATAAATGCTCCAGACTGTGTTGGGGAGTCCCGGGGCCCACGCCTTCAAGTCTACCTAAAATGAGTGAGTTCCAGACCCCCCAGTGCATTTTCCATTGGGAGGGAGCTGACTGGCATCAGAGCGAGAGGACACCGCGATGGCCCTGGGACAGGAGGGCAGGAGAAATACCTCGCCCGCATAGCGGTTGCGTAGATTCAGGGACGCCATGAAGTTGGAGTAATCTTTCTTCACACAGGCCGGGCGCTCCGTTAGCTGAGTTGCCTACAGACAAATATCAAGAATTATTTCAGGCCATTGTCACATGTTTTTCTCATGTTCACTACGGCTAAGCCTAAGTCCAATTAAGAAGTGAAGTTCAGATCCAGGGGTTATTAAAATATTCAGTGTTGGCAAGCTAATGAAACAAAATACTTTAGAACAGCCCCCAGTCTGTTATGCCCCAGGGAAAAAAGATGAAAAAAAAAATCTCAGTATGAAAAATTTTCTCAGGAAGCAGTTTGTGATATAGCTTCAATTTTCTGCCCTGATTGCTTTCATCCCCAGTGGTGAAGACCTTTGCAAAAGACATAATCACCAGATCATTGTGCAAATCATCTTAACCTGTAGTGAAAATGCTGTGAAGTTAGCGCTCCTGAGCTGTCTCCTCTGTGGGTGTGTGCTGGTGTGTAAACGTGACTTGAAGATGGTGAAGGGTGAGGTTGAGAGCATGGTATCAGAGCAAGCAAAAGCCAGCAAGGGCTCAGAGACACCCAATAGCTGCCACCAGTCTAAAGCAGGTCTTGCGGCCAAGACAAAAGGGGCAAACTCTTGAGTACGAAGGCGGCCCACAGAAAGGGGAAAGTATTTGCAGACCACACCCCCCATTTCCTCTGTTGCAGCTTCAGCCCCCCCAGCCCACCTCCCCTCCCTCGGGGCTGTGAGGACTGCTCTCCCTAACCCTGGATGGTCACTGCTAAGCATGCTCTACAGCTATGGCGCTGCCCAGCGTCACCGAACACTACAAACATGCAGCGAGGATGACCCCTTTCACACTTCCCTTTAGCACCTTTTACTACAAACCAACACAACCCAGCCACTTCTTGACATGTGGATGCTACTGGGGAACATGAATCTCTCAACTGTTGGAAGGGAGGGAGCAGGTGAGTGGGGAGAAAGAGGATCAGGGGAGGAAAATATGAAATTTGGGGGAAATAAAATGTAAGCAAGAACAAAAATACATGATTTTTTCATAAAACTATTAAGCTGCTTTATTTTTCAAAAGGTCACATAAAACTGCTTTATGTTTTGGAGACAGTGTGGCCTATGGGGCCAAGCAGGCCTGCACTAGAACCTGGCCCTGCCATCAACCAGCTATGAAGCCCTAGATAGGTCACTTGCTTTCCCTTACCTTGAATATACTCCCTTGCAAAATGGGGACAACAGTGGCCAGGCAGAATGGGGTTCAGTGATGTCTGCAGGCTCTGCAGGCAGCAAATGCACCAGCAGGCCACAGTGCAGGCCCCCTTCCCTCCCCGGAGAACTGCTCTGACTGCTCCGGCGCACGTGCCTAGGGCACTGTGACGTGGAGGACGGCCCTGCAGGGCTTTTCGGACACTCTCAATGAGATCGTACTACTGAACCAGCCCCCTGGGAGCAGAGCTTCCCTGAGTGCCATGTGATGGTGAGATGTCACCCTGGGGGCCAGCACGCTTCTGTGCTTTTCATGGAGCAGGGCAGCTTGCCCAGGCCCTGCACAGAGGCTGAGGGCCCATGGCTCTCCCTAACGGACTCCCTTCTTCCTGCTTAGAGTCACGGCCATGGTGAGAAGTCACAAGGACATCCTCCCTCCCTGGTGCTCAGCCTTTGTACCCCTGTCCTACCATGTCCTTAAAAGACAGGTGGCAGCCTCCCCACCTCCCCATCCTGACAGAGAGTTAAGAGGCACAGAATTAAGAAGCCTATAGCCATACTTGGTTGGGACAGACAGGCAGACACTGTGCTTGGCCCTAAGGTTGGGAGACACCGCCATGCAACGCTGCCAGTCAGAGCACCTGTTGTCAGTTTGCTGCTTTGAGCCTAAACTTTGATTTAACTATGAAAGTACTATTTCATGGATGTGCTGCCCTCTAAAGGAATCCTGAGCAGAACAAGATGAAGCTGAAGATGTGTATGCACGTGTGCTTTGGCACCTGCTGAAACAGGAAAATCTGGCGAATGTTTCCAATCAGTGTGATGTAAGATAATGCTGACCGTGTCTCCCAGAGCTCAGTTTTCCTCCTTATAGATACACAGAAATCCAAATCTGATATCAGTAATGAATCAAGAAAACACAGTAAGGTTCTACTCGCCAACTCTCTCTGAGCTTGGGGATCATACATGGAACTCTGATCCACCCACTGCCAGCACAGTCTCGCGTGCGGTATGTGGGTGCCCAGGCGCTTTCGGAAAAAGCTCCTCATCAGCCTTGGTCTTTCCCTCACCCTGTGGTTCCCGGGGCTGAAGGAGACTCCTGCTCCCTGAGAGGCACACACATACCCCAAGAGTGGTGTTCTGCTTGTTGTAGCCGGCAAAGTGAAGGATGCTTTCGGTGGCCATGGCCAGCCCCGTGTGCTGGGACAGTCCTGACACCCAGTTCTGATGCTTGTTCAGATATTCCTGAAGTCAGAAACACAAAAAGCCTGTTTTACTTTAAAGGTATGTGACGTAGTAGAGCAAACCCTGGTTCCAATGTTGGGTCCATCCTCTGCTATGGGAGCTCAGTGAATTAAAGCTCCCCTCCCAGCTGCTGACTGGCTACTGCTCATGCATGAACAAGGACAACTGCTCAGAGTGGCCAGCACACACAGTAAATGTGAGCGGATTGCTTATTCTCTTAGCACATCCTTACTGACCATCTGCCACTGCCAAGTCCCATGCTCCCCAGAACACAGAGTGGCAGAGTCCTGGTCCTACTGTCAACATGCAGGCAGTTCTCCTGCCAGAGCATTCTGCTGTAAAGAGGTGGCCTGATGGGCAGCAGGAAGGCAGAGCAAGGGCCTGAGTCTGTCCGGCCAACTGGTGGAGGGGGATGCCAGGGCAAAGGGACATCTGGCAGGGTCAGAGATGTGAGAAGGTCGTCTGCTCTGGGGACCATCAGGGGTCAGGGGTCAGCACTGCAGGAGCAGCAAATACAAGGGGCTAGACGGTAGGCGGCAACCCTGGGCCAGAGATAGGCCAGGTCCAGAAAGGCCTTGTGTGCCAGGTGAGGGAGATGAGGGCGGGCCACAGGACTCTCCTCTTGAAAGTGCATGAGGACTGACTTAAAAAACTGTATCAGTGGTATTGCAGGGTTCACAGAACCCCTGAAACCCAACCATGGACCCTATGGTGATGGGGAAGGGCTAATGAGCCAAGGTAGCAGGGAGGTATGCCAAGAAGATTTGCTAGTGACACCAGCCCGCCATGGTGGGCAGCACGGAGGATGACTCAGGACGAACAGAGGCTGCTGGCAGGAGGCCCAGGTGGATGGGAACACTACAGCTGGGCAGTGAGGGCTGGGTGGCAGGTGGGGTGGTGTTCAGATGGACTGGATGTGCAGGAGGAAGGGAAACAGGGCAACACCAAGGGGAGGCCTGGTAGAAGCACTAAGACCAGTGCAAGCCTTTGCATTTTCCACTCCCTTCCCAGACCATGCTTAAAGAAATACATAACTCTCCCTATTGCAGGCTTTTTTTTGTTTAATGAACCTTTTTAGAAATGAAAGGGGGCTTCCCCTCTTTAGACCTTAGCCTTGGGAGCTGAAGCCCCTCTCCTCCATGTGAACCAAAAAAGAAACAAAACAAAACAAAACAAAACAAAACAAAACAAAACAAAACAACCAGTTCCTAAATATGAACAGTATGAGAAAGTACCCCAAGCCTGAAGACCAGTGTATCCACAAGGCGGCGACAGTCAAGCTACAGGCACAGCCTAGTTACAAGGCCCACCTCTGTGCAGCTTAGGGGCGGAGTGCCTAATGGAGGGCTCCATTTTTTTTTCTTTCATTTCCCTCATTTCCCCAATTGCTCTAATCTCACTGCTCCAACACCTTTGTGGAAGGAGGAACTGTACGGCAGTGTTAGGCACCACCCATGCGCTCTAGCGAAATCCACTTCCAAACAGCCTCCGAGGCTCTTGGGGCTAGCTGCTCTGTCCTTCCTGGATTCCAGATCCTGAAACACTTTGGAACTAGCTTTATCCTGACAGGTGTTGCTGAGGTCAACCTCGCACACCCCTCTGGATGCACCTCCTCTTTATTAAGCTAGATCTCCTCTAGTGGGATTTTTCTTATCTTTGCTCCCTTCCGAGGTGACTTTTTCCTCTCACATATTGTGGTATTTGTGGTCCATCTCTGCTTGACCAGAACAACCGTTCCCCTTGCAGTTGTTCGTGTTCACAAGCCAGTGCTTTGGTCTGAAAAGGCTTAGGTGCACCACCTCCACATGCAGCCTGGATAGGGCTCTACAGGGACAGCAGCCTTACTCCAGCTCTGGAATTCGGCTGCTGGACTGAGAAGCCTCCCCATGCACAACGTCGCCCGTGCCTGTCTTGCAAGCAGCCCCAAGTCCTGCCATAAACTTGGCACCTACCTGGTGTGAGTGGTTAGGTTCCTGGGGCCCACCTGCCCACAGATCCCAGTGCACCTGCCTCCCTCACCTATGACCTGCACCCTTACCCCCTGCAAGGTGTTCCCACCAAAAAGCAGCCTCTGAGGCTTCTGTTAGTCTCAGGCACTAATGTTTTTGGTCTCTGTTCATTCCCACTAGTGTCGTTTATATTTCGAGTTTGCTATGTCTGTGAAAGCTCTCTGGATCACGGGAAGGAGCATAACAGAATTGCTCTTTGGTGATTTCAAGAGAGTACCTGTAAGTGGGACTTGGTGACTGTAGGTGCCCACTTCATCGCCTCCTGTAGGATCATTCCACAGCGCGCAGCGAAGTCCTTCACGATGCTCTGGAGGAGGGTGTTATCAAGCTGAGGTCAGTGTATTTGGGGCGTCAGAGAATACCAGCTACAGACTGTAGTTAGCTACTGTTGGGGGCCAAAGTGCATCCTCCTAAAACCCATGTGTTGAAGCCCTAGCCCCCAGTACCTCAGAATGTGACAGTACTTGGAGATGGAGCCTTTAAAGAGGTGATTACCGTAAAATTAAGGTAAAATCTTATGGGTGGGTCCTAATTCCATCTGACTGGTGTCCTCCAAAGAGGAGGCGATTAGGACACAGGCACAGAGGGAAGACGTGAAGACACAAGAACACGACAGACATCTAAAAGCTGAGGAAAGAGGCTTCTGAAGAAACTAACGCTGCCAACACCTTGATCTCAGACTTTCAGCTCCCAGAACTGTGAAAAAATAAATTTCTGTTGTCTAAGCCACTTAGTCTGTGACACTTCATCGTGGCGACCCTAGCAAATGATTAGAGTGACCATGTTCCAACCCTGAGGCTCTGGGTATAGGGTACAGACATCCTGGTCTGTAATTGTGGTGTAAGGTGGCAGGGCCTACACTCACAGGGTCTCATGGGGCCACTGGGGGGCCTCAGCACCGTGTGGGAACTCCCTGCTGGCAGCTGGTCTGCCTGGAGGCCCCGAGGCTGGGACATGACCTGGCCCCAGGTCTGAGCTGAGCTTCAACCTGCTACAGTGAGGGCTCTGAGTCAGACCTTGCACAGCACATCCCCCTTACCTGGAGCTACTCACTCCATCTACTTCCCACAGTGCCACGTAAAGCTGAAGTCATGTTACTCAACTACCACAATGACAGTCTGCACCCATCACAGCAGTGAAGTTCATCTAACAGTCATGCTTGCTCATGTAGCTTGGAGACAGTAGAAACTGACAGGCAGCTGAACCAAGGAAGGGCTTAGAGTCCAATGTGTGCAACACGCCGGACCTGACACTTGAGAATGCAACGAAAATGGCTGTAATAAGGGGACGGCTGCCAGCCTACCTCCCGGGCTTCACAGGTGTCAGGAACAGTGATCCGATAGGGGGCATCAGGGATGTCGTAGTAAGGCTGGTCCTTGTGAATGTCCTGAAAACACAGTAAGGCTCCCTTTTCCGAACCGCCTTCCCTGGGCTGCCTCTGCTGAGCTGGGCCTCCAGCTCATACTGGGCAGCAGACTGTTTGCCTCCCTTCCCCACACTTGTCCAGTCTGTGATGGACTTCCAAACTTGGTGCAGCTCACTGGGAAAGGCCAGGGTAGGATTTCGGGTCCCCACCCCCAAGGTAGCATAACTTAGGTTCAGGCTGTAGGCAGGGACACTCACAGCGCTCAGCGACAGCGACAGGGTCTGGAGGATGTCCAGCATGGTCTTCAGCACCGTTCCGCTCCAGAGCAAGTGGGGAAACCTACACCAAGAGCCATGTCTTGGTCAAGGAGCCAAATCTTCAAAGAATCTCAGCTCCTTAAAGTGCCACCTTGAGGGGCAGTGTGGGGTGAAGTGGGAGCCCTACCTCCTGCTGCCCAGTGGAGGGTCAGAGGAGGTCAAGAGGTCTTCCAGGCAGGGCACTGAGTCAGAAACACCCCCTAGGCTTCTACCGTTTCCACTCTTCAGGGCCCAAGCATGACCCCACGTGATCTGCTCTCAACCAGATATCGATCCTCTTGGTTATACACTGGTCAGGCCACACTCCCTCACTCCCCAAAGTGACCCTCCTTGTTTTTGACCAGGCCTCACTATTATTTTCACATGATGGCACAAACAGAAAATGGTAGTATTTGCAGGACACCCTGGGGCAAAGAGAAGAAACTGCTCCTAAATGTGGTGGTCAGTGTTGAGGGGAGCCAACTCCACACAGCTCTGACTCATCGTGGCCCACTGCTTAGAAGGTCCAGCTCAGACACATGTCATACATGTGCTGCACCTGCTTTCTGGCCGTGCCTAGACCAGACACACAGCACCTGCAGCAGGTTCCAGAATACCGGGACGCTTGCAGGGATGTGTGGGCAGGCCCAGCATGGCTGTTTGCTGCCCCTGGCCTTTATACTGCAGGCATGCCGACCCAGCCCACCTTTGAGGATTCTCATCCATGTGGGGGCATGTCCCATGACAGTCTGCTTTGGCTCCTAGAACCAAGAGCCTGGAGTGGAAAAGGATCTGTGTGGGCTCTGTTCTCCTCTGAGGGCGTGGAAGACACTGATTTGACCACGGGCCTCTGGCTAGGCTCCAGGGTGGGAGATGTCACTTAGGATGGTTGTGAGCTTCCCAGAGTGAGCCCAGAGAGGCCCTGAAGCAGGGGAAGATGGGATGCAGAGACAAAGGCAGGTGATACCCCTTGTCAGGAGATGCACTGTAAGCCTGGGTGGCTCAGTTGTTAAGTGTCTGCCTTCGGCTCAGGTCGTGATCCCAGCATCCCGTGATGGAGCCCTACATTAGCCTCTCCGCTCGGCGGGAAGCCTGCTTCTCTCTCTCCTACTCCCACTGCTTGTGTTCCCTCTCTTGCTGTCTCTCTGTCAAATAAATGAATAAAATCTTAAAACAAACCAAAACAAACAAAAAAAATCATCAATATCTCAGAATAGGTGGAGGTTTCAGGACCAAACTTCAGACCTTGTAGCAAATTCCATGACATTCTGAGGGAGGCTGCATTGCCATTTGAGAGTTTAAATTCTAACTCCAATTTTTCTGCACTGATAGTGTAAGAATGGTTCTTCCCCACATGCCAAATCGAGAAGTTCATACACACACACACACACACACACACACACAGCATTAGAAGGAAAATGAGCTTACTTGTCCACCAGACCAGACAGATACTTGTCCGCCACCCTCCGTATCCTCTTGTGAATGTGGTTGAAGTTCACCAACAGAAACTGCGCATGCCGCTCGAGCTCCTCTTCATTCTCCTTGGTCTTAGCCTGGACATTCAAGAGACAGGTTCAACAGGTGCCCTCCACGTGCCTTGGGCAGACACACACTCACGCTCCAACAAGGCTTACTTACTTTATCCGCCATCATGTTCAGGAAGGCATCAAATACTTTGTCTGCGACAGCAATCACACACTGCATCATCCCTGAAATGAGGTTTCCACAGATCAGGAGCATCAAGGGAAAGGGAACAATCCCAGCTATTTTCAAATATTTTGTTTGGAAAAGGTGGTGGACTAACTGAGGAGTGGCAGAGAGAACACAGAGTTCCCACATACCCTGCACCCAGCTTCTCCTGATTTTAGAAGCTCCTTTGTCAAAACTAAGAAGCCGACAATGATATAATACTCTTACCTAAACTTCAGGCTTTATTTGGATTTCCCGTTTTCCCACTAATGTCCCTTTTCTGTCCCAGGATCCAATGAGGATGTCATTGCTGCCAATGGTACTGCCAATCAGATCTCCTTGGTCTCCTATAATCTGTGTTGATTCCTCAGTCTGTTCTTGCCTCTCGTGACTTTGACACTTCTGAAGAGCACAGGCATTTTGTAGGATGTCCCTCAACTTAGGTGTGTCTGATGCTTGCTCATGATTAGACTAAGGTTACAGGATTTTAGGGAAATCCCACAGAGGTGAAGTGGCTTTCTTGCCATATGACAGGGTTGGGGGTTGTGAAATCAGTATCTCCTACCACAGGCGAGCTGACCTTGATTGCTCAGGTACAGTGGTATATGTCAGGTTCCCCACTGTCCAGTTACTATTTCTCCCTTTCCAAGGTCTACTCTTCAGAAGGGGGTCACTGTGTCCAGCCCATACTCGGGGAGGGGAATTAAGCAGCAGTTCCTGAAGAGAATGTGGGTGTAAGTCAAAAACATCACAGTCACTGGGAAATGCTCGGGGGAAGATACTTTGAGGTTATGAAGACATGTCATTTCTCAAGATTTTGCCCACTGGCTTTCGTACCTGTCACTGGGCTCTGCCTGCAGCAGGTACTCTGGTCTCATTGGGAATTTCAGTTTTCTTCTCTTTCTAGTTTTGGTAATTGGAATTTTTTAAGGAAGGTCTGTCCTTTCTTCCCCATGTTTTGTCTGTTCAATCATTTTTTTTTTTTAAAGATTTTATTTATTCATTTGACACAGAGAGAGAGATTACAAGTAGGCAGAGAGGCAGGCAGAGAGAGAGGAGAGAGGAGGAAGCAGGCTCCCTGCTGAGCAGAGAGCCCGATGTGGGCCTCGATCCCAGGACCCTGGGATCATGACCTGAGCCGAAGGCAGTGGCTTTAACCCACTGAGCCACCCAGGCGCCCTGTGTTCAATCATTTAATCAGTATGGACTCATGGATATTTCTTTCTTTCACTGAGTTATAGTCCAATACTGTCATCATTTTGTTGCTCAGATTGTTCCAGTTTTGGGCACCTGGGTGGCTCAGTGGGTTAAAGCCTCTGCCTTTGGCTCAGGTCATGATCTCAGGGTCCTGGGATCGAGGCCCGCATCGGGCTCCCTGCTCAGCAGGGTGCCTGCTTCCTCCTCTCTCTCTGCCTCCCTCTCTGCCTACTTGTGATTTCTATCTGTCAAATAAATAAATAAAATCTTAAAAAAAAAGAAATTGTTCCAGTTTTGGTCATTAGGAGCATGTCCTTGTGACATGCCCACAGGCCTTTCCTTTCCTTTTCTTCTTCTTCCTCTTTTTCTTTTTTTTTCCCCCTTCACAAGACCTTTCTTTTTGGCACTGTGAGCTGTCCTAGGCGCATGTTGTATCTTCCCTGGAGTCTTGGCTCCCTTTACTGCAGAATGAAGTTTAGAAACCAAGATGTGAGCACTGGATGTGGTTGTGGATTCCAGGGTGCAAAGATTTTAAAAAGCAACAACAGGGCACAAGCATCAGAGCACTTATGTCATTAAATGCTGCTCGCCCTCCAGTGCTGTCCCATTTGTGCAGCATCTTTGGGGTGGCTAAATGACAGGGCTGCAAGGGCAGAAGGGCAGAGACACTAGGCAGGCACTGCACCTCTGTGCCCCAGGCCCAGTCAGAGCCTGAAACATAAAGGGGAATCACATATGTGTTTGTCATCAGGAAAAATGGGCCCCTGAAGCTCTCAGACCTGGAAAGTCATTAGGGTGACCTGGACAGATGTCCCAGCAGGGAGAGGCTGATCTCTAAGAAGTTGGGTTTGGAGGGTGAAATCTTGTTTTGGGGGTATGTTTAGTGTAATACCTTTTCATGTAGCTCTTAGGAAACTGAAACTGTAAGTTCCTAATAAAAAATAGTCAGAGAGTGGTGAGATGCCAATGATGATCACACAGCAGCCTCTATGGAGATTTTTACTTAAAAAGAGATACTTTTCTTTTTGTGCTTAAAGTTAGCTCTGGATTACCTCAGTCTGAGTCTGGACTGACCGACTAGGTAGCTGGCAGGCTACCCAGCAGGAACACATGGAGGCTGGGCTCACACCACACAGAGGAGGTGCCAGCCATCCCCTTCGGGGGGTGTTAAAGGCTTCTTATAACCTCTCTCCTGCTTGGTTCCGAAAACTCGTCAATAACAAATCTCCAAAGACATCTCCTTCCCAACTCCCATGTTTTAGGGGAGAAAAGGAAGAGGAAAGTACACTCAGTAGGTACACATTTATCAGCTTAACCCTCAGTACCATACTCATGACAAAAACAACCCATTTGGAAATCAGGTGGAAGAGTACAATGTACTGTGAAGATTAAGTGTTGGTAAAGTGTACATCAGTCCCCAGGGCAATTTAATTTCCTCTTTTTAAAAAATTTATTTTTCTTAAAATTCAATTTTGTTAACATATAGTGTATTATTAGTTTCTGAGGTAGAATTTAGTGACTGATCAGTTGCATATAACACCCAGTGCCCATTACATCAGGTACCGGCCTTAATGCCCATCACCCCGACACCCCATCCTTCCAACCACCTCCCCTCCAGCAAACCTCGGTTTGTTTCCTAGAATTTCATTGTCTCTTACGGTTTGTCTCCCTCTTTATGGTTCCCCCCCCCCTCTGTTTTTATCTTAATTTACTTTACTTTCCCTTCCACTATGTTCATCTGTTTTGCTTCTTAAATTCCACATGTGAGTAAAATCATATGGCATTTGTCTTTCTCTGACTTATTTTACTTAGTATAATACCCTCTAGTTCCATCCATGTCATTGCAAATGGTAAGATTTCATTCTTTTTGATGGCTGAGTAATATTCCATTGTATATATATCACATCTTCTTTATCCATTCATCTGTCGATGGATATCTGAGCTCTTTCTATATTTTGGTTATTGTGGACATTGCTGCTATAAACACTGGGGTGCCTGTGCCCCTTAGAATCACTATGTCTGTATACTTTGGATAAATACCTAGTAGTGCAATTGCTGGATTGTAGGGTAGCTCTATTTTTAACTTTGTGAGGAACTCCATACTGTTCTCCACAATTTAATTTCCTCTTATGACACAGCAACAGAAAAACAGAGCTCAGAAGAGAATTACATTTTAGCTTTAGGAAGGTAATTGATTCTGTCTATAGATATTCTCATTTTGAGGCTGGCAAAATGTGGCGGGTTCTTTGGCCCCTAGGGGTTGGCAGTCTCAATTTCTTTTTGCTGTTTACCCTCCCTCCTTGAACCAAAGAAACTCAGGGTGACCCCACTGTCTAGCACAAAATAGCTGTTAAAGAGACAATGGGTCGAAAGATGAGGGGAGCAAATCAATGAACAGCTCAGCCAGCAGTTAACAGTGTCTCTACCATACCCCCTGGGGTACTATACCGCCATGGGGGGCGTGTGTGTGGGACCCTCTGAGCGCATGACACCTCTCCTCTATCCTGCACCCCAGTGGAAGAGGTGTCCTGGCATACAAACTACCTGCCTGCCATCTTCCACCCTGGCCTCTAAAGGGCTCCTCCACGCCCAACCCTTCCCCACACTGCCAGCAGGGGGAGCTTGCAAAAGCTGCAGGCCGTTTTTCTTTGTCATCAACCCCACAAAAATAAATTCACCCACTCAATTTCCCGACTCTCTTGTAGTAGTGTGAAGGGTTCTGTAAAGCACTTATTGGACAAAGGTCTTACATGAAACAGCGCCTCAGAATCCTTGCGGTGATTTTTTTTTTTTTTTTTTTTTAAAGATTTTATTTATTCATCTGACACAGAGAGAGAGATTACAAGTAGGCAGAGAGGCAGGCAGAGAGAGAGGAGAGAGGAGGAAGCAGGCTCCCCGCTGAGCAGAGAGCCCGATGTGGGCCTCGATCCCAGGACCCTGGGATCATGACCTGAGCCGAAGGCAGCGGCTTTAACCCACTGAGCCACCCAGGCGCCCCCTTGCGGTGATTTTAAAAGAAGATTCTTCAAGGACTGGTTTTTCAACAACAGAAAAAAATAGTACCAGAATTATCTGGGGATTAAATCTCCATTGGTAAGAACAAATTGATAGAGTCTTCACTGCGCCAATGGCTTCTAAACACGGAAAGGACTCCTCACGACTAATTGTACTTAATAATACATTTATTGATTTTAAGAATTCTTAATTAGCATTCCTCAAAATATTTATCAATCAATCAAAACTCATGGATCTAGTGTACTCAGTTCCCTCAAATATTTAAGCACAACTGCAGAATCAAATTTTTCTAAGCATTTAATTAAAACATGGGTCTAATATTTCAGTCTCTTAAATTTTTAAATACTAAAAATCAACACACAGACCAATAGAAGGATGCTTAAAACCCATCAGCGTCCTTGGACTAAAACTGGTCAAACAGTGACTATACTTTGCGCTTAATTTTTTTTCCTTGCAGTCTCAATTTTAGTAACTTTTCTCATTTTTAATCCTATTCTCATCTTAGGTTTGCCTCACTAGAATTTCAGTAACTCTAACATTTTTATACCACTGGAGAATATCATTTATTTGTTTTCCCAGGAGTCCGATGCTTTTAGGACTGGTTGCAGCTGGGAACCTCTCTGTGCACTCAGGATCTGAGGACGTTTGCATCATCGGACTTGAAAGTCTTTGCATTTCATATAGATTTCCTTACTCTGAAACTTCCCCAGAAACATGCAGTCCTTAAATGGGGTGTGGCCCACAGGTCCTGACCTGCTGCCCTGACATTCTGGCCTGGCCTGATGCGTCACTGGAAGCGTTCATGGTCCTGAGTGGGGTCTCCTTATGGCCAGCAGGACTAGTGAGGCATGGAGCCCTTTGCAGAAGGTCTGGGGCTGTCCCCCTAGAGAGCTCTCTAACAGCTACTTTAAGCTAACAGAGTACCTTGAACTGGCTACTCTGTGGGATGCCTCTGCCCTGTCATCTGCTGGGCATCCCTTCTACCTGGTTATTGGTAGAGGCCAGGCGTGACTCTACTGAAGGTGCCAAGCCTCTTTCTGGACTGTGTGGCTCTTTCCTTGTGTTCCCTCTTTCCTGATTATACAAGAGAAACAACTACCTGTCTCTACTTCACAAACACTTAGTGGAAAAAACAAACATCTTATACATATAAATACATATATCCAATATATTATGTATTATTGTTACATATTATACATTATATCTGTTGCTTTGTTAAAATATGTAGGAGATTATATGTATCTTAGTGTGTTTGGATATACACATTATCCCAGTTTATTTGCCCTTCTTTTGGTAGATAAATGGTAGGGCAAAATAATAAAAATATGTATTCATGTTCAAATTGTGATACACTGTCCACTGGGGGTCCTTTGAAATTGGTTCTTGGTCCTCCTAGCCTGCTCTGGACATTTAAAAAGCATGACTGCTCCATGACCACAACAAGATGCTCTAGGTCCATCAATGACTATGCGAGGAGCCCAGGATCCTTTCAGCATGGGATAGTATTAGAGACTGAAATTTGGGGGCTGGAGCATACAAGCATTGAGGGTGGACAAGAGTGATGCTCCTTAAGGGTATATGGTTATAAGGTTATATATACTTTATACTGATCTTTCCAATGTAGCATGTAACTCTGTAAAACTATTTTCTTCATGTAGACAGAAAACTGGGAGTAGTATTCCTTTTTTAGACTATAAAAGCCCATTTTGCAATCAGAGTACCACAATAAGGAACTTACCAGACTTGTCCTTCTGAATGGCTTTATCTTCAAAGTAGCAGAACATTACTTGGAAGCGGTCAGGATCTGTTGAGCGCAGTACCCTAGTGAAGAGAACAGTCTGGAGTAAAGTTTGAGAAATCCAGGCCCTCCCTATCACAGATTTGGTGCTGCCCAGAACTGGTGAGGCTGTGAGGAACCGATAACCTAGGCCACTTCAAGGGTCATGTGCTCACGCGGACTTTCTGGAGGGAATTACCCACCATCTCTCATAATGTTCCCACATTGTTCCGCCCAGCAACCCACCACTAGTGATAGATCTTAAGGGTTAAGTGCTTAAGGACCCTCCTAACAGTGTTAGCTAAATGTCCACTGAGAGACTAGTCAGCTACCCTGAAGTACACCCATTTAATGGCACATCACATAGGCACCAAAATGAGAGGTAGCTCCATATGCACTGTTCTTTGAGACAGCAAGGTGCGGGGGAAATGGGTACAGCACGATGTCAGTAATCAATTTCTGAGAGGCCTCCATGTGCCTTCTACGTGTAGGATATATATATATATATATATATTTGCATTTATAGAAAATTTCTAGAGAATTTCTAGAAGGGAAAGTAAAACTATCAAGAGTAGGGACCTCTGGATTCAGAGCCAGGAAAGTGAGATTTGTATTTTTCATCTTTAGCATCCTCTGTACCATCCCAGTGTTTTCCTTCTTTTTATTTTATGCGCCGTTTTTACTTTCATAGCAGCTCTTCAGAGTTTGGGGGGGGGCTCCACTAAGATGGTGCATCTAAGAGTGCATCTGTAGGCTTCTGGACCAAACCTTAACAGGGCAGGCCGACTGGCTTTAAGCACATGCATTTTTGAGAGCTCAGGTTCACACAGCCTTTACATAACTTCTCACACTGCCAACTTTGATTTGTTTTGTTTTGTTTTTTAGATTTATTTAGAGAGAGAGAGTGCACATGTGTGTGGGGGCAGGCAGAGGGACAGGGAGAGAACATCCCAAGCCTCACCGCCCTGAGGTCAGGACCCAAGCCAAAACCAAGAGTTGGGAACTCAACTGACTAGGGCCACCACAAGCCCCCACTTTGCTGTTTTAAAGCTCTCCTAATAACCAGTGGCTGGGAGCCTAAGCCACATTCCTGAATAAAGGCCTCAGGGCCGCTTCTCCATGCTAACAATACTCTCAGTGGCCTGGTGAGTAACTGGGATGGGAGCCGGGCTCTTGGGAGCCGCCTGTGGGCTGTCCCCTTACGGTCTTGCTCTACCAGCCCACTCCACGGCATGTCCTGAGAACCTGACAACTCCATTCATGGGCACCCTTGTGGGGCAGCAGGAGACAGCCCTGCCTACAGGCACATGAGGCCTATTGATAGGGTCCAGAGACGTCTCTTGCAGCCATTCAACATCGGGGCAAACCAGGTTTTTGTTCTGTGTTGGTTTGCTTGTTTTTTTTTGTTTTTGTTTTTTTTAAGATTTTATTTATTTATCTGACAGAGAAGAGAGAGTGAGAGAGCACAAGCAGGCAAAGCAGCAGAGGGAGAAACAGGCGCCCTACCGAGCAGGGAGCCCGATGTGGGGCTCAATCCCAGGACCCTGGGATCATGACTTGAGCTGAAGGCAGTTGCTTAACCAACTGAGCCACCCAGGTGCCCCTGGTTTGCTTGTTTTGTTTTGGTTGGTTTCTCTTTCAAAACATATTCTTTATAAATAGGACAAGAGGGAACTATAGTAACACACAATAGGGAATGGTGGTAGGATCAGTGGTTTTTCTTCTCTACTTATTTCCAAGTTTATGTGTAATGTTCTTGTATTACTTTTATTAGAAAAATATAATGAAAAAGCATTTTTTCAAATTACAATGAAAAGCATTTTCGTTTCATTTTTTTCGTTTCATGGCTCTGTGGGGCTCTGGGAGACAATGGGTTACTAGTTTTCAAATTCTGTTCTCTTGTGGCACCCTCAGGCTACCAAGAGACAGGGAGGAGGGGACAGGGCAGGAAGGTGGGCGCTCACTTTCACTCACCCAAAACAGCCTTTATCTACTTTATATGCTGAGATTCTAAGCAAAAGTTCTTTTACCAGAGGGTTTTATGGCACCAAATAAAGGTTAAAATAGTGGCATTCACCAAATATCCCCCCTATTAAGAACTAACACTTTCTTTTTCAAACCATTTGGCAAAGTTTTTCTGTAACTTAGTGCACCTATTGCATGACTTCAACAAATAGGTGATGAGTAACCCAACCTTTTTCTATGACAGGAATGCATCATTCTGGAGCCAGTGTATTCAGCTGCAGCCTGAGGGGGCCTCAGGCCTTACCGCGGTGGAGCTGAAGCATTCACAGAGGCAGCTGCACTCTGAGCACCCTAGCTGCTTTTTACAGCCATCATTTATGAGAGGCAGCATGGCATAGTGCTTAACAGACTACCTGGATCTCAGTCCCAATCAGGGATTATTACCTTGGGTAACTAATTTAGCAGCTCGGCGTCTCAGTTTCCTCATCTGTAAAATGGGTATGTAACAATGCCTACCTCACAGGCTTGTTGGAGAGTATGTCAATGCATGTAACTTAGCACAGTGCCTGGCATGGCATAAGCACTCAGTCCATGTGAATATTGGTATTGTCATGATGATAATTATTAGAGCTGTTTGGGACAGGACCCTTCCCACTTCCCATTTGCTGTTTGTACTCAGCTGTGGTCCTGGAAACCAGTGTAATGAATGTCTTAGAACATACTCAGTGAGGGCCGGTTCCTAATAGGGGCTCTTGTGGAGTTTGCAACATCTTTAGTGACTGCTCAGAAGCCTATTCCTCACAAGGAGAGGACGATAAGAGAGTTTAGATATCTGGGGCTTTATAAAATGTGGTGTTTGGTGCCCAGAGGGAGGAGCACACAAGAAGAACAGTTTTGGTTTTTGGTTTTTAAGAAAGCTTATGTGTCTTGGGAAGAACTGAAAAGAGTCCCACGCCCAGAAAGCATGAAAGTGTAAAACTTAGCTCCAGTGTGGTTGTGCTGGGAGGCAAAGGCCTGGATACCTCATATATTCCAGGCGGTAAACAGATAGGAGATAGGTGGACATGGCGAAGTCCAGCTTGTTGATGAGGGCGGACACTTCGGGAGCAGGGTCCAGCAGGTTGATGATGGTGCTGCGGAGCTCGCTCAGTTCAGCCTGGGGAAAGAGACACTGGAGAGCTCACAAAGCACCCAGAGGGGAAGGCAGCCCTCCCTCAGGAGCCGTGGAGAACATGTGATAACAAGGACAATGAAAGGATCTGGCCGTTGTTCCAGAGAGCTTAGCAAAACCCCTGGCCTGCATCATCTGTCCCTGGCAGGGCGAGAATCCTTACGGGGGTGACTGTGTCGTTTTTCATGGCCGAGTTATACTGGAGGACGGAGCGCAGGGGCTCTTTGCTGGGAAACGTAAGCAGGGGTGACTTGGTGGCTATTTCACAGACCCCCTCGTACCATTCTTCCGGCCAGAGTCCTGCAAGAGAGTGCACATGAGTGAGACCACCACCTTACTCCAGAAGCACTGTGGGGCAGGTGACGCTGACCATTTCTAGAGTCGTGGGTCCTTTGTTTGAGCCAATTATCCCCCAAATGGGGCACAGAAATGAATTTGTTTCCTAACTCAGACAGGTTTTTCCTAAGATACATAGCACTGTCAGAACCCTAAACTACATCTGTTAAGTGTAACATTTACAATCACTTGTAGGAAGCAGCAGCTGAATTTGGGCGAATTTTGAATGCATGCACATTCATAATTAGGTAGAGTCCTGCCTCACCTTTGTTTTCACGACGCAATCCATCTTCCCCAGGAGAGCGAATATCCCCTTACCTGAGCCCTCCACTGCAAATCCCATCAGCACGGAATAGAGCCAGAAGTCCCGGAAGAGTTTCTGCAACCGAGGCTTGGCTTCTTTGATGGGAGGCAACCTTCGGGTGAGCTGATGCACCGAGGACAGAGGGAAAAAAGGAGGTGATTTGCTCACAAGGCCTAAAACCTACAGATGTAAAATCAACCTCAGATTCATTCTCCAAGAATGAGTCAATCATTTTGGGTAGGAAAAGACACACTGAGCAGTGACCAACATTTCTTGATCAATTCACTGGTAAATACTCACCCGATCAACAAACATTTATTGAGCAGCTAATGTGCACTAGGCACCATGCCTGGGAGGTGAAAAGCCCCATTCCAAAAAGGCCTTTCTGCCAAGTTTGGAGGCAGGTGAGGAAATCATGACAGTGTGGCAGAGTTCCTGGAGAAGGTATCATGGGTCTCAGTGTTGCCGTGAGAGAAACCCTTAGCTAGGCAGAGAAGAGAAAGCAGCCCGGCCAGCCATAGGGGCATCAGGCCCAAAGCCTGGGCCTAGGGGGAGGGCATGGAGGGATGGGGAGGCTGGAGCTCAGGGTAACAGCTATGACTGGAGAGACAGGGTGACTGTGAGAAACCTTGTGGGTTAAGGAGAAATGGCTTTCAAATCTTTTCTGGCAGCACCACTTTTCCAACAGTCGTTTTGGGCAGAATCCCAAGATTTAAAATAGGTAGAGGCAGAGTTGCTTAGGTGCAGCAGTGAGAGGCTGAAGTCCCTGCATCCTTGCTCCAGATAGGGTCCTGCCCAGTGTAAAAATGTTAAATTTGTGTACAGCGCCTGTTGGACAAGTTGGTCCTCACAGAACCCCCTGAGGACATCGAGCCCCCTAAAGTGAAAATCAAGCTACAGCGAGGGCTCTCTGCAATCCAAACAGTCATGAAGGCCAAAGACAGAGAGATGGGGCACGTGATGACACCACTGCTGGGAGGGCGGGACACGGCGAGAGGGCTGAACCCATGTTTGACAAACTATAAACTGGTACACCATTTCTTGGAAAGCAATCTGGCAAAATGCATCAAAAACTTTAAATAGCCTCATCATTTCACCTAAAATCCCATCTCTAAGGATCTATCCAAAAAAAATCTGATTTAGGCACAAAACTGTTGCAACATTTGTTAGAATAGAAAAATAAAGAGGAAAACACTAAATGTTTACCTGAACGGGGCATTTACATAAGTTACAATATATCAGAAATCGCATTTTCTAAGAATATTTGGTGACAGAGGTAGAACGTATGTCAAGTGAAAAAAAATGCAAAATGCATATAACATGGCACAGATTTAAGGTACATGTATATAAATACATGTGCACAGAAAAAGAGGGAAAAACTGTAGTTGAATAGTAATAATGATTATTTCTGGGTAGCTGGGTTGACAGGAGTTTCTAGTTTCTTCCTTAACGTTGCCTGTACTTCTTTTAATTCTGCCATAGATACGATGCCTCCGTAATCCCAGGGAGGGCACAGGTGCTGGCCTAGGGCTGGACAACATGCTGTGTAGGAGATGCAAGCAGGCTCTCCCCAAAATCCACCAGGGCGCTGAACCCTTGGGGAGAGTCAGTCGAGATAGGGTGGGGGGTACAAGGTGGCCTGTGGAAAGGTGCTGAGGAGGCGGAAAAGCACTAGGGAGGGCAGCAGTGGATAGCACTGTCTCAAGGTAGAGTGGACACTGCCACTAAAGCACATCTGAGGGGCTTCCAGCTTGCTAGTGGCCAAAGATGGTGGGTCTAAGGAAAAGAAGCTCTGGGACTGTTCTAAGAGATGGTGGAGGCATGACGGGGTTCCTAGACCAAAGCCTTGGATTGGTATCAAAGGTCAATGTGGCTAAGAGGTTCTGGTGTCCTATAAAGAGAACTTGCTTTTGGTGGTTATGGTCAGACTTGCAGAATGCTTCACTCCCAACTGGATCAGAGACCCCAAGTGATGGAAAGGTCCAAAACGGTTTTGGAACAGTGAGAGAAAGTGACTGTCGAAAATCTTTCTTCAATTTGTGATCCTACTACCCCTCACCCTGAGAACGTCCTGCCTCCCTCCTAAGAACTAGGGCTTGGAAGTGCCCTGTAGGTTCTCCCTGCATTGATGACTCCATCATACCAGCTGAGACGGCTCTGGTCCCCAGGAAGGGAAAACTGTGGTGTAATCACAAAAGGCCCCAGAAGTGCTCTGAAGCGACCTAAGTTAAAGACACAGTGTAACCAGGCTGGTTAGGACTATGCGCAGGAACACATTCCTGTGCTTCAGGAGAGACAGAAAGGAGTGAGGACGTTCCAGAGAATGGCCGGAAGATGAAAAAGGGGTCCTGTGTGGCCCCAAGACAGACAAGCAAAGGGTAAAGGAAAGGGTTATGAGATAACTGACCTGCTCTCCCCTAAGAAGATCAAGGTCAGAGAAAAGAAGCCTGAAATACATGAAGGAGTCCAAAGAGGTATAACAGCCAAATGCAGTATAGGAACCCTGACTGGAACCTAGATTTTAAAAAGCTATCAAAGAAGTCATGGAGAAATCTGACTGGGACTGGAGGTATGATATAAGGCAGAAGGAATGAGTTTTCCCAGATGTAACAGCGGTGCTGAGCAGGGCGGAGACACCTCCCCCACAGCCATTTAGGAGACCTAGCTCCAGTGCCCAGGGCTGAAGTGTTGTGATTCTCTCCACAACTCACCTTCAAATACCTCAGGAGACACCTGCGGGGTATGCGCACACACGGAATTAAGCAGATAGGGCAAAAACAGTGACTGTTTTGTCTAGGAGGTTGGCATATGGATGTCCATTATTCAGTTCTTCCAATTGCTCTGTATACTTTTCAATCTCATAATAAAAAGTTGGAAAATGTATCTAACCATAAGACAAGCCTTAGAACTGGAAAGAAAACAACGGAGTAGGTGTGGCAGAAGGTACTACTTTACAGTGGGGGCCAAACCAACACACCTCCAGTAGGGAACAGACCCAAAAATGTCAGAACTGTCAAGAAGGGCTGAAATCCAGTTTTTTCAACAGTGGGTTACATGATCAGAAACCTAGATATGTAAGAAACATTATTAGTTTAAAATAACCTAAGCAATACATACTCATAAAGAAGAAATTCTAGCAAAGTAGATAGAGTAAAAAATGAACACTTTCCACCTGCCTCCTGTTTCCAATGTTAAGAGTTGGCTGCAGCTCCTTCCAGATCTTTTCTGGAATAAACTACATATGGTGAAAGTGACAATAGTAAAGGTTTACTGAGCACTGAGTGCCAAGTGCCACTCTGCTTTCTCCACATTATCACATCTAATTTTCACAGCAACCTTATGCAGCAGGTATAACTACTGTCCTCAGCTCAGAGAGAACACAGAGGGTGGGAGGTGGGATTCCAACGCAGCCAGCACGGCCTCAGAGAAATCCAGAGCAGATGGTGGGAGCACAGCAGCCGTGCAGTAGGCCTAAGGGAAGACCTCCCTGCAGAAAGAACAGCCAGTGTCAAGGCTCTAAGAAGGGCCAGGCTTAGTGTGTGTGAGAACAAGGTGGAGATGGAGGGAGCAGGCCAAGAGCAGATCACAAGGGGCTTATCAGGCCCCAGAGGAGTCTGTGCAGAGGGAATGGCCTCTCTGAGCCTGTATGATGGTGCCCATGCTGAAGTACCAGTATTGAGCAGGGAGAGTGAAGGTTCTGAGAAATCAATGTGTGACCGCAGCTACTGAGTGCTGACCTGGACCCAAACGCAGCCACACCTGTCAGCTCTTAAACACAACAGATAGCCCTTTATGCGCCAGAAATCTCTCAAAAGGAGCAACACGAAGATGCCCCCTATAGGCTCCTCACATGCTTACAGAGTCTCCAGAGCCTTGTTCTCACATTAGAGGGCCTGTGGGTAACAAACACACTCTTGGGTACCAAAATCAGGGAGCAACACTCTATAAGTTGGTCTTCCAGACAATCCAGAATATTCCTGTAGTAAAGCTTTAGATTACAGAATTTAAAATAAATTTTAAAGAGCGATCCTAGGGGCACCTGGGTGGCTCATTTGGTTAAGCATCTGCTTTTGGCTCAGGTCATGATCTTGGGGTCCTGGGATCGGCCCCCTGTCGGGCTCCCTGCTCAGTGGACAGTCTGCTTCTCCCTCTCCCTCTGTTCCCTCTCCTCCCACCTCATGCTCATCCCCTCTCTCAAATAAATTTTTAAAATCTTAAAAAAAGGGCGCCTGGGTGGCTCAGTGGGTTAAAGCCGCTGCCTTCGGCTCAGGTCATGATCCCAGGGTCCTGGGATCGAGGCCCACATCGGGCTCTGTGCTCAGCAGGGAGCCTGCTTCCTCCTCTCTCCTCTCTCTCTGCCTGCCTCTCTGCCTACTTGTAATCTCTCTCTCTGTGTCAAATGAATAAAAAAAAATAAATAAATAAATAAAAAGGGTGCCTGGGTGACTCAGNCCTGTGAATGCCTAGGAGGACCAGAGTTTGGGAACCTCTGCTCCGTAATACCCTATCTGTCCTGTAACAGGTAAGGAAGCTGGACTGCAAGCCTGGCACAGAACACAGTGCGTGAGCCCTGACTGGAGAAAGTTCTGTACCAAGGTCTCCTTACACTGTAGATCACTGATCTCATTCCCCCCCCTCCACTTTTTACACAGGGATACACTCGTGGAAGCCTGGAACTCCTGCCTAGCAGCCGCATCAGCCCTGGAGACCAGACCACGGTCAGATCATCTGAGTGGGAGAATCCAAAGCTGGAGGACAGATAAGTGGGCCTCTGCTTTCAAGGAAGCATTATAGCTACCCCCAATGCAACCCAGCCCCCAGAGCTCTGAAGAGTGCCTCATGACATGGTGGCTTCAGCAAGGACTGAGCCCTCAAGCACATCAACACAGTGATAGTCACCAGGTAAAAAACAAAACAAAACAAAACAAAACACAACAACAAAAAAAACCACAGTGATAGTCATGCCTTCAAAACACCAGCTGTATCAGAACTGGAGCAGAGGAGTCAGAAGTCACTCAGCAGAGATCAAAGACACAGCCGAGGAGGTTTGTGCTGACAAAGCTAGTTGAATGGTGTTTGATTTGGGACATATTTACTTTGAAAAATACCCAACACCGGCCCAGCACCAAAGTTCACATTGAAACCCCACTGGTGACCTTGGCTTGTTTCATCTTTGCAACACCACTTCTCAGAAGCACAGAGGTGAGTTTGGTTTTTAACATTTCTGTTGATTTTAAATTCTTATTTGCGGTGGTTAGAGATGGGTAACTGGTGCATTTCTCTATCAAACTATAAATTCAAAAGCTTTCTACACTGTCTTACAAATGGAAAAATGGTTTTGTTTTTTAGTCTGCCTAATATAACATCCGTCAGTTACATTACTGAGACAACTGACAAAATTAGAACAGGAACTAGAATAGGAAAGTATTGTGCCTATGTTAAATTATCTTAAGTACATAACGGTACTATGATGGTGCATGAAATATCCTTATCCTTTTCCCCTGATATACTCAAATTAAAAGTTAGAGGGACACGCCATAAGTGACCTACTCTCAAAGGTTTCAGAAAAAAAAAAAAAGAGGATATGTGCATATGGGTGTACATACCCATACCTACAGATGTGTACATATGGAGAGAAAGCCAAATTATAGCAACTGTTCCAAAATATAAAAGCTAGTGAATCTGGGGAAAGGGTGTACAGGGAATGCTCCTTATGCCGGCCTTTCAACTTTTCTAATGCTGGAAGTTATTTCAAAATAAAAGGTTTTTAAAACTTCAAGCAGTCAATTCTCTCCATCACATCGGCCCTCTTCGGGCCTGAAGACATAGCAAGGAGGGACTAAGGTGTCCAAGTGTTATGCTTTGATGTGTGAACAAAAAGTCCAACCTTGCTCCATACTATTGGCATAAGAAAACGCCACATAAAGTTCCCCGAAAGGCAAGCATCCGAACGATTTACCTTGAAAAAATACTGCTTCTCTTCAGAGATAGTCACTGGGATTTAAATATAACCTAGTGGTAGTTTTAAAGTGTCTTATATTAATTCTTGTTATACTAAATGGCAAAATGATAGGAAGACTGGCCTTTTATTTTTTTAAAGATTTTATGTGAGAGAGAGAGAGAGCGAGCAAGCACCAGCTGGGGGGAGAAGCAGAGGGAGAAGTAGAAGAAGCAGGCTCCCCGCTGAGCAGGGAAACCGATATGGGGCTTGATCCCAGGAACCTGAGATCATGACCTGAGCCAAAGGCAGATACTTAACTGACTGAGCTTCCCAGGTGCCAAGATAGGCCTTTTAGATCCTTAATTTCAATCCACAGAAAATATCAGAGAGCTTTTCTCCTTCCTCTGATAAGGGAATACTGAACACTACTTTTGGCTTTTCATCATATAATGCATCTTATACAGAGTATAAGAAGATTCCAAACACACGATATGAACACAGGCTAAAAAACATGAATGTCTTCACCTCTGCCTCCTTATTTGATCTCGGATTCCTTTTCCTGAACTCTTATTCCTTCAAGTTGTTTTTTTAACCTTGTTTTTGCCTGAGAAGGATCTTCCTAAGTGCAGTCTAGCAAGGAGACTCCGCCAAGTTGCTCGCTTTCTTCTTTTCTAACTTTTTACAGTGCATTGCTATCAATATCCATGCCCAGTTCTATCTGAAACCGGGCCCAGTTCTACCTACAGCCAGACACATCAGAAATGGTTTCTCGGGTGCCTGGGTGGCTCAGATGGTTAAGCATCTGCCTTCGGCTCAGATCATGATCCTGGGGTCCTGGGATCCAGTCCCGCCATCGGGCTTCCTGCTTGGTGGGGAGCCTGCTTCTCCCTCTGCCCGCTCCAGTCTGTGTCTCTCATGAATAAATAAATAAAATCTTAAAAAAAAATCGTTTCTCATGTCTGAGCTATGTGTACAGCACCGCAGCCTCAGCTGGATGCTGGAGGGAGGGTGTGGGGTAGGAAAAGACAACAGACATTTTCAAAGTCGGAAACTTATGTGACTTGCCCCCTCCAAAGTGTGTGATTCAGGAGTCTTTCGGTAGTGATTAGAACAGCATTTGAGCTGATTATTCTCACAGTACTGTAGGGGAAGACGCAAAGAGGGAGATGGAGGGGGACTGGGGAGATGGGCAAGAAACCAGTGCTCCGAGGCAAAGAGGCAGAGGCTCCACTGCCACATACAGTGACATAAGGCTCAGGATCCTGGTATATAAAATGTTGGAAGGATGATGTTAAGTTACATAGACGAAATTCCTTGCACAGCACCTGGCATCCAGCAGACCTATCAGGCGTCACTGCTGTCATCAATATCAACAAAACTGAGAGCATCACAAGTTGGGTATCTGTATAGCAGGCCCAAATTCGGACTAACAAATCCAAATATTTACTGAATAGGCTCCAGTAATTCTTATCTGGCCTAGACTGGAAGCAGATATTCTGGTCCTCAAATATCTAGCTAACAGGAGACGGTTACATATACACAACAAACTTAACAAGACACAATTCTTCTTTCCAGGCTGTTCAGAAGTGACGCTGGGATCACGTATGATGGTATAACATTATAAATGCCTACTGTTGCTGTCCTGGAGAAACACAGAAATATCAAATAGGGCACCTGGGTGCCTCAGTCATTAAGCGTCTGCCTTCAGCTCAGGTCACGATCCCAGGGTCCTGGGATCGAGCCCCGCATCAGGCTCCTTGCTCTGTGGAAAAGCCTGCTTCTCCCTCACCCACTCCCCCTGCTGGTGTTCCCTCTTTTGCTGTGTCTCTCTCTGTCAAATAAATAAATAAAATCTTAAAAAAAAAGCAACATCAAATAATAGCTCATCTACCCAGGATGTAATTAATATGCAGGAAGTAAGCAATAGAAGGATAAATTCAATTGGCAGGTAAAACTGATTTGACAAGTCAAGACTCATTCTTGGAACAAGGCAGGGGATGGGTAGATAAAGACAGACTTACCACAGTGTATGTATTAAAAACTTAATTAGGAGTTTATTTATTTGAGAGAGAGAGAGCACGAGTGGTAGGAGGGGCAGAGGGAGAAGCAGACTCCCTGCTGAGTGGGGAGCAGGACGTGGGACTCTGGGATCATGACCTGAGCCAAAGGCAGACACTTGACTGAGACATCCAGGTGCCCCAAAACTTATCTTATTTAAATAAAGGGACTCCCCCCAGGCCTTCTAGTGAGAGCTTTCCGGCAACATCCTCACATAGACCCTATACAGCTGGTACGATTACTCCTAACCCCATGCTAGAAGCAGTTAAGTAAAAAAAAGATTTAGTAGGTCCTCCTGACAGCATTGAGAGCCAAGTAACAGAGGCAGAGAAGATGGGACACCTGTGGTAAACCATAGAGCCTCCCCTCACAGCCAGTGGGGCTCCAGGGGAAAGACAGGCTGCCAGCCACCTTTCACTGAGCACCCAGAGGATCTCTGCATTATGACAAATTCCAAATGTTATTCAAATTGCACAACCCCAAATAAAAACACAAATCTCACGTATCTTTAGGATATTTGTTTGCAGAAAGCCTGGCCCATACGCCTTTTTCAATATCTCCACTCAGGCCCCACCTCCTGGGGAAGCTTGGTGAGGCTCTCCTGGTAGCCTGCTCCTACCACAGGAGGCAGGGCCACACCCCAGCTCTGCACCCCCACCTTCTTTGGTAGTGTCCTTATGAGAGCCCCCCTTCTTTACTGCACATCTGTTCCCTGGCTAGCTGGCAGAGCCCCTTGGTGGGGGTGCTTCCAGTGCCTAACACGTTGTTTGGAAAACAGGAGACAAAGTTTGGTGAGTGAATGAAAAAGAAACTCCTGGGAACACTGAGTCCGCAGGAATCTATATGGTCGCAGTTTTGTAAATCTTTACAGAAGGGATTCTTGAGTTGGGGCCCACAGATCCTTCAAGCAGGTTTATGAAGCCGCACAAATGTTAGGTATCTATTTATTTTGACCAGCTTCTCTTAAGGTGCATGATCTTAAAATGGTCAAGGACTGACATTCCCAGGGCATCTTCTGGGGTCAAACTATGGGCTTGCCCTCTGAGCACTGTGGTGGCTGGTTTTCAAGGCCACTTTTGATCCTGTCGCTGGTTTTCTCTCCCAGCTTTAGCTCTGCCAAAATGAAACGCCTTTTCCAACCCCTCATCGTATCTCTCATCCTGATGTCCATGTGTTGGAGCAACAGCCTGGCTAGTCAGCTTGAGAAAGGAGGGGAAGATTCTCCACCCACAGACCCCCAATGGGGGCAGTTAAGTAGCAAAAACCTGAGCATGCCCCTTCTCCCCGCCGACTTCCACAAGGAAAACACAGTCACCAACGACTGGATCACAGAGGGGGAGGAGGATGAGGACTATCTGGACCTAGAGAAGATATTCAGCGAAGATGATGACTATATTGACATCATTGATGCGGTTTCAACAACCGATTCAGAGGCCGGTGCTGGGAACATCCTCCAGCTCTTCCAAGGCAAGAGCCGGATCCAGCGTCTCAACATCCTCAATGCCAAGTTTGCTTTCAACCTTTACCGTGCACTGAAGGAGCAGGCCCATTCTTCCGACAACATCTTCATAGCCCCAGTGGGCATTTCCACAGCCATGGGTATGATTTCCTTCGGCCTGCAGGGGGAGACCTATGAACAAGTGCACTCAATTTTGCATTTCAAAGACTTTGTCAATGCCAGCAGCAAGTACGAGATCATGACCATTCACAATCTCTTCCGTAAGCTGACTCATCGCCTCTTCAGGAGGAATTTTGGGTACATACTGCGGTCAGTCAATGATCTTTACGTCCAGAAGCAATTTCCAATCCTGGATGACTTCAAAAGAAAAGTAAGAGAGTACTACTTTGCAGAGGCCCAGGAGGCTGACTTCTCAGACCCTGCCTTCATATCAAAAACCAATAACCACATTCTAAAGATCACCAAGGGTCTCATAAAGGACGCTCTGGAGAATATAGACCCAGCTACTCAGATGATGATTCTAAACTGCATCTACTTTAAAGGTAAGAAATAGCTTTAAGTTTCTCAAAACAAACTCGTGACATACTTTCTTAGTATGCAGGTGGACTGAACGTCAAGAACTGTATTCTCTAGCTCGATTTATCCAGGAAACCAAGTCACAAGGTCAGCTCACAGGGAAGATCAGGATGAGGTGATGGTAGCAGCTGACACTCAGTACTAACTCTGTGCTTTATGCTCACAGAAACTTCATCATAATCTTGTTATTAGCATCCCATTTTACAGACAGAGCCGCCAAGGGACAGAAAAGTAAAATGATGCTCCCAGGGAACATAGCCAGTACAGGGCAGAACCCAGGTTACACCAGGCAGGCCATCTCTAGCGCTTTGTTAAGTTGAAAGAAAAAAATGAAAAACCTTTTTAGCATTTGGCCATCTTGGATTTGAGTTTTTTCCATCTCCTTTCCCAATTATCAGTAAGCAGGAATATGGACAAGAGGCTGAACACAGGTGTCTGAAAACTGTTCAGCTTGACTAACATTAATACCTGCAACTCCTTTTTGGGACACTGTGCACTAATGGGAAGAAGGGGGTGGGGAAATAAATTATTATCTCCAGACCAACTATTCTGGGCCAGATAAACAAGGACATTCATTCCCCATCCCCACACCACTACACAGACATAGGACCCCTGCGATCCTGGAAGTAAATGGGCAATGGACTTTAAAATCCAGATCTCATTCACAGTGCCTTCACTGGGACTTGAACTGGAAGAAACTTCTACCTCATTATACGAGCCTAGAGAGCCAAAGGGCAGATGCTAGAAATGGGTCCACATCTCAATGACTCATGATGACACACAACCACTCTCCTCTCTGCCACCAAAACCTGGCAGGGACCAGCTAGAATCAATCCCTGACGCTTGGGAGGCTATGCTTCCTTGATAATCAGCTCCAGCACTGGTTGCAGCAGCCCAGGGAAGCGAAGGACAGGGGCCCTTTCTTGGCTGCTGCTCTGGAGTGATGCGGCTGCCGAGGGAAGGCCGAGGCCTTCCAGCAGCTGTGCCAGGCAGGCATTCTGCCAGATGGGCAAAGTAAGGCTGAAGCAGCCAAGACCGGAGGAGGGGCATGGAGGCCGAACCACACCCCTGGGCTTCCCTCTCAAATGCCAGGCACACCACTGGCCTTGGAGTGGGTGTTCAAAGGCTGAGGCTCTAACAGGCTTGTGACAGACACACAGACACATCCAATATATATATACATATATAAATAAATATATATGATCAACCTTTTTTTTTTTTTTGAGAAAGAGAGTGAATATAAGCAGGGGGGAGGCGGAGAGGGGGAGGAAGGAAAAGAATCACAAGCAGGCTCTACACCCAAAGTGGGGCTCAACCTCACCACGCTGAGATCATGACCTGAGCTGAAACCAAGAGTTGGGTGCTCAACTGCCTGAGCCACCCAGGCACCCCTCCATACATATACTTTTTATTACTGGTCATAAGTACACAGAAGTAAGCAAACTGTGGAGTTTAAGCCCTGGCCTCCCCACTTCTTATTCACGTGGCCTCGGGCAGGTCATTCAGTGTGTCTGTGACTCATTTCCTCACCTTTATCACAGAGATGATGATAACACCTACTCTGACAGGGCTGTGTGCAGCTCTGCAAGAGAGAGTGATGCAGGGTGCCTGGGTGGCTCAGTGGGTTAAAGCCTCTGCCTTCGGCTCAGGTCATGATCTCAGGGTCCTGGGATCGAGGCCTGCATCGGGCTCTCTGCTCAGCAGGGAGCCTGCTTCCTCCTCTCTCTCTGCCGGCCTGTCTGCCTACTTGTAATCTCTCTCTCTCTGTCAAATAAGTAAATAAAATCTTAAAAAAAAATTAAAAAAAAAAGAGAGAGTGATGCAGTGCTAGCCTGGTATGTGGCAAGAGCTCAAAGAACTTGAAGGAGTAAAACTGCAGATGCCAATGTCATATAATATATTAAGTAGGAATGATATTGCTAGTGACATTTATTCTGCTTCTATGAGCAACTAACCTATGTTTAGGAACAGCTTTAGAACAGCCAGTGTAAGTTACTTGGGCAGCACCCGATCTACCGGTCTGTGGGGCGCTCCGGACCTGAGTGCCTCTGCACTAACCTGGCTGAGTGATTGGGAGCAAGCAGAGAAACACAGCAGCAAGCCATTCCCGCCAGCAAGGACTGCAGAATGACTAGGACAATCGGTTTATAACCTCCAGCACACTGTAACCAGTGCCACGCCAAGGGGCTAAAGTGGCAAATATACATGTATTCTTTTCCCCTTGTGCTGGATGGTCACTTAATTTAACACTGGAATTGGAGGGATGAAATGCCAGCAGCACCCAATCTTTCATGGAGGCTTTTTTTTTTTTAAATCATGGATGCTTATCAAAAGAAAGGAAGATCTAGAAGTATAATTTTAATCGCTAGATCCTTAATCTGTTACTAATTTTTAAAAAATATTTTATTTGACAGAAAGAGAGACAGAGCGAACGAGCACAAGCAGGGGGATCAGCAGGTAGAGGGAGAGGGAGAAACAGGCTCCCCACTGAGCAGGGCGCCTGGCAACACAGGGCTCGATCCCAGGACTCTGGGATCATGACCTGAGCCAGAGGCAGACACTTAATCAACTGAGCCACTCAGGCACCCCACTAATTTGATTTTTAGTTACAAATACTATAACCATAGCCTTGTAAAATGCAATAAAAACAGAGGTTGGGTCTCAGGAGGAAGTCAGAAAAAAACCCAGGCGACACATGACAGCTCCAGCAGAAGTGCAGTGACATCTGTGCTTGCCACAACCTGGCGTCGGAAAGCACCCCAGCACCTCAGCAGTAAAGGCCAGGGATGCTGCAAAACACCCTACAGTGCACAGGGCAGCCCCCACAACAGAGAACTGCCCAATGTCAACAGTGCTGAGGCTGAGAAGCTGGGGGAGGAGGCTTATGTCATCCCAGTGGCTCTACCTATCAGCTGGAAACCCTGGAAAAAGTTACTTTGCTTCTTTGTGCTTCTGTTTCCTCATCTGTAAAACAAGGCTTATAAGAAAAAGCATGCATCTCATATGGTTGCTAGGAGGAGGAAATGAAGGATACAGGAAAGATGCTTGGAGGAATGCTGGCACACTGCCAGTTCTCATTTGTCAGTCAGCGGCCGTTATTACAGTTACTAGCATCTCAAAGATAAAACAGACATGTACTTAGTCCTGGACACAGCATTATACCCAAATCTGACATGAAGATCTGATGGCATCATCAGTGTATCCTGCTAGTCCCAGTGGAGTCACAGGGTGGATGGGAGGAAAGCCATCGAAACAGAGCTGCCAGGCGCCTGGGTGTCTCAGTGGGTTAAAGCCTCTGCCTTCCGCTCAAGTCATGATCTCAGGGTCCCGGGATCGAGGCCCGCATCGGGCTCCCTGCTCGGTGGGGAGCCTGCTCCCTCCTCTCTCTCTCTACCTGCCTCTCTGCCTACTTGTGATCTCTGTCAAATAAATAAATAAAATAAAATCTTAAAAAAAAAAAAGAAGAAAGAAACAGAGCTGCCATGAGCAACAAGCTACTCGTTTTACAGGTCAACAAGTAAAGGTCCAGGCATGTTTGGCATCTTGCTACAGTCAAACTAGTTAGTGCCCTCATCTAAACCAGAATTCATTCCAGTCTATCTAACTTCCCTACCACTATCGTACTTCCTACAAGTATGGCATTCTGACCTTGGAATCATTTAGAACAGCGGTCCTCAAAGTGTAGTCTCCAGACCAGGAATTAGCACCACCTGGGAACTTGTTAGAAATGTAAGTTCTTGGTTCAAATTAGACCTACAGAACCAGGGACTCTGCGGGGTGGGGGGCTGCTGTCAGAACAAGCCCTTCAGGTGTTTCTGATACATGTTCACATGTGTGGACCACGGCTTTAAAATAATTCTTTTAAAAGATTTTATTTATTTATTTCACACACACAGAGAGAGAGAGAGAGAGATTACAAGTAGGCAGAGAGGCAGACAGAGAGAGAGGAGGAAGCAGGCTCCCTGCTGAACAGGGCACCCGACTTGGGACTCGATCCCAGGACCCTGAGATCATCACCTGAGCGGAAGGCAGAGGCTTTAACCCACTGAGCTACCCAGGCGCCCCTAAAATAATATTTTAATAAAAGCCCTGTTCTTGTTGACTTTACAGGATCCTGGGTGAATAAATTCCCAGTAGAAATGACACACAACCACAACTTCCGGCTGAATGAGCGAGAGGTGGTCAAAGTTTCCATGATGCAGACCAAGGGGAACTTTTTGGCAGCAAATGACCAGGAGCTGGACTGTGATGTCCTGCAGCTGGAGTACGTGGGGGGTATCAGCATGCTCATTGTGGTCCCGCACAAGCTGTCTGGGATGAAGACCCTTGAGACACAGCTGACGCCCCAGGTGGTGGAGAGATGGCAGAAAAGCATGACAAACAGGTACTTTAGGTTGAATGTTTGCTCTTCTGATCTTTGGGAAGCTGGGAGAGACCAAGAAACACTGGGAATTTGGGTCATTTAAAGGAGAAGGGAGACGTGTGCATAAAAACCCAAGAACTGCCATCCTGGGCCACTCTTGTTAATTCAGCCCAAACTTCCTGCTCGGTGAGAAGCAATCGGACAGCAACTGTGAGAAACACATCCCCTCCTCCACCATGTGACAGTTTCAGACGTGAGTGGCAGGTGACTTAGAGCCAGCTTGGAAACAATTCCGGCCCTGCCACCTACTTGCTCTGTGGCTTTGAGCCCTGGCTTCACCATCTGTAAAAGCAGCACAATTCTATGACAGGGTCGCAGAGAGAGATACGTAGAAAAGTGACACTGAGCACCCATCACAGTGCCTGGTGCCTGTGATAAGCTCTCCCTTCCCTGTGCAGGAAATGCTGTAGGCCTCGAAACCTATTAAGGACATGTTGTTCATGATTTTCCTCTCTCATTACTCCAGAGTCAAAACTACAGGTTTTAAGTAGTTACTATGATTATTAGCGGAATATGGGAGGAAGAATAGAGAAGTCATAATTCTGTTATATTGGAAACTGGCTAGGCCCATATTAAGATGTGATCTGGTTCAGGTCTCCTTTTAGGACAAGAATGCAAAGAAATGGAACGAACTCAGAAGAGGGCTCTTAGAGGAAGGTAATCGCCTAGGGAGCCAATGAGTCATCAGGCCCCCTCAATTTTTCCTTAGAAATGTCCCCTCTGTACCCACCTCCTTCTTAACCTCACAGCCTATGATCTCCCACTCCGAGCCAGGAAGGCCTAACCAGCCTGCCCATCCATTCTCAAGCCATGCAGCACTGGCCTCCAAACAGCATTCCCAAGACACACTCAGGCTTCCGCAGTTCTTCTCAGAAGCTCTTTATGGGCTACCTGCCCACGGGATGCAGCCCAGCTTCTTGGCCAGGCCCAAAAAAACAGTCCCCCATCTGACCTGCTTTGCCCTCCCTCCTCTTTCCTCCCTGTCTGGTGCCCCCTCTGCACGTCAGCCAGACCAAGGCTCAAGCTCCCTCCAGGCTTTGCTCACACCATCTCTCAAGCTGTGGGAAGCCTTCTAAGCCCCAGGAATACCCCTCCTCCTCACTCCCTGCTGGATGGCTCCGGTAGTTAGATCTGTTCTGGTTGTTTAGAGATTACCATAACACTTTACCATTTTGCTGCTTTACACACGAGCCCTGGCTTGCCAAAAGGAAAGCAAATTCTTTTTTTTTTTTTTAAGATTTTATTAATTTTTTTGACACAGAGAGAGAGATTACAAGTAGGCAGAGAGGCAGGCAGAGAGGAGGAGGAAGCAGGCTCCCCGCTGAGCAGAGAGCCCGATGCGGGCCTCGATCCCAGGACCCTGAGATCATGACCTGAGCCGAAAGCAGAGGCTTTAACCCATTGAGCCACCCAGGCGCCCAGGAAAGCAAATTCTTGAGAAGGGGGACTGTGTCTGACGTCTCTTTATCCCCTTTGTGTGCTGGACTTGGCCCCATGGGCACTGTAGTTGCTATTTATCCATAAGGGTTGAATGTCTTGAGACAAGGACAGAGAACTAAAGTTTAGCACTTTCCGGCACATGAAGGGTTCTTTTTTCTGTACACTGATCAGATATTCAACTGCTTACTTAACAAAGTAAGAAATGCCTGAAATCAAGGACCCAAGCAAGAGAATTATTTCAGATATTTTTCAAACCATAAACCAGTAATAGTTCTGCTGCTGACCTGGAAGGCGGGGTGTGAGTCCCACAGTATGGAGGAAATGACTACAGAGCACTAACCACGCCTCCATTTTAAGGAACTGGAATCCTAATGGATGGTCTTTCCCAAAAACTCAACTGACAGTACTGGGATATGAATTTCAAGAAGTGCTGCATCCATTTTGTGGTAAAAGCAACCTGGGGTTGGTGGGGGGAAGGAGATTGTGGACATCTGAGGGAAAAACAGGATTCTTTTGGAACTTGTGGTTCAGTAAAACTGGGCCTTTTCTTCTCTGCTCAGAACTCGAGAAGTGCTTCTGCCAAAATTCAAGCTAGAAAAGAACTACAACCTGGTGGAGGCCCTGAAGTCAATGGGGGTCACGGCACTGTTTGACAAAGACAGCAACATGACAGGAATCTCAGACCACAGGATCACCATTGATCTGGTACGCTCTCCCCTTGTCCACCCTCCGCACCTGTTCCCAGGGTCTGCCCCCAGCAAAGCCTCCCTCCTGCCAGGTCTGACTTCGAAGGTCAGCGGTGCTGGCTCTGCCAGACACTGAGTGGGCGGGGTAATCTGTTTTAGGAAGCAGTGTGGGAGTGAGCCTCATTCCTGCTGACTGCAGAAGGAGAGGAGGTATGTGCCCTGATCCACGAAGTAGCTACACCAGCTGAATCATGAAAGACCCGTTAACTATACGCAGGGAAAGTGCATGACCTGCATGCTGAACTTGAAATAACAATAGACATTCCACAAAAAAAGAGGGAGAATATCAGTCCGAAAACCCACGCCAATCCAGGCCCCTCCCTTCTGGCAGTGCACCTACAGTGTGCGGAGGAGATGGGGTCTGTAGCTGCCGTCTTGCTGACAGACCACTCATACTATGACGACCACCTTGAGCGGCTGTGATGCTGGAGTTTAGAGATACACATTGTTTATATGACACAGACTCTGAACACAATTACTGCACCTGGCAGGAGGTGAGAGAGACCTTCAAGGGTCCTTCTGGCCAGCTGTGGTGCCTTGTATGTGGTGTTTCCACCCTGAATGAGAGTAGACAGCACTATATAGTCTCTCCCTCTGTGGGTCCACTGGCTGGATCTGACAACTTCCCTTTCCATTTTGAAATAGTTCAAGCACCAAGGAACCATCACGGTGAACGAGGAGGGCACCCAAGCTGCCGCCGTGACCACGGTGGGGTTCATGCCGCTGACCACCCAAGTCCGTTTCACTGTCGACCGCCCCTTCCTCTTTCTCATCTATGAGCACCGCACCAGCTGCCTGCTCTTCATGGGGAGAGTTGCCAACCCCACCAAGTCGTAAAGGTGGAGGTCTGGGCATTTCAAGTGTTTTGGGGGCACTCTGTAATTCTGGTTCCATTCTAACAATGAGAACGGAGATGTTTTGGCTTTCGTGGCTTATGCTACCATTCTGAAATCGAGGCCCATAGGAGAGAAGAAATTTATAAATGACTGAGAAGCTCACTGGAATCTCTTCAGCACAGTGAACAATGCCAACAGTTCATAGAAGTTAATGTACCTGTTATATGTCAGCTGTTCCATAGGGGGTGTCAGCAACATACAGACCGGCTTCCTCCCGCCTCCTCAGTGCAAACCTGTAGAGGGCTTACTTGTGCACCTCCTTTCCCTGCTGTCCCCGTTCTTGAACTTTTGGCTCTATCCCTCAAATTACCAGCGCTCCTCATTTGAACACAGAATACAGAACTGAGCTGCCGGACTAATTTCTCACCTCTCCCAAGGATGGTGCCCAGGACAGAAGCAACTTCATGACATTCACGAGGTGCCCTGGGTGTTAAGGCTTAATTCTCTCAAGGCCTAACCTTCTGAATTGATGCTAAACGTCATCTATAGTTCTGCTGTCACCTCACTGCTGCCCAGAGGACAGTATATACACATGGCCATGCCTTCCATCTTAGAGATAAATAAATACCGCCACTTTTACTGTGTGTCTGTTATAATTCTGTTTTTTGAGGCTCAAGTAACTTAAAAAAGCCAAATTCAAAATAGCTGACATCCCCAGGAATGACAGAGGTTCACAAAAAGCAACTTGAGTTCTTCAGTGACTCAGGTGCTACACAGCAGGCATATTCCTCGGAATCAGGACGTGGTGAGTGTTGCTAAATCCTGGGGACAAGGATGCTGTGGATGGGGGCTTTGTGGAAATTCCTGAAATGCTAGTCTTTATGTAGGGCACATAGTTTGGCTTTCATCCCTAGACGAAGGGAGACCCTCAGACGAGCTCCCACAGTGGGTCTGGTCTGAGAAAGCGAGTGACATTCAGATGTCTGAATGTTTCGCTGCTTGGGTAAGATGAGTGGAATTCCAAAAGGCTGCTCAGAATTCAAGGGTGCTGGTGCCTCTGCAGTACTGGGGACTCTGGGCAGTGACGGGGAGAGCATCACAAATGCTGTGTGTGCAGCTGTCTAACTATGACCCCCAGAGCCCTGCAAGAGAGGCTTTCTCTTCTCTGCAGATGAGAAAGAGCAGGGTTTGAGCACACGTTGGCTTGACTCCAGAGTCACCCACAGAGTCTTGTCACAGAGGGCTTCAGACTCACTGAGACCAATACTAGTCATGGTGGCAGCAAAAGGGGGGCATCTCACGCTCCCCACTGTAGGGGGAGCTGTGATGGGTTTGCCAGCAGGTTATCACTGAGTCCTCACACCAATGCTAGGAGGTTTGCACTGTTATCACTTGCTTCTGGCAGAAGAAACAGCTGAGGTCTCAGAGGAGATATGATCTGCCCCAGGCCCTGCTGTTAGTTGCTAACATACCTCTCCACCTGCTTCCTTCCCAACTTCCTGCACCAGGGCCTCTGCCTCCTGTATCTTCTGACCAGTGCAGGGTGGAGGCTACATCCTTGCCTATCACACCTCCTGACCTCTAGGGGAGCCCTGAGCTGGCTGACACCCCATCCCTTGAATTCCTTCTCCCGTGCACTTCCACACTGTCCTTTCCTGGTGCTTGTCCTGCTTTTCTTGTCCTGCGGCTGGCTCCTCGTGTTCCTCCCATTCCTGAATGTGGCTCTCTCAAAAACTCTGCCTGTGGCCCTTTGCCACATCTTTCCTCTACCCAAAAGGTGACCATCTCCCTTCCGATGTGGCCCGCCCCACCTCTGCTGGAGCCAGCCCAGGCCTCTCTGTGACCCGGCCCAGGTCAAGGCCCTCTAGCCTCCATGCTTTTCGTTCACCTACATCCACTCAGAATCCACTCAGATCCCCTCTTTTAGGAACTAGCTGATCCAGGTTTCAAGGCAATAGAATATTAATTCAGAGCATAGACCCTGAGCCAGGCTGCCTGGGTCCCAACCCTAGTTCTGACATTTAGCAGCTGTGGGACTCTGAGGCAAGTTCTGTGCCTCAGTTTCTCCACCTGTAAAATAGGGATAAAAACAAATCCTTAGGTGAGTTAATGACTGGAAGGGGTTTATATCAGTGCTTGGTGCTTAGCAAACGCCAGATAAGGGCTTCTTGTTATTATCTTTGTCTAAGAGAGTATCTAGCCCCGGGGTTCCTGACTGGGGGGCCCTGGGTGGGTTTCTCCCACTCCACTTCTTGAGAATAAATGCAAAACCTTGTGAAGAGATGCATTTCTAGGGAAGGAGAGGGCAAGGGTTTCAAAGGAATCCATGACCTAAAACCTGTTAGTCCACAAACCTAACTTTATAGGCATTGAGAGAATAAGTAACCTGTCCAAGGCCACAAAAATTACCAGGGGCACGGGTAAACTAGCTCTAAGTGAAGTACACAAATGTTTTCTGAGCAGGAAGTGCAACTTATCAAATCACTACTTTACAACAATGGAACACAAGGGACTCTAAGCATTAGATACCTTTCATGGTGCTTGATTAACTAATAGGCCAGACACTAAGAGAAGCAATTTAATCAGTATTGTTTCAGAAGAAATACTATTCTACAAAGTTGCAGGTCAAAGATCACTAAACCTATGCTCTGAAGGAACCTCAGATATCACAAGATTCAGTCTCCAGTGACCTCCTCCAGGCTCCTAAGGTCACTGATAAATCACTGATAAGCTGCACTTGGACACCCAGGCTTCCTGCCCCAAACCTACTGGCACTTCCACCGAACAAAGTACCTGGAGACACTGTGTCATCAAAAAATCCAAAACAGAGTATCTTCTTCCAAAAGAAAGAAATAAAATAAAGATTAAAAAAAAAAAGTGTTGGAAACTAGTTTCTCCTAGAGGGTCCAAGGGGCAAACCAGAAAGCAAATGTAAGATCCCATGATTCTCTGTGCTCTTTGTTGAGCAATAGAATCAAATATTTGTTTCCTCCCCCATAATATAACCATTAACTTTTGTTAAGACTACAATACTTATTCTATTCATGTAAAAGGTCACTGCAGCAGAGTAAACAAAGTATTTTAAGTCAGTGTGTGCTTGCCTATCATTGCTAACAGTCATGCCAACACTGACCTAGCTGGGCACTTCAGAGGGTGATCTTCATCTTTTCAAGAAGTTCTGTGGGCAGAGCAGGCATAGAGAGGTTGTGACACTCACCCAGGATCCCAGGCACAGGAGCAGGAGTTCAACTCTGGCCCCTGTGACCTGAACACCTATGTGTTCCCTACCAACCTCATCGGTCACTACTCCCAGAAAGTGCAAAGTGCCCCCTGGAATTTCTTCTATGCAGTTACTAAACTCTAAATGACAACAGCTATACATGCTTGAAAGCTCACAGGCACACGAGAATTCTGGTGTTTGAACTCACCAGGATTCAGGGATTTGAGTGTCACCCAAACAAGCCCCCAGGCTGCCAAAACCTGCTCTCTCATGGAGCCTGCTGCCGGCCCTTCTCCCCTCCGATAGTCTGAGAGAGTGCCATGGACTTTATGCCCCTCTCCTTTCCCTTTGGGCCAAACAAAGGATCCATGTACAATGGTACTTCTAAAACACAACTGTACACTAACCAATACTATGTATAAAGTGAAAAAGTTGGGCGCCTGGGTGGCTCAGTGGGTTAAAGCCTCTGCTTTCGGCTCAGGTCATGATCTCAGGGTCCTGGGATCGAGGCCCACATCGGGCTCTCTGCTCAGCAGGGAGCCTGCTTCCTCCTCTCCCTGTCTCTCTGCCTGCCTCTCTACCTACTTGTAATCTCTCTCTCTGTGTCAAATAAATAAATAAAATCTTTAAAAAAAAATAAAATAAAATAAAGTGAAAAAGTTTGTTTTTAAAAACCAATGGAGGCAGTGATTAAAAATACTGCAGCAAAGAGTCCTGGCCATTCTCAAATCCTTAGAGCCTGTGGGAGGCACCTGATCACAGGTACGAAGGTGGTAAGGTCCCCAGGAGACAGGGAAAAGTCTCGAGTACAGGGAGCCAGCTAGGGTGCAGTTAAACTTGCAGCCCACTCCCTGCCCCCTCCAGCACACTCAGGCAAAGGAGACTGTCCTGACACAGATGCAACGGGGGAACAAGCAACTTGGCTCATGCTCCAGAATCGGCCACTTACAGGGCGGGGAAGCAGGAAAGAAAAGGACAAGCTGAAGGAAGGTGAATGGAAGCAGAATACTCCACAAAGTACAACCTGTGACATCTTAAAGGCAAATGATAATAAGCCAGTCAGTTCCCATTTTTCACCCATCTTGGCCAGCTAAAATCAGACCCCTCAAGTCCCCTGATTCCCAGTGATGAACACCCAGACTGAAGAACAGAAACTGAAATCAGGAGAGGCACCTCTCCATCCACCTGCCTGACCTCTAAACCCGAGTCATCCTGGCAGCTTGGAGGTCAACCCTGCTGGTGTTCCATGTGAAGGGACACGTGTGTGAGTGCTCAAGACTCGAACTACTGGGAGTGGGGAAAGGTGGGAAGGAACTGGAAGGCAGAAGGAGGGCTTCACCAGAAAGTAGGTTTAGTGGAAGTTAGAGAATCACGGATGAAAACAAATATTAGAACCTGGGGCCGTGGCTTAGGAGTGGCAGCTGGGAACAACTTCGAGAGGGGAAAACAACTTCTACAAAGGTCATCTGGGAAGAAAAGGCTGCAGGTTGAGACAAGAGAAGATGAAGAGCACCGTGGCAGGGGCCAGGGCCTAGACTGTAAGCTGCCACCATGGTGGTGGGCGGGGCTGTGCTCCAAAACATGACCAGCCCCCTGTGCCAACGATGTTGCCCAGAGAGCACTGACGGCTGCAATTCCAAGTACCAAACACCATGCAGAGGCCCCAGGCCTCATCTCATGGGAAGGGACCAGGATGGGGGTAGAAGCAGAGCCTGCCCACCATTAGTCAGAGGCACCAGAGCAGGGCATAAGACACAGGATGAACCTGGAGCCACACCTCAGCTCTGGGAGCCACACAAGAGAGAACCAAAGTGGGTTTCCTGGTCAGCTGGCGAGGAGGTTCAGGCAGAGCACGGAGAAAGGGAGTGGGGGTGTGGCCACAGCAGGCACATACCAGTGGGACAGTCATAGAACAGTTGGTGGTGGCAGAAACACAACCACACGTACAGAATCACTGGGCCTCCAAACAGCATTTTGCTAAGGAATTTGCTGTGCACCACCAGGCAACACTGAAAATATGAGCACAGTATCTGAGGTTTAAAACCACTCAAGTTACTGAATACTCACCACAGCAATTACAGGAATGAGTACACCCAAGTTCCCCGCACTGCTAGAAGCCTAGAAAATAAAAGAATTGAGTCACTGAAAGCATGTGTTCCTTTAAGACATAGTGTTAATTTCAGAGAAATAATGAGCTATATAGACAGCAATATATAAACATGCTCACCCAACATCATTTTTTAAAACGTAGGCTCCCTGTGGAGCCCAATGCAAGGCTTGAACTCATGACCCTGAGATCAAAACTTTAGCTGAGATCAAGGGTCAGATGCCTAACTGACTAAGCCACCCAGGTGCCCCTCCAACATCACCGTAATAGCAAAAAACGGAAACATGTCAAAGAGTAGAATGATTACGTATGTCATGGTACCTGCGTAAAATTAATTACCACACAGGTGTTAAAAAGACAATGTTCTGAAAAATATTTAGTCACTTTGGAAAGTGCCCACAGCAAATTTTAAATGGAAAATAATACTCAGGATTTCAGAGTATGTGATGATATAATCCCCATTATATAAAATAAACATATTTCCATAAAAAATCTAGGAGGAAGTCTATCAAAATGTCAATGATGAGGGGTGCCTGGGGGGGCTCAGTCAGTTAACCATCTGCCTTCAGTTCGGGTCTTGATCCCAGGATTCTGGGATAGAGCCCTGCATTGGGCTCCCTGCTCAGTGGGAAGCCTCTTCTCCCTCTCTCCCTCTGCCTCTGCCTCCCCCCATCCTACCCCCCGACTCACACTCTCCCTCTCCATCTCTCTCTCTCAAATAAATAAATAAAATCTAAAAAAAATGTCAATGATGAGTACATCTGAGTAGAGGAATTATGGGTCTTTTTACTTTATTAGTTATCGGTTTCTGCATCTTTTCTACAATAAGCATATATTCTTTCTAAGTTATGGAAAATTGGGGGATTACATAAGAAATAACTATTAAAAGGCAGGTTCCCTGGTTAGACACACACAAAAAGCTATGAACTATAGTACACACCAATGAGTCTCAGTTCTGGAAGCACTCACTTAAGCACATTCAATTTATTTTTTATATTAGCAGCAGCTAAGTGCATTGAGCACCCACTGCGTGCCAGGCAGTTCCAAGCATTTCATATGTAATAACTAAATCTTTGGGGGAGAAAACAGGATATGAGTAGCTTGCCAAAACATCACAGCCTCTCGGCAGTGGGGGTGGAATCTCAAGCCCTGCCTCCTCCTCTTTGGAAACCAAGGGCCTCCCAGATATGCGATGACTGGAAATAATTGTCTTTTTTTTTTTAAGATTTTATTTATTTATTTGTCAAAGAGAGAGAGAGCACAAACAGGGAGAACAGCAGGCAGAGACAGAAGCAGGCTCCCTGCTGAGCAAGGAGCCCAATGCGGAACTCGATCCCAGGACCGGAGCTGAAGGCAGCTGCTTAATCGACTGAGCCACCCAGGCATCCCAAGAATCGTCATTTCTTAATTTATAATCATAACTCTTTGTCTTCAATGGGGCACATGTTGGCCAATCCCCTCTCACCGATCCTGTAAGCCCCCCTTATTCTCTAGGGCCCCATCTTATGGGGAAAGCAGAGCAGTTGCTCAGTAAACACTGGGCTATTCCCTGCATGATCCCAAACAGGAACTATTCTGCAAAGAACAGGATTCACAGCTCTGCACCTGGAAGGTAGAAAAGGGATCCCTGCACTGTCGAGGCCACAACCCTCACCCCTAGACCGTGAATGAAGCATTATATCCTGAGTCTTGAGAATGTAAACCTGTAGTGAGAGTAGGCAGAGGGGAGCAGCCGGTGGGTCCAAGAGTGTCCTTCTGGGCCCTGAAATATAATTTCTAGGGAGTCAAGAAGAATGACTCCTGAAACACCCCTCAGACATGTCACAGCCTCTGCTTTCTTGGCTGTTGAGTGCCTCCCCTGCATCTCCGAGCAGCCCTTCCTGATGCCCAAGGCCCCACTGGGCACAACAGATGCCTCTGCCTCTTGTGTATCAGGATGGCCTAGCTGGACACCATCCTGGGAGATTACCGTCTCTGTGATCACTGTGAGAGGGGTCTCATAGAGCAAGGCTGAATTAGAGCGAAGGCTCTTAGGACCCCTTTGCGCACCAGCTACTCCCCCTTAGCCAAGATTTTCACACAGAGGGCTCCTTTTCATTCAGTTTCCAACTTAGCTGTCACCTCCTCAGGTCTTCACACAGCCCGATCTAAAGCGCTCCTCTCCACACTGCCTTGTTCTGGTTTTGCTGTCTGCAGGAGCAGGCCCCTTGACTGCCTGTTCACTTCCATAACCCCAGCACCTAGAACAAGGGTCAAGAAAGATTTGGCCATGGCCAAATCTGACCCACCACCTGTTCTTGGAAATAGAATTTTATGGGGGACAGCCACCCACTCTTTAACTGGCTTTATGTTACTGGGACAGAGCTGAGTAGTTGCAACAGACACTCCATGGCCCACAGAGCCTAAAACAAGTATAATCTGGCTCTTTAGAGAAGGTAGGCTGACCCTTCCTTGTCTAGGCACATAGTAGGCAAACAGTAACTGTCTGGGGAAGGGAGGTGGGAGGAAAAGGCAAAGGAGGATGAAGGTGGAGACTCTGGTAGAGAGACTGGCACCGACATGACGTGTCAAAAGGGAAATGATGGGGTAGGGGGCTTAACCTGCCTCAACCTCCCCAATCTGTCTCTTTGGGGGCTCAAGACCTGTCATTTTGTCTGTCCCCAAGGACCTATCTCTCTAGATGGCCCAGAGTAGGTCAGATCTGGCCCTTCTCATGTTGTCACTGTGTTCTGATAAAAGCCTCCACCCCCTGGCTTCATGATGGCCGAGAGAAGGAAGAGAAGGGGTCTGGGGGAATCCACACTAGGCTGCTGTCACCTACCACCATGGGTCGGGGGAGGTAGCTGCCATGAGCCAGACATGGTCCTACAAGAAAGCCACCCTCTCTGAAGCCCTGCCAGCACCCCCAAGAAAGAACCTTTGTTCTTGCTGTTTACCAGATGCCCCAGCGTGACTGCCCTCCCTCCCTCCCTACCTTCAGGGCAGGCCCCTTCTCACTGGCCCGCTCGCTGGCCCGCTTTCCCTCCAGTCCCAGCTGCACAAACAGCTCCAGCAGGTTCATGAGCAGCTCGTCCACGAGGTGCTCATCCTGGATGTTGGCTGCGATGTTGGCCAGGGCATTGATCACCGCCAGGGAGCAGTGCCTGATGGGGAGAGAAATGACAGCTGCCACAACAGGGGGTCCTCACTGCAAGGGTGAGGCTGGCTGACTCCTGCCTCATCACGCCTCTCAGTGCCTGTGAACGAAGGAGCCCTCCAGAGGGGACGAATGTCTCTATGAACGGCAGCTCCCAAAGGACAGTTGGCTGCAACAGAAATGGCTTTAACCTCTCCGGACATGCATTAAGGGCTTCGGGGAACTCGTTAGGTTCCAGGAATCCATACTTATGGAACTTGTGAAGATCTTACACTTCTCCCTGAGTGTTGAAAGACTACTGCATAGCTAAATTCCTGGGTGGACCCTTTCCTCTCAGATTATAGGTAGCCTTAGTTCACTATTACCACCCATGAAACTTTCCTCTGATGATCAGCTTCTTCTGCACACTGCCTCCACCATGGGGCCGATGTTAGTATGAGCTCACATCAGACCCTTAGGAAGTACTCAGTGGCCCTGGGACAACCTGCATCAGGGCAGTGCTAGCGCAGGTAATCCCTGGATACAAAGCTGACAATGCCCCCCAGAGAGACACAGCAAACCAGCAAGGCTGGACAGGCTTCTGCGGGTGCTGGGGGCAGCCAGAGCCTGCCACTTCTATGCTGCATGACCTCAGGTAAGCGGCTCCTCTTTGAGCCTCAGTTTTCTACTGAATAAAACAAGAAAAATATAATTCCCTCCTCACTGGGTATAGGACGAATGAAACATTCCATGTGAAGCACTAAGCACATCATCTGGCCCCCTAGAAATTTCCCAGCAAACAGCACACCCTTCACAGACACCTGAAATCCTGGGAGGTAAGGGCAAATGAATGGCAGTAAAAGCTTCCACTGCTGAGGAAGAGGAAAAAACCACTTCTGGTGGCAGTATCAGAAAAGGCTTTATGGAAGAGCGAAGTGGAGTCAGAAGTTGAAGAACTGGTAGGCATGGAGAAGGCCAAGTACTGCATATGGCAGGAAGACAGAGGCAAAGGCCAGAAGGTAAACAGCAGGAGCAAAGACAAGGAGGGGAAGGTGTGAGGGCCAAGGAGGTGCAGGAGTCACTTCGGGACAAGGAAACAATGAGGGAAAGAGGTGTTTTGATCTGTGTGTCAGTTTCTTCAGAGACCAGAGATGGATGGATGGACGGACGAAGGGGAAAGGAGCTGACTGCCTCCCTAAACCAGTCCTCAGGCTGTTCTAGTAGCCTGGGCTCACAATGGAGGCAGTGAGGCGGCAAAAAAAAAAAAAAAAAAATGACACCCACAAGAGTCTGGATTTATCAAGAGCTTTCCTGTATATGATCTCAATTACCTACACAACTGGAGAAAGGTGTTCATTTGATGGATGACAGATGAAGAAACAAAGGCACAGAGAGGGTGAGCTTTTTCAAAGGTCACACAGCCATACTCCCATCCACTAAAGTGAGTTGGACAGAACCTCAGAACCTGCACATAATGGTCAGAAGGAGAGAAAAGAAATGCCAACAAAGGGGCACATGTCTTTCTCCCTGCCCCTCTCTTCCCTTGATCTGTCAAACTCTTGTGAGATCCTCCCTATTTGGAAAAACATGCCCCTGCCCTCAAGGCATTCACAGTAAGGGCAAGGAATAGGCAAGGAAGCAAATCTTAGTCTGCCAGGAAAACTGGCCAGACTTTACACAAATATCAAACATTTAAGGATGTAAAATGTCCATTCCTTTCAACCCTCCAAATCCTACCTCTCTGAAACTATCCTGAGGAAAGCATCAGAGACACTCACAGGTACACAGCTATTAGACTATTGGATGTAGCACTTACCAGCAGGAAAACTGGCAAACTACCTAACCTCCAAGCTAGGGACTGATTAGATCTCGGTGCTGCTCTATGTTGGGACACCCCGCAGCCATTAAAGGTGGCACGTGGAGGAAGGTTAAAGGCATGGCTGATGCGCCGTTATATAAAACAGCCCATCGGCTGGGTGGACACTTTGAGACTGTACTGGAAGCAGGGACGGTCTGAGGTAATGACACCGAGATGCTCAGCTCCCGGTGGCACTCACATGGTGGGGTGGGGGTCTTCATTTCCTGCCTGTGCATGTGCTGATTTGTAGCACATACTGCTTTTGTGGAAAAACGTTTATTCAAAAGACAAATCCCCAAACCTCACACTTTTAAAGGGGGCTGAAAACTGCCATGATCGAGAGTGACAACAAGGTCTAGAGAACTACCTGTAGCCATGATCCTTGTAATCTTTAGTGGCTGAGTACACGACAGAGCTGGCTTTCACGCTGATCTGCTGGAAGAGATTCCACACTTCCTGATAAATGTATTGCTGGAAAAGAGCAAGGGACACAGTTACCATGGCATGACTTCTCCATGAAAGCCCTTCCTTGGAACACAGAAAAGGCTCCTCTACCATCATTCAGACCAAAAGCTTCTGGAATGTATGGACCATAAAGGCCTGAAAGACCATCAAGGGCATCCATTCCTAAAGCTTTCAGCAAACCTCAAAAGTTAAAAGGGAAATGGTTCCAACTTAAATCCTATTACATGTTATTAACATCAGCAAGAAATGAGTTTAAACCTCCTTTTCTCAGCACTTATGGAGCCATCACACTATTCCTTTTACTTGGAAAAAAATCTCCCTATTCAATGTCAGGAGAGCCGTGAGCATTTAACTCATCTGCAAGGTAAATTTAATCTATTTTTGCACTCCTGATAGTCAAAGTAACAAAGCTTGCAGAGGGTACTGGGTTTCACTGTAGGTCCTGCCTTACGTTTCCGGTGATAACCAGGCAGCCCAGCTGGTCGATGATGAGCACGTCAAGGGGGGAGGGGGGCTGGCAGAATTTCTGTTGCAGGATCTGCAGAATTGGTTCCATGACCTTTGGGGTGTCCCTCAGGGCCACCGCAATGTGTCCCAAGGCTCGGATGGTGTGGTCAGGAATCAAGTGAGCGTCCCTGTGGGAGGGAGAAACAGAAGCATCCTGGGAACGGTCCTCTGTGAAATGAAATCCAGAAGCCACAGCTGGACCTCAAAGTTACCATAGTCTTTCAGATGAAGTAGTCATCTGACAGTGGCAGCCTGGAATCCTGATTTCCAAAAGAAACACAAAGTCCCTGGCTCTAGGCAGTATGACACAGATCTTTCTCTGCTCCCAAACAGTGGTCCGGGATCAACATTCTAAGGTGGGTTTCACCTTAAATTGTGGGACAGACTTGGTGCACAGCTCCATGCTATGCAAGAAAGAAGCACAGATGTGCAAGATACCAGGCGGCCCCCCCACAGGCCTGCAGAGAACAACTGGCTGCCCCTTGGGGATGGGACGTACTTGTCACTCTCCTGGGAGATGTAGAGCCGGTTGGAGAGGCTGGCCAGGAAGGCCTCCACGATCACCGTGTCCACCGTCAAGCCAGCTTTCAGGCACCTGGACAGCAAGGAAACCCACATGGCATATGGGGCATCAGAACAACAGATGAGTACTTTGTGTTTGGTTTTTGTCTCTTTGTCAGGTCTGCAGAGTTTAAAGAACTGCTCTGAGGGGTGCCTGGGTGGCTCAGTGGGTTAAAGCCTCTGCCTTCGGCTCAGGTCATGATCTCAGGTTCCTGGGATGGAGCCCCGAGTCAGGCTCCCTGCTCATCGGAGAGCCTGCTTCCTCCTCTCTCTGCCTGCCTCTCTGCCTACTTGTGATCTCTGTCAAATAAATAAAATCTTAAAAAAAAAAAAAAAAAAAAGAACTGCTCTGAGCATTTTTTCCCCAGAAATATGAATGAAAATCATTACACAGAATGAATTCAAAGAATTGCTGCAGATTTTGCCCACTTGATAAATATCTCGGTCAGGAACAGTAACTTCATTGTTTGACTAGAACAGTTTCCTTTAGAATGTTACACTCATCCTAATTCCAATTTAAAATTTCCAGAACTGCTTAACAAAAGTCACAGTAACTGATTCAAGATGGATGATCCCAAGACAGCCGAGGGAATATTAAATGATATTCCAAGGTTTTAATAGGATGGAGAAAAACTTATTTTCTAAAGAAAAGGGGTAATTTTAAAAGCCCCTAAGAACACAAAATCTTTTCAGGTATCTCTTGCTTTCTGCATGTGTTTGGCTCCCATGCTAAAGTCAGAGAAGAGCGTCTGACTGACAGAAAGGGGCCATCATAGTTTCTTGATGGGGCTTCCGAGAGCATGGAGCCAGAATTCAGAGAGAGATACATTTTCATATAAGTCAGAATGTACGTGGTTTCTGAGTTTGGAGAGCAGGAGTTCACATAGCAGGAGCCTGGGCAGCAAGGACACTCAATCATATAAAACCCGTCTCTTATACTAAAAATTACAAGGAAAAAAACCTAGAAAACATGACAATGTGTCATTACTGTAGATGGTAGGCTGATGGATAGCTCTTTCTACTTTTTTCTACATCCCATAAGTTTCCTTTTCCATTTTTTAATAACATTTATGATCAGGAAAAGAAAAATAAGCCTTATTAAAAAAAAAAAAAAAGTAGGGGCACCTGGGGGGCTCAGTTAAGTGTGTGCCTTTGGCTCAGGTCATGATCCTGGTCATCCTAGGATCAAGCCCCACATTAGGCTCCCTGTTCACAGGGGAGTCTGCTCTTCCTCTCCCTCTGCCCCTTCTTCCCACACCCCTCCAGCTCGTGCTCTCTCTCTCTTAACATAAATAAAATCTTTAAAAAAAAAATATGTGGGGTGTCTGGGTGGCACAGTCGGTTAAGCATCTGACCCTTGATTTTGGATCTGGTCACAATCTCGGGGTTAAGAGATCGAGCCCCACGTCAAGCCCTACATCAGGCTCTGCACTGAGCACACAGTCTGCTTGAGACTCTCTCTCTTCTTCCTCTGCCCTTCCCTCCTGTCACACATGCATGTGCTGTCTCTTTCTAAAATAAACAGATAAATCTTTAAAAAAATCATTAAAAAATATGTAATAATCCCTTTTTTAAAATCAGGAGTAGGTTTACAATAATCCAAAACAACCCTTAAAAAAACTATGCACATTTCTCATTTTTCAGTAATTTTATCGGAAACTTGTTCCCTTCCTCCCCAAATCACCCATCCCTCTGGCTGGCCACCCACCTGCAGATGTTGTCAATTGCAATGTCCCGGAGCTGCTCATACATGGAGGGTTGGGTCTTCTTTCCCGACATGACGTTTAGGGTTGACTCAGAATGCTCATTGGTTACACTGATTTTTATATCATTGCCAGCAACTAAATACAAAAATTCAAGTGTGTATCTGGTTAAACCTGCCACTTTCCATCCCCTTGTCCAAAATAATATGATCATTTTTAGCTTATAAAATAACCCCTCTAAAATGATTTGACCAAACATTTCAGCAACAAAAGTGAGAACAGAAAGGATGAAATGAACATATTTAAACAAAAGGAAGAATATTTAGGTTGCAAAGTGATAAATGGGTAACATAGCAATTTCTTAAGAAATGGTTTGAAAGTCCTGATGAACACCCACAGGTACCCAGTCCTGAGGGTGAGGCATGGTCTTATCCCTGAGGGTTATCTAGCTGATGTGCACAAAAATAGTAAGGATGGGGGATGAGTTGAGAGCAGGAGCCTTAGAGCCATAAAGACCCCTTCTTGTCCCAGGGTCCAGGGAAAAGTCTTTCACCTGCTTGAAGGTTGGGTTTCTTCATCTGAAGGGAGAGGATAAAGCTCCCACCTTCACAGGACTGACTGGGTGGGATTAGCAATATGACATTAGAGCCCTAGAAGGAAGCAGCTGTTAATGAATGCTAATGGTTATGGGTGGCCAGATTTGCTCTGAGCCCATGTCCTTGTCATAGAAACATGATAATACACTCACGAGGAAGGGACAGGGACTAGCTGACATGCAGCATGGAGAGCTCCTGGCCCAGTGTCTGGGACATATCAGACTCACACTTTAGACTGTCTCAGTAATGGAAGGAGCCAAAAACAAAGAGAAAGTGGGACTAGAAGACTCCTCAGTGATGGCAGGACTATATGCCAGGGCAAGGCAGAGGAAGGGAAGAACTGGAGCCCAGAAGGAGTCATGTAAGGGAAAGTCACAAGGAAAGGCATAAAGGAGGAATGAGCCCAAGGATAGGGCACGGCGGACAGCCCAGCCACAATCTCTGTCACAAAACCATGGTGGGCTGGCACACAAAGTCATGTGGTTCTTTTCTTGGAGCCTCAGGGGCACATGGCATTTAGGAGCTGGAGAGGTGGCCTTGGGTACAGCCATCCATTACCTGTGTGGTATTGACTGTGGCACTTATAGAGCTTCACCAGCACGGGGGAGGGGACAACCAGGAAGTCCCGTAGAGACGGCGTCACCGAATGCACCACCACTGGGAACCTCTCACACAGGCGGCCCAGACCCTGCAACACACGGTCAACCCATCACATGACGTGGATGGTAGCCAGCTGAGCAGGCCCAAGCAGTAGATGCCCAACCTTTCCAATACCCAAGCTGGACCAGAAACTTCCAAGGTCAAAACACTCAGGACCATTTTGCTCACAGGGCAGAAAAAGATAGGAAAGGAGCACAGTCTAGACTCTGCTAAGCCTAAAGGGGAGATATATTGCTAAAGTGTGCCCATTTCTTTTGGAAGCAAATTTAGGGGAGAAAGGATACACAATATGATTTCTGAACAATGGCAGATATGGTTACTGGGATTGGTAATTCGGCAAGGAGAGAGTCTCTGAGAGCAGAGCCGGCACTGCAGACATCGGGGGGTGTCCTCAGCACTTAGCCTGTGGCCTTGGGAACAGCCCAGTAGACACAGGGCGGCCTCTCCACAAAGGAGGACTCAGCTGTGCCTGGAAATCACAGAAATCCGTGGCACACTGTCAGAAGCAGTCCCCCACTCATTCATGAACTGTGTCCACAGCAGGCTCTAGTTCAAGTTCCTAAAGACAACAGCTCAGGTTGTGCTGCTGGTATGCCAACCAGAGCCTAAAAGATATAACAAGAAGACTGCCCTAGTTGATAGACTGAAGCCTCACCAGTGTCAGTGAGACTGACCTGCAGACAGCAGATAAGCAAGGGCAAATGAGCAATGATGACTTTGCTGGATGTCTTAGACTGCAGCTTCTCAGACAGCTTGATGCAAAGATTTTCGGCACCTAAATTCAAAATGAGAGGAGGGTAAAGCAAAGTCCAATATTTACAAAGTACTTGTTCACCAACTAATCATACAATTAAATATCCAGGGGCATGCTATTTGCAGGCTTTATTAATAATGGGTGGCTACACCAGAAAGTATTTACAGGCAGGCAGGCATCCTTAACAGAAACCTCATCTCTGCTCCATTTTTCCTGCTGTGAATATACCATCTCACGTGGTGCGGGACTGCTCTCTCTTCTGGCCCTGAGCCTCTCGTCCCCAGGGCTCTGCATGTGGCAGCCATCCACAGTCTGCCACACACTTCCCATTGTGCTGTTCACCCTGGACAAGTACCTTTTCCTCCAGCTCGGAGCTCCCACTTCTCCTATAAATGCCTAAAGAGGGACACCTGAGTGGCTCAGTCAGTTAAAGCATCTGCCTTTGGCTCAGATCATGATCCCAGGGTTCTGGGATCGAGCCCCGTATTGGGCTCCCTGCTTGGCCAGAAGCCTGCTTCTCCCTCTCCCTCTCCCCCTGCTTGTCTTCTCTCTCTTGCGGTCTTTGTCTCTGTCAAATAAACGAATAAAATCTTTAAAAAAATAAATAAAAATAACTAACTAACCAACCAACCAACTAACTAACTAAATAAATGCCTAAAGAACCATCAAGAAACAACGGAGAGAACACACAGGCCCTGTGGCTGTGGCCATCACCTCTTCCCCTGTCCAGTTTCCTCAACCTGAGGACAGGATACCGGACATCGGGGGCATGGCAGGGACCGATGCTCACCCTGCTCGTCCTTCACGGCCCACACCATCAGGTCCACACAGGCAGCGTTTGCCTGGCAGCGTAGCTTGAGGGGGCTCAGCTCATTGTGGATCCGGTCGGCATCATGCAGAATCTTCTGAAGCTCCCCCTGGCTCGTGTTGAACTGCTCCAGCACAAAATCATGGATCTCCTTCACAAAGGAGGTTGGGAGGTCTGTGGGAAAGAGAGCAGGCATCGCGGGTGTTAATAAACCACGAAAATTCAGGCAGTAGCCCTATGGTGTCTCCCACTCTAACAGAAACCCAAGAGGAGTAGGTCTGCTACTGGCTCCTTTGGCTATAGAATGCCCGCTGTGGGGGTGCCTGGGTGGCTCAGTCAGTTAAGCGTCCAACTCTTGATCTCAGCTCAGGTCATGATCTCAGAATCATGAGGTCGAGCCCCTACTTAAGATTCTCTCTCTCCCTCTGCTCCTCCCACACCTGCTCACATACATACACACACAGCGCTGTCTCTCTCTAAAAGAAAGAAAGAAAGAAAGAAAGAAAGAAAGAGAGAGAGAGAGAGAGAGAGAAAGGAAGGAAGGAAGGAAGGAAGGAAGGAAGGAAGGAAGGAAGGAAGGAAGGAAGGAAGGAAGAAAGGTAGGAAGGAAGAAAGGAAGGAAGGTAGGAAGGTAGGAAGGAAGGAAGGAAGGAAGGAAGGAGGAAGGAAGAAGGAAGGAAGGAAGGAAAGAGTGCCTACTGGGAAGAATTTGGATAGGCTGTGTTGGCTGTCGGCACACATGCTACTGGGCACTCAGAAGAAATGACCATTTCCCAGGGAAGCTAGAGTAATGCTGTGTTCTAAGTAGTCAATATACTAAAACCTGAATGTATGAAACACAGCAACTGGGATGTATCATTGCTAGAACTGGTCCAACTAACAATGAGAAATACTTTAGTGGGTTTTGCTTTGTTTTTTTAATGAAAAGGTTGTGGGCTATCAGAGAAGGGGAAAAACTGGTTGCAGCCTGAAGAAGATAATTCCCCGGCTACAGGGCTGCATCTTTGGGGTGCCCAGAGTTCATAGCTTCTTCAAACTCTCATCTTTGGGGCCTGGAAAAATCAGGAGAATTCCTGTGATGGGTACAAATCAGAAAAGCCAAGGAAGCCAGCAACATGAGGCTCAGGTAGGGAGAGAAGCCTTGGGGCACCTGAAGGTGAGGTTGGGCAGGACAGTCCCTTCTACCCTTCTCTGTGAACCTAACATTTGTTGGGTCCCCAGCCAGACACAAAGTCCTAGAAGCTCTTGGAACCGAATTAGGAAAACAGCGAACTAGATTATAGCACATTTTGTACATCTTGTATAGTACATCTTCTGCTTGATAGAGTACTACATGGTCATCAAAACTTATGTTGATGGAGAACATTCTGTAACATGAGAGAAGAATACAGGAAACACGTTTTAAAAATCCACAAAAGGGGGCGCCTGGGTGGCTCAGTGGGTTAAAGCCTCTGCCTTCGGCTCAGGTCATGATCTCAGGGTCCCGGGATCGAGTCCTGCATCGGGCTCTCTGCTCAGCAGGGAGCCTGCTTCCTCCTCTCTCTGCCTGCCTCTCTGCCTACTTGTAATCTCTCTCTGTCAAATAAATAAATAAATAAAATTTTTAAAAAAATTGACAAAAGGGAAACTAGAAGAAAAGGCTAAATTTGTGTGAGTGCACGTGCTAAACTATTAAGATATTTTCTCTGAGTTATAAGATTATAATGAATGCCTCATTTTCCTATTTTTTTAACTTTCTGAAATATCTAAAATGGACATGTTAAACTGTATACATGATCGTGTGATCAGGACAAGACAACACGGCCATGTCAGAAAAGGCCCTGAGGAAATAAACCCCCCGAAGGAGCCATCATTGATGATACTACAGATGCAGGATCATGGACAGATTTTTTTTTAATTTACTTTTTCCCCCAAATTTTGGTGATGTGACCATGTTACTCGTGTGTTTTTAAACGGCCATGGCAGAAGGAAGCACAGACCTGCGGCAGTGGCCTGGAACCCAGTGTCACCGCAGTCTCCTGTGGGCACAAACCGTCCGTACCTTTCATGTAGTACAGAGTGTCACGCAGCATCTTGAACATGGCCACGTAGAGAGGGTCGCTGAATGTGGTGTAGTAGAGATCAGCGCTAGGGTTGGCCTGTGAGGGAGCAGAGGCACGTGACTACACCATGGAAACTCTCCAGCCCTCCCTTTGGCTTCTAGGGTGAGGCCTGGCTAAGTGAGTACTATATTCCTGATGTAGCATTAGAGAGACGGAATGACCATTTCTCATGATTCACCACTTGGAACACTGGAATTACCCTCCTCCCTCTCTTAAGCATCAGGCAGAAGAAGGAAAACAAAAGACTCAGGCTGTTCAGAGATGTCTGTGGGGGGTCACCACCTGCACCCTCCATATGTTGTTCTAATGGGAAGAACCACCCTCCTCTCACTGAAAGCTCACCATCTTTGGCTGTCTTACAGGAAGTGGAGAAGGAGAAAGGCAGCCCAGCAGCCATGAGACCACTGCGAGGTGATCGATTAAAAGAGGCAGCACAGAGGAAGCTCTCAGATGGCAGCTGTGTGGCCACTAATGGGGACCAAGCTGGAAACTCACTGACAACCCCATCACTCCAGCCCCCACCCACGAACTCTTGTTCTCTCCATGCACATGCTCACATCAGACTATCTCAGGATGGTGCCCCAAAGGGACATACCTCTATCACACTGGCTACCACTGCATCCAAGGATTTGAGAACAGGCTCCTCGACAATCTTCTTCACCTATCAGAGAAACAAGATCTCATGAGGCACCTAATGAACACAGTGAGAAAGAGATGCTGGCTCCCTCTAATAAAGAACAAACCATGTTGACAGGTGAAACCACATAACAAGCTCATGAGACAAAAAACGAGATGGAAATGATAGGCCAACAATATACTCATTATGGCTCCATATCAAACTATAACACAGAAAATGTCCTCAATTCTGCCATTGCTTGGAACTTGTCTTCTTGCCCTTGAGTGGAAAAACATAAAAACGGGAAAGGAACAAACTCCCTCAAATTTGCTGACATTAGATTTCCATTTCCAGGATGTGAAAGTGTTCGGATTCCAGGCATCACTGACAATTCACCTAAACCTCCTTCCAGATATCAGGGACACCTTCTCAGCCAGTCGTTGGCCCTAATGACTCCTCCTCCACCTCCTCCTCCTCCTGCAGGCCTGGTGCTCCGGCTCTTTGGAAGCTGCCTAGGTATTCAGAATGCTGCACACATTCTAGATTTCTAACAGAAACATTTATTTCCACCCATTCTCTGTACTAGTATTTAGTACAGGAACGAACTGTTTTGGCAACTGCAGAACCTCCTGATAAAACTGCCTGCCACCCCAACTGCAGCACTTTAAGAAGCTGACTTTCAAAACATATAGACAATGATAAACCACATGCCAGGAGAAGAAATGAAAAACTGCCTAGAAGAAAAGCTAACCTTGAGAAGTTAAAATATACTGGGAAAAAAGAATTGCCTCTATAAAAGAGCGTGAAACATGCAGCCTTTGGTTGGGATTTCTGACATGATACTAGGAAGAGTCACCTGACCATCTGAGAAGGCCGCCCAGGTCTTTGGTCTGGGACACTAACAGGAAGGAACAGTTTAGGGAGAGTTTTCCTTCTTGAGGGCAACTTCAAAAACATCAGTAGGCTATTTAGTAATTCATTGTGGCTCTATCCTCATTAATTATTGCCAATGTTTGCATGTCTTTTTTTTTTTTTTTTTTAAGTCAGCTCCCCTCCCAGCATGGAGCCCAGCTTGGGTCTTGAACTCACGACCCTGAGATCAAGACCTGAGCTGAGATCAAGAGTCAGTTGCTCAACTGACTAAACCACCCAGGTGCCCCTGGTTTAATGTCTTCATATATCTTCAGCCTAAAGCCATCTCCTGAAGGGATTTCTGTTCACACTCCACACTGAGGGAGACCCTCTCATTCTTTCCAAAGACATAAGTCTCATTTTTAGAGTCTGTCCCTGATAACTTTATTCTTATGTACCCACTTGAATCTGTCTCAGAGCAACTCAGCTCAATCATAACAACTTCAGAGTCCCTGAATCAGAGGCCCATCTATTTCAGGACTGGGACAATGGCACCAATGTCTATTTTGATGTCACCTCAGAGGTCATCCCAAGGTATCCAGACCCGAAAAATAAAGGTTTTGTATTGATCTAAAAATATCAGCCGATGGGAGGGACTCACGTGCAATAGGAGCTAGACTTGGGGTCAGATTCCCTGGGCTGAGCCCCAGCCCTGCCCCTTTGTCGACAGATCCTCGATGTATTTGCCACTGATTGCCTCACCTCTAAAATGGGGATGAATGTCTGCCTCTCCCACACGAGTGCTATAAGGATTCAGTGAAAACACTGCACAAATGACTCCATGAATGTTATTCTTTCCTTCTTCAATCAAAAATTTATGACTTCTGGGGTGCCTGGGTGGCTCAGTCGTTAGGCGTCTGCCTTAGGCTCAGGTTATGATCCCAGGGTCCTGGGAACAAGCCCCATATCAGGCTCCCTGCTCCACGGGAAGCCTGCTTTTCCCTCTCCCACTACCCCTGCTTGTGTTCCCTCTCTCGCTGTGTCTCTGTCAAATAAAAAAATAAAATCTTAAAAAAAAAATTTATGACTTCTAAGTTATAGTCTGAAATACTGAAAAACTCCTAGTTTTTCTTTTGGAAAAACAAACAAACAGGGTTTGGTGCCTGGGTGGCTCAGTTAAACATTCGACTCTTGATTTCAGCTCAGGTCCTGACCTCAGGGTTGTGAGATTAAGCCCCATTTTGGGCTCCACGCTCAGTACGGAGTCTGCTTGAGATTCTCTCTCCTTTTCCCTCTGTCTACCTCTGCCCCTCCCCAACCACTCACCACTCTCTCTCTCTCTAGAAAAAACAAAACAAAAAGAAAAACAACAACAAAAAAGCCATGCTTACACCACTAGCAATTTTACTGATTGAAGTACATGAGATCTGTTTAACCACCAATGCTTTCCTTACCAAGTTTAAGAGTTCTCGAAGCATTTCTAGTGGAATATTGAACTCCTTATAGGTGATGCCATTGAAAAGAGGAGAAACTGAGAAGCTGGAACTGATGGTGGAGAAGTAGTAATCAGGCTCAAGGGCACTCCCATCAGGTAAGTAAGAGACTGGCAGGGAAGAAAACCAGAAAGTCCAGTCACGATCACATATGACCAGGATACTTCCTCAAGCTGATTCCCTCAATAACCAACAAAGTCATAGATTTTGCTTTTGTTTATATGTCATTTCTTTGTTTTTTAATGAACAAGTAAAGGCTGGATTTCAAATTCCATTCCTTGGAGAATGATGACTCTCATGGGAGTGTTTCATATCAAAATTCAGATATAATTGTGTCCTAGTATTTTCAACCCAGACAGTATAACTTAATGTAGGAAGAAAAAAAAAACTATTACATCCTTTTTTGTTTGTTTGTTTAACGTATTACAACTTTTTTTTTTTTTTTAATTTTTTTTTTTATTTATTCATTTGACACAGAGAGAGAGATTACAAGTAGGCAGAGAGGCAGGCAGAGGGAGAGGAGAGAGGAGGAAGCAGGCTCCCTGCTGAGCAGAGAGCCCGATGTGGGCCTCGATCCCAGGACCCTGGGATCATGACCTGAGCCGAAGGCAGCGGCTTTAACCCACTGAGCCACCCAGGCGCCCCGTATTACAACTTTTTAAAGGTTGATTTATGTAAGTTTCAGGTCCATAGGACCCCAAGATATTTTACCACCAAAATTAGAACAAAAAAGCACATTATTAAAGGCTTCCAAATCAGAACAAAAATAAAGTCAATCATCTAATACTTATGAATAAATATGAACCCCAAAAGCCTATAACTGTTTGCAAGTCCATTATTAGAAATCTAGGATGGAAGACTAGGACTAGAAAATAGTTAAGTTTGTAATATTTTCATATTAAATAGTGATAGACAATTATCAACCCGTTAAAAAACAAATAATAAATTTTATTACTTTCTGAAGCCCTGCAGCATAGAAAAAGCACAAGAGTTGGATTTATCCTGATTGTGTCAAAACTGCTGTGTATTTCTATGATGCTAGTGATGTTCTGCTAACCTGACTACAGGCGAATGGGTCCCATGGGAGCAAACAGGCAACTTAAGAAGAGAATGGGCAATAATATGGAGAGCAGTTGAGACACTGGAGGCCAACATCATAAATGACCACTGAAGGAGGGAATGGATGAGGAAAGAGTGAGAATAAAGCTGGTTTAAAGCAAGTAGGTAGGGGAGAAGGTAAGGAGTATGTGTCTGTGTGTGTTAAATGTGTATAAATAGGTACACACATACGTATACACACACATATAAACGTGTGTATTCACACACTCAAATATACAGATTTATTCATAAGTATTTATATATTCATATTTATTCACAAGTGCTGGATACAAACATATACACACACACCCACAAAGGAGTATCATTCAGCCTTAAGAAAGATTTTGCTGTTTGCAACATGGATGAACCTGAAGGCCATTACATGAAGTGAAATGAGCCAGACATGGACAAAAAATAAACTGCATGATCTCACTTATATGTGGACACTTAAAGAAGTCAAATACATGAGAGAAGAGCTGCCCCAGGGGGCAGGGAGATGGGGGAAATGGGGAGATGTTGGTCAAAGGTACAAAGCCAGTTAAGTAGTATGAATAAGACTAGAGAGCTAACACATAGCATGATAATATTTAATAATATGGCATCAAATATGGAAAATTGCTAAGAAAGTAGATTTCAGGTGCTATCACTGCATAAAAAAGAAAGAAAGAAATGGTAACCGTGAGGAGAAGGACATGATTGGAGTTGTCATTTCACCATGTATATGTATATCAAATCATTGTGTTTTATAACTAAAGTATATACAAGCTTGTTTTAAAAATATAATAAAAAAGAAGATAAGAAGTTTGTGATTAGAGGGCACCTCCTAGATAGACGCCATGAAATAGGGACTAAGCCCTGTGTGGCAGAGCCAGCGTGCAGTGAGCAGAGATGGAGGCAAAAGACAGATACTGCAGATGGGGGGCCATGGGGGGTAGGGAGGGAAAAAACGAAACAAGATGGGATTGGGAAGGAGACAAACCATACGAGACTCTTAATCTCATGAAACAAACTGAGGGTTACTGGGGGGTGGGAGGGTAGGGATAGGGTGGCTGGATTACAGACATTGGGGAGGATTTGTGCTATGGTGAGTGCTGTGAAAGTCTGATGATTCAGAGTGTGTAATCCTGATGATTCAGAGACCTGTACCCCTGGGACAAATAATAATAAATAGATAGATAGATAGATAGATAGATAGATAGATAGATAGATAGATAGACAGACAGATAGATAGATAAACTGCAGAGTCAAGGATCTAAGATTTGGGATTCATGAAGGGGGGGGACTCATTGAAAAATTTTAAGGTAGAAATGATTTGTACTTTTAAGAAATAATTCTTTAAAACATTCTTACAGCTCCATAGAAAAGGGCCTGGAAAGAGAAGAGAGACCAACTGTAAGCAAAATCAGACGTGGGGTGCCGGGCCGGCTCAGTTAGTAGAACATGCAGCTCTTGATCTTGGGGTTGTGAGTTTGAGCCCCATGTTGGGTGTAGAGATTACTTAAAAATAAAATCTTGGAAAAAAAAGAAAAATCAGAGTCAAACAGGAGGTACTAGAGCAGAAAAGGAAGAAACAGTGTGCTTCCCACTTGTCTCGACAATGCGGTGCACTTCCAAGAGCAGGAAAATCACCCGCGGAGCTCACCGCTGAAGCAAAGAGGCCGGCACAGAATGTTGCTCAGCCTGCATCTGCTGGACGAGTGCAGGAAGTTCACATAGGCGGCCCACACCTGGGTGCACCCCCGTACTGGGCACTCCCTGGAAGTGCTCAAAGGAGGGCCACCCCAATAGAGAGGGGCCTGTGAGTACGGAGATCAGAAGAGCTGTCCACCAGGGAAAGCAGTCTTCGAGGGCACATCATGGCTGTGTTCAGATGCCCCCAGGACAGGCAGGTGGCCAAGGGGTTGTTTAAAGCCTGGTGGGAGGGGCGCCTGGGTGGCTCAGTTGGTTAAGCGTCTGCCTTTGGCTTAGGTCATGATTTCAGGGTCCTGGGATTGAGCCCCACGTTGGGCTCCCTGCTCAGCAGGGAGCCTGTTTCTCCCTCTCCCTTTGCCTCTCTTGCTTGTGCTCTCTCTATCTCTGTCACTATCTGTCTCTCTGTCAAATAAAAAAATAAAATTTAAAAATAAATAAATAAAAGCCTGGAGAGAGACGTTCAACCACAAGTGGTTCTCTCTGGGAGCAGAGTGATTTTGAGTGAGTGAGCTGGGCCTTTACATTCTAACATACACATAGACACAGACTGTAACACAGGATACATTCTCACACAGCTAAGAGACGCTCTAGGCAAAGCTGCCCACATTTATCTGAGTTCAGATTCTCCCCTCATTTTTTTTTTAAATTCTCCTCATATCTTTTAAGATCCTATTGAGAAATGCTCCTTTAGTAATTAGCATGATCCAAAAATGGAATAGATGGCATTCTGGATTCTCCACTTCCTTTTTTTTTTTTTTTTAAGATTTCATTTATTTATTTGACAGAGAGAGAGATCACAAGTAGGCAGAGAGGCAGGCAGAGAGAGGAGGAAGCAGGCTCCCCGCCGAGCAGAGAGCCCAATAAGGCACTCGATCCCAGGACCCTGGGATCATGACCCAAGCCAAAGGCAGAGGCTTTAACCCACTGAGCCACTCAGACGCCCCTCCACTTCCTTACTTAACCTGAGTCTTACTTCCCTCAAAAATAAGGTAGAGGTGATTTTACCACCTCTGTATGGCTGACGCTATACAGGGCTATCCTATGAATCTAATTCAGTAAATCATGTGAAAATGCTTTGTGATCCACAAAGGTCTATAAAAAGTACTACTTGTATCTTTATTACATTTTTAAAAAGTATTTTTACATACTTAATGACTTTAAAACAAAAAAGAGCAGACCCACCATGAGTACTTTCACCTGAAAACCAGTGTTTTCATAGGTTCATTTATTAAAATTTTGATGACAGACACATGAGGGTCTGTATACTATCATCTGAACTTTTCACCACATTTGAAATATTTTAAAATTCAATTTTAAAAAGTTTAAACAAAAATAGAGAGTAAATGCTTTCTAAAAGTTTGACTCTCTGAATGCAAGACAGCAGAGTGTTATTATTAGCATCTTTTATGTCATGATAAGTCACAGTGAACCTGCTCTCCAGGTACCAGGTCAATATTCCTGTCAGGAAGATGAAGCCCACCTTCAAAGTAGTGAAAGGCAGATCCTCCAGGGGAACTGGGAGGGGGCATTCCACGCTCAGGGCTGACCTGAAACACAAAACCACCTTACAGATTAGAAAAGGCCAGTCAAACCGCAGTCAGTTTCTCCTTAGACAAGACTGCCAGCCCAACGTTTGTACCTCTAGTCCTGGTTCAGGCCTCGCCTCCTCCCTGAAGCCCACCTTAGCTAAGTGTTCTCTACTGTACACCATGTCCCTAAATTCTTCGTGCTTAGCCATAGATTTTATACTTCATTACTGAGATGAATTATTCTTAGCACTTGGTGTCTTTAGCTTGTCTCCATGAGTCAATTATACACTTCTTAACGGCACCAACTATCTCCCACTCAGAATAGAGTTTGGCACCCAACTGCTAGGAAATAAATACTTCATGACTAGGAGATGAAACCACTTATAAATCTTAAAAGGCCAAAGCAAGCCCTTGTATTACACAGAATTCCAGTGAGAACCTTTTCTTTTTATGAATTTCCTCAAAGAGCATGCCAGTGAGATTTTCTTTGAGTGAGCACTTAACAAGACCTGACCTCTCTGCCTGCCTCCCAGGCATGCAGCCCCACCTGAGAGATGCTGGACACGCTGCTTGTCTTCCTCTTCAGGGTGCCCTCCTGACACACCGTCAGCAGATTGCTGGGGAGGATGGAGCGGAAGTCATTGAAGGATCGCCTCCGCACACCTTCAAGCTCCTCAGGGACTCGGAGGGAATGAGGAGGGACCTTGGGGAACAGTTTTGACAGCAGAGACTCTTCTGTGTTGCTGTAACGCCCAAACGCTCGTGAGATTCCTATCAGGCATGGGATGGCGTATTTGCAAAGGTATTCTAGAAGACAAAGTGAAAATGCTGCAATATCAGAAAGCTGTCCAGGATAGAGTTGTGCTGCACTAGCTTGTAACATTGGCTGACATCTCACAACCCATCCCCTAGCAAACGTGATGGGTCAGAACAAGTCACATCAACAGGTCAGCCCAAGGGTTGACATGAACAACAACTTCAGACTACATCTCTGTCACACACAGCTGCTCTCTTTGGAAGGACTCAATCTAGGCATGGTACACCCAAATCAGTAACACAGGTAAGTCCTATTAGCAGGTACCTTTACTATACTTAAACAATATATGAAGTTCCCCTGGGATTATGTTGGTAGCCTTACACTAGAGGCAGTCGGGTGTGTTATAAATGAAGAAACTGAGGCCCCAAAAGGGTGAGGTGACTTGTCTAAGGTCACCTGGTATTCAGGTAGCAGAACTGTGCTCATGACCCCCATGTGGCCTCTTAGCTAATATGCAACAAAGGCAAACTAATACAGGAAGGTTTCATCCATCAGGTACACAAACAGTCAAGCACAAAAAAGAATACTGGGAAAAGCAAAGGAAAAAAGTAATCTCAAAGCCATTAAAAAAAAAAAGCCTCAGATTTATAATCATACCTTTTTCTTGAATCTCCAAGGCCTGGCACATTCCCAAAAGGACATGCAAAACCTGCAAAAGTACCTCTAAAATCTGTAATAGCCATGGAAACAGAAAAGACAAATTTATAAACAAAATCAGATAAACCCCACAAAATTCATTCAGAATTAGAAGGTGCTTTACACATTATATTCGTACCCATATCTGATACATAAATCCCCAAATGACAGCTCTGTCATTTGAGTGACATTTGAGTGAGTGGCCAATCAGCTGACCTTCCAGGGACAGAAACCAGCCCTCCTGGGTTGGGCCAGAGTGCCCCCTAACTCTTGGCCAATATTGTCCTCTGGGGCTTGTGTTGCCTGGCCCTTTGAGTCACTCCTTTTTTCCATATTCCAGAAACCAGTGATAGGCCCCCCAAATCTCTTTTCATGGCAAATATCCCTAGTTCTTTTAATCCATTCCTCAGGATTACATGTCCTTTATGATGCTGAGTGCCTGCTTCTGATTGTACAGTAGTCCCATGTGTCAGAAACAGACTCAAATTGTGGTGCTCAGGAAAATATATTAATATTCCAGGGATGTTGGGACTCACCCTGAGTAATCAACACACTCAAAACATATTCTAGACTTCCAAGTACATGACATCAGCTTTTCGGCAACCACTTCACTCTGCTGGCTCAATGAGCTTACTGATAAATAAAATACCTGAATCTTTTTTACACCTCTACTGATGCTGTTGGCATTTTTTGCCTGTCATTGATGCCACCAAAGCTCAAGGGATTAGCTTTAGTTCATCGTTCTGGTCTCTGATTCCCAGCATTATGTCATCTACAAATGAAACCAACTTGCTTTCTGAATCTTTGTTTATGACCCTGGCTCATTTTGCTTCAAGGGTAGGGGCTACGGGGCGCCTGGGTGGCTCAGTGGGTTAAAGCCTCTGCTTTCGGCTCAGGTCATGATCTCAGGGTCCTGGGATCGAGGCCCGCATCGGGCTCCCTGCTCAGAGGGGAGCCTGCTTCCTCCTCTCTCTCTGCCTACTTGTGTTCTCTCTCTCTGTCAAATAAATAAATAAATCTTTAAAAAAAAAAAAAGGTAGGGGGTACGCTAGGGGAGGCTTCTGCTGGGCTGGCACCCTCTGGGGTAGTCCTTCAGACAGCTCCACAAACCTTTCAAATTGTTTTGGCCTTCAGCCCGTATTCTGGATCGAGGATTTCAGGAGGGTGTTTCTCTAATGCCTTGATGAAGATCAACTAGACTGCATCTACCTTATTTCCCTCTACCAGTCTTGGAGGAAACCCCAGGCAAAGAAGAGAATAAAATTGTTCTCATATGACATGATCCTCATCAAGGTAGATTTCTGATATTTTGCTGATATTAAATGATGCTGAATAATATATGAAGATTTGAAAAGCAAGACTTTCTCCATTTCATGTATTAAAGTTATGCCATCATCCTTAGTTTTGATGTTTGGGTAAATGTTATTTATAAAAAAGCCCTTAACTTATAGCCTGCTAACTTCTGAAATAATGATATAGAATTAATATATTTAGTTTATTTCTTTGGCCAACCTACAAATAAAGGACTTAAACTAGGAAAGAAGGATAGAGAAGAACATTAATGGCAGAAATACAACAGAATTTACAGTTTGATTAGGAAAGAAATTTTAAAAATTAAAAAACAGATACAAGAACTCAAAAAGCATAGCTAGCTGGAAATGTTTAGCATATAGACAAGCAACCGGCACTCCTTGGCAGGACCTGAGGATAGCAGCATACACAAACTGATTTTTAAAATAAAAAATCTAAATAAGGGGCACCTGGGTGGCTCAGTTGTTAAGCTTCTGCCTTTGGCTCAGGTTATGATCCCAGGGTCCTGGGATCGGGCTCCCTGCTCGGCAGGAAGCCTGCTTCTCCCTCTCCCACTCCCCCCTACTTGTGTTCCCTCTTTTGCTGTCTCTCTGTCAAATAAATAACTAAATCTTAAAAAAAAAAATCTGAGTAAGAAAAAGTTTAGGTTATGATTGTATTCTTTGTTTAAGAAGAAGAGTATAAAAGTAACATTTCAACAAAATAAACTAAAATGAAAAAATCTGGGCACTTAAAATCTGGGTATAATTTCAACTATCTAGATAATTCCCTTCTATGAATGAATCCCCAACAGAGAGTCAGGAAAGTGAGGGGGGTCTGCCTTTTGCAGCCGACCTGCCGACCTCACAGGACCATGGGGAAAGCTGGATGAGAAACAGTCAAGAGGTCACTGGGTAACCTGGAAAGTACTGTAAGCAAGTATTCAACGTTTCTTAGGTGTGTTAGTACGAAATAAATCAACTGAAACAACCCAGTCATTTCAACTTTTTTTTACTTTTCATTACTTTGGGACTCTTTTTGATTGTGTAGAAATGCACTCCAGGGGCACCTGGATGGCTCAGTCGGTTAATTGTCTGCCTTCAGCTCAGGTCTTGATCTTGGGGTCCTGGGATTGAGCTCCCTTGCTCAGCGGGGAGTCTGCTTCCTCTTTTCCCTCTGCCCCTCCTGCTTGTTTTCACTTTCTCTCTCTCTCTCTCAAATAAAATCTTCAAAAAAGGAAGGAAGGAAGGAAGGAAGGAAGGAAGGAAGGAAGGAAGGAAGGAAGGAAGGAAGGGAGAAATGCATCCAATTCGCCACACACTTACCTCATCCCTAAGTGAAGGGTCCCTATAAGCCACATCAGACAGCAAAGTGACCAAGCAGAAGCTGAAGCTCTCTGCAACCGGGAGGGTGGCTGGAAGGCACACAGACACGAGTCAGATCATTACCACTGAGACACTGGGCCACACCTACTGGCCATCCGATTCATAAATTCCCTCTCTCACAGGGCCTGCCAAGGGTCCAGTTTACAGGGATGGCTGCCTTTATGAGCCCAACATGGTTGCTAAGAAATACCCTTAAATTTTCTTTTAATAGAATGTTTTGGTTCAATAAACTTAAATGTTTCTGAGCTAATTTATAGTTTGAGATTATATAGTCTCTTAACATGACAGACTCCATTTTTTATTCCTGACCTAAATTTCTACCCAGGGTGAGAAACCAATCTTGATAGAGTATAAGAGATGGTATATGGAGGCTAACCATCAAATATGAATTACTACTACTTTAAACTAATTAAATGTTTATATTTCTTTTCTGCTTTATTTTGACAAGTGCAGAAAATCTTAACTAAGAGCTTCCAAAGATTTGCTCTATTCCTAATAGGTTTTTAAGCCCTTCCACTACTGACCTCTTCAAAGGAGGTTCTCAGGAGTATGGCCTCAAGGTCATACTGTACCTAAAAGACCAAAAGCTAACCAGTGCTTCTATGGCATGCACCTTAAAAATGTCAAAATCAGGGTGCCTGGGTGGCTCAGTTGGTTAAGCGATTGCCTTTGGCTCAGGTCATGATCCCGGAGTCCCAGGATTTCGAGTCCCGCATCGGGCTCCCAGCTCTATGCTGAGTCTGCTTCTCCCTCTGACCTTCTCCCCTCTCACGCTCGCTCTCTCTCCCTCTCTCTCTCAAATAAATAAAATCTTTTTTAAAAATGTCAAAATCACTGCTGTGTAGGTTAATCGCTATTAAATATTTAATCAATTTTGAATATTGAATATTTAACCAAGATCTATTCATAGTACATGACAGAAGATTGTTACATGTTCACTTCTGTACCTATAATTTTAAGATGCAGCTCTAGGTCCTTCTTAAACTTGAGTGTGAGCAGAATCACCTGCAGGCTTATTAAAATGCAGACTGCCAGCTTCCCTAGCTCCAGGGTTCTAATTCAGTATCTCTGATGTGGGGACTGAGAATCTGCATTTCTGACAAGTTCCCAGGTGATGCTGGTGCTGCTAGTCCCGGATGGCACTTTGAGAACTACTCCTCTAGAGTTTAAAAGCATAATTCATACTGCCTTAATAAAAAATAAGAATGAAACATTACCTAATAATTGGAGATTTATATATCTCTAACAATGTTTCCGATAGTTTAAACTTTCATCCTAGTGAGCATCCATGTACATAGAAGTGATACTTGCTTTGAAAGAAAAGAAAATAGAATCAACTTTTACTGGTATTCTGCTTCTCCCCAAATTAGATAACAGTGGTGGACAGAGATGTTTGACTTTTTAGCAATGCTTTCTATTTAATCTGTAGTCCTTTAGGGTGGGAGGATGGACAAAATAGAGAAAGGGGATTAAAAGGTACAAACTTCCAGTTCTAAAACAAAGAAGACACAGGGATACAATGTAAAACATAGGGAATATTGTCAGTAACAGGTAATGACTGGGTGTGGTGACAGACTAACAGACGGAAGCTAGATTTATTATTGTGATCACTTTGTAATGTATATAAACTTAGAATTGCTATGTCGTATGTCTGGAACTAATATAATATTCTATTGCCAACTAATTTCAATTAAAAAATTGTAGTCCTTTAAATTCCAGGATACACGCATAATTTGTAGTCTGTCAGTTTTAGGCACAGTAGGTTACCAGAAATGATGAAACCCAAAGGACAAGAGGAATAGGCACAAGCAGGATTTTCATGCGAAGAGCAAAACCCATCTTTAGCAGGCTGAGCCCACCCAACAAATTAGGGCCATGCCACCAATGAAGAGGACAAGGGCCTTCTCTTTAGGCACCAACCCCCTGCTATGTCTGAAGGTAGGCCTCAGGCCCCACATAGGGAGATTATAAGAAAACTTTGGTTTCCAAGGTCATGATCTCCAGAATGTTGGAGGTGTTCCAAACTGATAGGGGAGTCTTGGGAAATCAATATACAAGAACATCAGTGTTATAAGTGCTTAGCACAATGCCTGGTACATAGTGGACTTATATACCATTTTTAAAGGTACAAAATTTAAATAAAACTCAGCAACAAAATGATAAACTTAATTACAATGAACAATGTTCAAGTCCTGGACAGCCATCACACCCTTCCTTTTTGAGCGGCAGCGATACAATTTGGAGAACAGGATTCGCTACAAGAGTGAGCTTATTCATCTAAGGGTAATAGAGACTGGTTCAGGGATGGGCAAGGGAAGCAATTCTGGCAAGGAGACATGAGAAAAGGTTCCTAAAGTTCTATTCCCTCCCAGAGTGCAATGCAAAGCTGGTTTTCTCAGCCTTGCCCTCACCCCGCCCCCCTTGACCAGGGGCTCTGGACAACAACGAGTAAGCATAGTCCATGCTGCTGCAGACAGGCAGTTGTCTCACAGCCAAGAGTGGAACTAGCTAGAAACATTGTACCTGCCTGATGCATTAATATGATTAAACACCTGATTCATACAGACTGTGAGTATACATGCCCTTTCCTGAATTGAGGGAAAAATTTATACAGAATTACCTCTGCCTTTCCGAGCTGTGCTTTCTTCTACCCAATACACTTTTGGAAGACCTTTAAGCAGTCGAAGAAGGTAAGGAACCACAGAATCTTTGTGCTTAAAAAAAGAAAAAAAAATACATTTAATACAATGTGCGGCTGGTAGTTTTTTAGTACTATGCCCAAAATAAAGCATACGCATCCTAACCATCTCAAAGATGGATGTTCACATGGCAGGAGACCCTTCCTGTTTCCATGTGGCAGCAGCAGGTGGCATCCGGAGGTTATCCCACCAGCCTGCACCAGAGGTGCCTAAGGAAGGGGTAGAATCTGCCCTTCTACTGCTGAATGTCCAGCCTTGCTCTGGCCCTCACTGTGGGCTGGAACCCCATAAGGGCCTCTGCAGGAAAAGGTATGTGTGCGCACACACTCTCACAACTGCCCTCTGTGAGTGTTCAGAGAGCCCCCAAACCCTTCAGTGGGCCCCAGGATCAGATCCTCTAGACTGAGGGAAGGTCTCAGCCATAAGCTTCTAAACTTGGTGATGCTTCTATTATTCATGGCCCTTGTCCTCTTTTCCTTTTAAAATTTTCTGTTTCATGTTTCCTTTTGCTTCTCTGAAATAGAGCATTAGACTTTACAGTCATCATTAGCCAATATAAAAACTACTTTCTTCTAGTTTCCAAACTAGCCAACCAACATGTCACTTCATAACCTTCCATGATGGTTGTTCCAAAGAAGAACAACCTTCTTTTGGTTGTTTTCCTATTTATAACTGGTCCAGTTAAAGGCTAGGTAAATCTGCTCCTGAGAAGGGTGATTCTATTTGATGTCCTGAAACACTGAAAACAAAACAAAACATGTGGTAATACTGAAAACATGATTCCAAATTCTGTGACACTCCTTCCACAGAAAGGTAGAGTCAAATTCACCACCCCTGGAAAATGGGCTGCCTTAGTGACTTGCTTCTGGTATTTTTAGAAAGTACAGTTGACTCTTGAACAACTTGGGTTTGAAGGGCACAGGTCCACTTATATATGGATCTTTTTACAGAACTATAAATGTATTTTCTCTTCCTTATGGTCTTCTGGTAAGGCTTCTGGTCAGCAGTAGGCTATTAGTAGTTATGTTTTGGGGGAATCAAAAGTTATATGTGGATTTTCAAGTGCACAGGGGGTCAGTGCTCCCAAACCCCATGTTGTTCAAGGGTCAAATGTAGTCTAAGAGACTAATTTCCCAGGCTAAAGAAGACAGCACAGCATCCAGCTGGCTTTTTCTCAGAATACATGGCCTCAGGACCCAGACATTACACTGTGACAAAGTGACATAGCCCAGGAGAGGCCATGTATATGGAGAGGCCATGTATACAGGGGTGCTCTGGCTGAGCACCCCAGCTTAGGTCCTAGCCAACAGCCAGGATCAACCCACACACATGTGCATGAATGAGCCCTCAGGTGATTCCAACCCCTAGTCTTCAAGCCACTCCAGGTGACACTGAATGGAGCAGAGACAGTGACTCTTCTGTGCTCCATCTAAATTGGATTCATGAGAAAAAAGCAAAAACAAAAACCAACCTGCTGTATTAAGCCACCAAATTTTGGGGTAGTTTGTTACACCACAATACATAACCACAACTAGCAGAGAACTTTCTTTAGCAAAAACAGAATGACTTTTCCTCTAAATCAGATAAAGGAGATGGCTACATCTGTCCAGGATCCCAGTGTACTAAGAGGCACAAAACTCCAAAGGAAGTGTAAGGCATGGTTCCCTGCAGAGGAAGTAACCCCAGGTGTTCTCTCCTGCAGAAGCTGTTATGGTTTTTGTAGCATGTAGCAGGAAATTACTTCTGCTACTCTGGCCAAGGCTGCCGCCAGGACAGCCCACTGATTGGAGTTGAGGCCAGTACCACAGCCCATCCTCATTGGAAGCAGGAAACATCAACACCAGGTAACTAAGAGAAAGCTGGTCCCTAGGCCTCAGGGGGCTGGTGAAGCCTGCTGGGCTCTTCTCCTGGTGTTGGTGAGCCAAGTGGGCTTTCTACAAGTACTAGCAGATTGCATGGCTCAGGAACTGCTACCTCAGATCCCATCAATCTTTACCAGGGACCCAAATTACACCAAGGTAATTTGTATATGTCTCTTCCTTGCCACCCTAAAATGCCTACCACAAATACAAGGGACTTATAGGTAAATCTATTAAGTAACGTTTTTCCCAAAGATATTTTTGATTAATACACATTTGAATAACAGTTTCTCATACAGATTTTTAAAATTCTTTTTCTCCCTTTATTTTGAATAAGACTTTGCAAATAGAAAAGTAGAAATGACTTTCTTTCTTTTCACATTTATAAATAAATAGAAAGAATAATTAAAATGGGGGCACCTAGGTGGCTCAGTCGTTAAATGTCTGCCTTCCACTCAGGTCATGACCCCAGGGTCCTGGGATGAAGCCCCACATCCGGCTTCCTGCTCTGTGGGAAGCCTGCTTCTCCCTTTCCCACACCCCCTGCTTGTGTTCCCTCTCCCCCTGTCTCCCTCTCTGTCAAATAAACAAATAAAATCTTAAAAAAAAAAGAATAATTAAAAAGCCATTTATATGCCTCTAATTTTGGTTTTTCATGTGGCCTTGGTCAAACAACCTATTTAATTTTCAAACTACTGCTCTAAAATTAAAATGCTTATTTTTTTCAAATGTATGAATACTCTGTCAAAAATATTAATCCTTACTGAAGTAGAATTTCCAGGACATGTAAGCATTTTTAGATAGATAAAAATTCAAATATCTAACATCTTTATTTTCCTAACATAGCATGATTAAACATGGAATTAAAAGTGATTCTTGGGGCACCTGGGTGGCTCAGTGGGTTAAGCCTCTGCCTTCGGCTCAGGTCATGATCTCAGGGTCCTGGGATTGAGCCCTGCATTGGGCTTTCTGCTCAGCGGGAGCCTGCTTCCTCTTCTCCCTCTGCCTGCCTCTCTGCCTACTTGTGATCTCTCTCTCTCTGTCAAATAAATAAATAAAATCTTAAAAAAAAAAGTGATTCTTGATACTGATAAAAATAAATAAACAAATAATAGATTCTATGTTCAGTGATTAACCATTTGCTTCAATTAACCTTGGGAAGCAGTGGGGGGAAAAAAGGCCTCATCATTTTCTGTTGGAGCCACAACACTGATTTTTAAATCGCCTCTAAAAGATACATTAATGTGTTCTCTAAAACTTATTTTATAAATCTATCACAGTTCTTTTTTTTTTTTCTTAAGATTTTTTTTTTATTTTCAGAGGCACCTGGGTGCTCAGTTGGTTAAGCATCTGCCTCAGCTCGGGTCATGATCCTGGGTCCTGGGATCAAGCCAGCATCCAGCTCCTTGCTCAGCAGGGAGTCTGCTTCCTAGTCCTTCTTCCTCTCCCCCTACTCATGCTTTCCCTCGCTCACTCTCTCAAATAAGAGAAATAAGATGTTTTAAAAATATATTTTTTTAATTTTTAAATAATCGCTAAACTCAACATGGAGCTTAAATTTACAATACCAAGATCAAGAGTCATATGCTCCACCGACTATACCAGTCAGGCGCCCTTATATCTATCACAGATCTGAAAAAGACTGTATTACGTCAGAATTATCTCAAAGAACACTATGCTTTTGGAAGGAAAAAAAAATGGTTACTCAGTCTGAATGAACATCTGACCTTAGACTGAAAGTCAAGTCTACTCTGGAGGGCACACAATTACTTCACAAAGCATTTTAATCAACTTTCTAGCCAAACAAAACACAATAACAACAACCAAAAACCACTTTAACAACCTAATTATTCACACAGTTCAAAAACCAAAATCTCTTAAGAGGGTGTACATTAATTAAACTAATTAAATTACTCCCACCTGTTCTACCCACTCTGCCTCACCATCACTAACCGTTATTATTAGGTTCATATGCATTCTTTTAGTGCTGGTTTAGGTAAATATAAGCAGGCACAAATTTAAATTCTAATTGCACTCCCCCTTTTACACTGCAGAAACACTTTTAATGTAGTAATGACTTACCTGAAGATCAGATTCAATGAGAAAAATGCCCAACGCTATCACCGCATCTCTCCTTCTTTCATCCAATTGGAAGATCCCATGGAAGTCTACTGGGCACATACAAAGCAGCTTTTGGACCTAGAAAATGAGACCAACAACAACAAAACCCATAGATTAAAAAATAGAAACCCACATTCAGAATATAGGACATAAACCAGTAGCATAAAATCCCAGTGAGTCTATATAACCAATAAAAACATTTTTTTCTAATTCAAAAATCTTAGAAAGATGATCTCTAGCTTCTGAAATGATCATACACATCCTCCCAAAACATATATGCGCTGAGGAATCAGGACCAAGAGTTAAAATGATGCATACATGGAGGAGATAAAGCACAATAGCTAATGTCTGCAATTCAGAGTCAGAACAGTCATGGGTCTCCACTGTCCAGTGTGCCCAAAAAGCAGTTTACACAAACCCACCTACAGTCACAATCCTCCCATCGGGTTCTTTAAAAGGTCAAATGTGTGTAAAGCACTTAGAACTATGCACAGTACATACCAGATGCTCAACAAACAATATCTGTTTTTACTGGATAAGCCATAATAGTGGCTAGCAGAAGCAAATGGACAATAAGTCAGCAATTTACCGAATATATGGAAAAATTCAAATTTTTTCAAAACAATGGTAAATGTTTGACATAAGGGAACTAAAACTCTAGATTTATTATGAATAGGAAAATAGGTGATGCCAATCTTGAAAAACCCTGCCACAAGAACCTCTTAGCAGAGCATTCAGACACACCAGGAGGCTCCAACCTTGCTGGTCTATTAATGGACCCAAGGAGAAGTTGCTCACTGACATTTATATGGTCCGGTGGGATTTGTTTTTTTTTTTTTTTTAAGATTTTATTTATTTATTTGAGAGAGAGAGAAAGCAAGCAAGCACAAGCAGGGGGGAGAGGCAGAGGAAGAAGGAGAAGCAGACTCCCCACTGCGCAGGGAGCCTGACAGAGGACTCGATCCCAGGACCCCAGGATCATGACCTGAGCCAAAGGCAGATGCTTATGCTTAACTGACTGAGCCACCCAGGTGCCCTGATGTGATGTTTTATTGGCAAAGGACATCAAGTATAATGCTTGAGATTTGCTCTGAAAATGTCAATTACCATTGCAATTTTTAAAAAGAAAGCAGATTTTCTTGCCATTTGCAACAACGTGGATGGAATTAGAGGGTATTATGCTGAGCGAAATTAGTCAATCAGAGAAAGACAATTATCATATGATCTCTCTGATATGAGGAACTTGAGGGGCGGGGTGGGGGGTCGTGGGGGATAGGGAGGGAAAAATAATGAAACAAGATGGGATGGGGAAGGAGACAAACCATAAGAGACTCCTAATCTCACAAAACAAACTGAGGGTTACTGGGGGGTGGGAGGGTAGGGATAGGGTGGATGGGTTATGGACATTGGGGAGGGTTTGTGCTTTGGTGAATGCTGTGAAAGATGTAAGCCTGATGATTCACAGACCTGTACCCCTTGGGCAAAGAATAAAAATAAAATTNAACTAATAAATAAACAAATAAATAAATAAATAAATAAATAAATAAATAAATAAATAAATAAATAAAAAGAAAGCAGATTTTAAAAGGGCAAATATACAAGCCAGAAAGAGAAACACCTTATAACCTGAAGAGGTAACAATATTCTTTGTCTCAGTAATTTTCCTCTTAGGAATGACTGTAAAGAAAGAATTAGAAATCCTAAGACAAAGACTATGTAAAAGACTTTCATCACAGTGTTGTGTATATTAACTGAAAACCTGAAACAATCTAAATAACAACATTAGGAAAATAAATGATTCCACCATTTGGTGAAACATTAGGTTAAACCATATGAAACTCTGATAGTCAACCAAATTTTTGACCTACAAAAACAATGCTTTCATAAAATCTGACCTAAAAATACCGACATGAAAAATGGTATTTTTCTAAGACTAAGCAATGACATGAACAATGTTCTAAATGTTCTGTAAATTCACGTGAGGAACGATCTGGATTATCATATACAGAAAAAGTACTGGAAGAAAATATATCAAAATGTTGACAGTTATGGAAAGATAGAATGACCAGTGATTTTACATTTCTTTTTTTTTTTTTTTTAAGTGGGCTCCAAGCTTAAGCCCAGTGTGGGGCTTGAACTCACGACCTTGAGATCAAGACCTGAGCCAAGATCAAGAGTCAGACACTCAACTAACTGAGCCACCCAGGCGCCCCAAGGTTTTACATTTCTCTGTGCTTTTCTCTATTTGCCAAAATATGTTCTAGGAGAAAATGTTACTTAATCAGGAAAAACATGTAGTAAGTTAAAAAATATATACATATGGGGAAAATCCATACTTTTATGATTAGTTAAAAGAGTATAAAGTAACAAGCAAGAGAGGAACAGAAATACTAAATTCCCAATTTTTTTTTAAGATTTTATTTATTTGACACAGAGAGAGAGAGATCAGATCACAAGTAGGCAGAGAGGCAGGCAGAGAGAAGAGGAAGCAGGCTCCCAGCTGAGCAGAGAGCCTGATGCAGGGCTCAATCCCAGGACCCTGAGATCATGAGCTGAGCTGAAGGCAGAGGCTTTAGCCCACTGAGTCACCCAGGTGCACCTAAATTCCCACTTTCTTCAGTATTCCTCCACTTCACAGTCAAAGGGGAAAATACAATACAAAGAGAGCTGCAGACCAACCACAATAAAGTGATCATTTCAGAAACTCCAGACACTTCCACCAGTGAATCACACCTGACAGAAAGAATAAAGTCTCTCAAAAAACATCCCTGTAAATAAGAAATCGAAAGAACCAGTGCCTGGGAGGCTCATTGGGTTAAGCCTCTGCCTTTGGCTAGGGTCAGGATCTCAGGGTCCTGGGATCGAGTTCCACATCCAGCTCTCTACTCACCAGGGAGCCTGCTTTCCCCCCTCTCTCTGCCTGCCTCTCTGCCTACTGTGATCTCTCTCTCTCTGTCAAATAAATAAATAAATAAATAAAATCTTTAAAAAGAAAGAAAGAAAGAACGTGGATATATAGCAGAATGAGTCAATGAGATCCAAAGATTAATCAACATGGAACCAGAGGGAGGAGTCTGGGGCCCTGTCAAAATCTATGTACTTTGTCCTGTGCAATACTTTATCAACACCCTGCTCAAACACACAGAAACGCACAATGCCACATACCTGGCAGGCGAAGCTAATGTGCTACAAGATAGAATGGAGACTCAGAAACTCATCGAAATTGGCACAACTTCATTATTAAATATGGAAAAGATACACGCCATCTTCTTACCTAAGGGACTAGTTGTCATTTATGTTGAAAATATGTATGTAACAGTTATATCTGCTTGGCTATATAATAAGGTGAGATTGTTTTCTGTCTTTGCAATCTCTTAGAGGATTGCCTGTGATGCACGTCACGTCCTGGTTTAATGCTTATTCAAAAATATAAGTGTTTTCTGTCTCTACTACCTTTGCGGAGAGCTCTTGGGAGATTTTGTTTTTAACTATATTTCCCCAGCAATAGTGCCTAAAGGACTATTTTTAATGGGGTGATCAGGGAAGACCTAAGAAGGTGCCCATTAAATTGAGATCTGATTAAGAAGGAACCAGCAGGGACAAATCAGGAAAAAGCCTTCTGGCAGAGGCCACTGGAGAGGCAGCACGATGGGAAAGAGAAAGTCCAAGTGCAGGCAGAGGGTGGGCACCTGGCTTGGACTCTAATAGCAATGCAAACCGGTGCCAAGGGGATGCACATTGGAGACCTTAAAAACTCGAGTTTAGGGCACCTGGGTGGCTCAGTGGGTTAAAGCCTCTGCCTTCGGCTCAGGTCATGATCTCAGGGTCCCGGGATCGAGGCCCACATCAGGCTCTCTGCTCAACAGGGAGCCTGCTTCCTCCTCTCTCTCTGCCTGCCTCTCTACCTACTTGTGATCTCTCTCTCTCTCTCTCTCTCTCTCTCTCTCTCT